>JARBWK010000001.1:145108426-145600277 GCA_030556195.1 Anolis apletophallus | reverse complement strand
CCGGCCAACTGTCACGAGCGCCGACTTAGAACTGCCCCTTTAACACACACACGGAGACGTATCAAAGGCTAACTAGTTTATTGAATATAAGAACAGTCCAAAGAGTATATAGTCCAATAAATGCAAGTATTCAAAGTATAAAGTCAATAGTCCAAAGTATAATGGCAAATAGCTTGAAGCGAGGCAAGGCTCCGCAATTCAATGCGGATCAGGAAACAGGGCAAGGTTTCGCATCCAATGCGAATCAGGAACCAGGACAAGGTGCCGCAAACCACTGCGGCTCAGGAAACAAGGCAAAGGCAAGGCAAGACTTGATGACCACGGTTAGCTTGTGGTCCCACTCCGCTTCGCGCCTATTCAGTATAGACGTGGCCGGAGAACTGAGGATCAGTTCCCACGGGGCCGTATTTTTAATCCTCGGCCGGGCCCCGACGATCTAGGGCCCGGCGCCTCCAGTCTCTACTTTCCGAACGGTGACGGTCTAGGGACAGGTGCCAGCTCCTCCTGCCCTCCTCTATGTCCCTGCGCCTGTTATGAGAACGGCCCCGCTCTTCCAGCCTAGTATCGCTATCTTCCTGAGAAGAAGCCTCCCGAAGTTTCCCATCCGCTAGCCTCCATCTGCTGTTCAGCCAGCTCCTGGGAACCTCGGCCATTTGGGAATTCATAACTATCTCCGCTATCTGCTTCACTGCCTCCCATCTCCACCTGGTCCGCTCCTTCCCCGGGAGAATGCTCCCACTCAAGATCCCAGGCTAAACTCTCTACCGGTGAACTGGGCAAAGGCACGGCTGACCAATCTTGCTCTGGGCCTTCCAACTCATCCTCCGAATCCCTTTCAGCCTGTGCGGGTCCCAATGCCAACGGGACCCCTGGTGCATTACCCCTCCCCCGTTGCCCGAGCGGACCCATGGGTGCTACAGGGGTGCTCACACTTTTCCAGCATGGGAGCTACTGATTAAAAAACCAAGTCCCAAAGATCACCTACCCAGAAATGTAAATGGTATAACTATTTTCTTATTTATTTATTTATATTTATTATTCATTTTTATGTACCGCTCCTTCCAGTAGGCTCGGGGCAGTTTACATAAAATGAAGTTATAAAACATCAACATTTCAATTTAATAACAACAATATAAAACAGAGCATTAAAATATATCCAACCACCCCATTTCTCCCACACTGCCATATTACCACACATACTATCAGCCAGAAAGTAAGAAGAGAGGCTTTTGAACTGCAAGTCCATTTAATACTCAGCAAGGTAAACAAAGGGGCATGCAAAAATACATCCAACCACCCCATTTCTCCCACATTTCCATATTCCCCAACATATACTGTATTTCTCAAGGAACAAAGCAAGCAGAGAGGCTTTTGACCGAAAAGGCCATTTTTAAAAATAAAAAGGAAACAAAGAGACAAGCCACAGTACAATCAAGCACCCACCCCATTTCTCCCACATTTCCATATTCCCCAACATATATTTCTCAAGGAACAAAGCAAGCAGAGAGGCTTTGGAGCTAAAATGCCATTTTTAAACATAAAAAATAAACAAAGAGACATGCCACAGAACAATCAAGCACCCACCCCCAAAGTAAAAAGACCGACCTTTGAGATGCGGTAAGGAAATGACCCCAAAGCGTCCTTCTTCTTCTCCGTCGTTGCTCCTATTTCCACGCTGCCAGCATGCGTGCCACCTCCAAGAGCTCACGAGAAGTCCGAGAGGCAAAATGGGCGCTTCTGCGCATGCGCGCGGGGCCAGCCATGCATCGCGTCATTCAGGCCCGCCCCCTTTGGTCTCCTACGACTCTGAGTGGCTGGAGAAGGATGGAGGGAGGAGGAGGAATCCAAAAGAGGAGGCCCATTCTGCCTCTTGGACTTTGGAGCTTTTGGAGGCGGCGCACGAACAGGGAGCGGGGAGGAGCAACGACGGAGGACTTCTTTGCAGCATGCAGGGGCACGTGAAGAAGACCAACAGCAAAAAACCTGGCCAGGGGCCTGAAGATCACCAGGATGAGGCCCAAAGATCACCCTGGTGATCGATATCACCATTCTGAGCACCCCTGGCCCATATGTTAGCCCTGGCAACTACAGCTCATCTTCAGCACCATCCAGTTTACTTGTGCGAATGAATTCTCCCCTATGAACCATCAAGGACATTAAGATCCTCCGGAGAGGCCCTGCTCTCGATCCCACCATATTCGCAAGAGCGTCTGGTGGGGACGAGAGACAGGGCCTTCTCTGTTGTGGCCCCTCGGCTGTGGAACTCCCTCCCAAGCGAAGTTGAGGCCGCTCTGAGTCCCCCCTCAGGGGTTGAGAAGATGCGGGGTAGAAATGGTGGAAATAAATAAATTAGATCTGCCCCCTCCCTGTTGTCCTTCAGGAGGCAGGTGAAGACTTGGATGTGGAACGAGGCCTTCCCAGAATAAGCTGAGATTGATTTCAATCTGAAATGGGTGGCCACTTTTTTAGACCGAGCTGAATGTGGTTTTAATGGCAACGTGATTTTATGTATCTCTGTTTTTATATATTTTAATATGCTGTTTTAAGATGTTTTAAATTTGTATGGCATTGAATTTTGCTGTAAGCCGGTCTGAGTCCCTCCATGGAGGTGAGAAGGTCGGGGTACAAAAACTTTAAATAAATAAATCTTTCCCACTTCCCACCTGCCCTTCCCAGTAGGCACTGGCAAAATCAAACCACTACAGTAGCCCTTACTAGCTCTTGTGTTCTTCCTCATAACGTTTGGTCACACTTTGATGTTGCTTGGCCCCACGTGTCCTGGTTTTCATTAGGGAAACTGGAGGGAATGCATCACCCGTTTGCTGCCCTACCATAGCAAGTGATCTTTTCAGTGGCACACTACTTCTAAACCCAGACACCTATTTAGTCAGTCAGTCAGTCAGTCAGTAGCCTTTATTTCGGTCAACAAACCATCGGGCTTGAGTAGTTCAGGCCTACACAACCTGTGTGTGGCCCACCAGATGTTTGGGACCCCAACTTCCAGAAGTCCAAAACTAAGTCCAAAACACCTGGAGGGCCAGAGGTTGTGCAGGCCTGGTATAGTTGTTCCTTCAGTCTATCTGATGCTCTTCCTGGGTGAGCCTGCAGGAGAACAAACCTTTGGGATTCCCTTACCCTAAGCAGGTCAGAACTTGTCATGGGAAAACGGCACTAAAGAGGGGGGAAAGCCTATTCAGATCCAGAACAGAAGCTTCAGTGCTAAAAATGGAGCCTACAACCCCTCCCATAGTTCATCCCTCACCCCTAAGCTGTTTCAGCCTGATGAATGAGGCTTTGAACATCTCTATGAATGCAGCCTGGAAGAAGTGTATTGCTTTTCACCCTGGGGGAATTTCCCATATCAAGAGCTTTTCTTTTTCTTTCTTTTTTTCTTTCCTAGACAAGAAAGGGTGAGGACAAAGTCTGCTCTTGCTTCTGCTGAAGGCCAAGATGAAAATGCTCTCTTTGCCTGCCATTGTCTGCCTTTTCCCATCCTTGCTCAGCTTACCTTCCCCAGTATCGGGTACCACGGCATCAAAAGAGACCTGCAGGGGTTGGGAGCATGGATCAGAAAAAAGCTGTTTTGTTACACTCTTCTAGTCAGAGTACGAGAAAAGACAGAGCTCAGTGTTCCCTATATTTTATTGTTAAGATAAACTTTGCCCAGGCAAAAAAAAACCCTACTTAGGTTGTTTCTCTCTTTTTTTCACCTTTTCTTTCTCTCAAAACCATGAAACTCAAGGCATCTGACAATCAAATATGTTAAATAAGCATTATTAAGAGATTAAACTGCTCACTGAAACAAAATGCATCAAACTTAATTAATCAAACATTGATCTCAACTAGAGAACATCCACTAAATCAGAGAGAATCTTTAAGGTTCAAAGCTTTGCTTTAACAGTAACAGGGAAGACAATGTTGTCCTCCAGATATTTCATGCTGGGGAGTTATGTCATCCCTTTGGCTGCCATGGTTCCATCTTATGGAATTATGAGACTGGCCATTAAGAGTGGGAACAGAGCTCTAGGGCAGTGTTTTTCAACCTTTTTTGAGCCGCGGCACATTTTTTACATTTACAAAATCCTGGGGCACACCACCAGCCAAAATGACACAAAATTACACTCTAACACCGTAATACATATAGTTAATATGTTTTTAAATGTATTTATACACTCAGTGTGAAACCTGGGCCTGTTTCGATGAACACAACATATATATGACTTCTTCTCCCATATTTATACATGGCTATCATGTCTTCTCTCAGCCTTCTCTTCTTCAGGCTAAACATGCCCAACTCTTCAAGCCGCTCCTCATAGAGCTTGTTCTCCAGATCTTTGTGAAATTTCACCCTGAGTGAAACTTGCTTCCAGTTAACTATGGATGTCATGAAGCTGTTATAAACAGTTCCTTGGGGGGGGGGGCAACTCTCGAAAAATCAAGTAAAATAGTAAAAAAACAAAAAAACATTTCCAAGCGGAGAGGCTCAATTTGTTTCTTGGAAACCTGTGAGGGGGCTGCTAGGAGGGGGGAGAGTGCCAATTTCCCACGGCATATCTGATGATCGCTCACGGCACACTGGTTGGGAAACACTGCTCTAGGGGTTAAATAGAAACCTCAGGATTCAATAGTGTTATCCCTAAAAATGGGTCCGGTCCTCACTGGATTTCAGTCACTTAAGAATACAAAAGCTTATTTTAGATAGAGCTAAATTCATATGAATACCCCCAGTGGCACAGTGGGTTAAACCCCTGTGGCGGCAGTACTGAAGACCAACAAGTCGCAGGTTCGAATCCGGGGAGAGCGCGGATGAGCTCCCTCTATCAGCTCCAGCTCCTCATGCGGGGACATAAGAGAAGCCTTCCATAAGGATGGTAAAAACATCAAAACATCTGGACGTCCCCTGGGCAATGTCCTTGCAGATGGCCAATTCTCTCACACCAGAAGAGACTTGCAGTTTCTCAAGTCGCTCCTGACATGACCAAGAAAAAAGAGAAGCTAGAGCAAAAAGGTGGCTGGGTTGTAAGACCATAAAACAAGCAGACATCTTTAGCAAGACAAAGGACTAAGAATCATTAATACCTTTCTGTATCAAAATGACAAAACACACCTTAATACATGACAGCTACATCGTTACTTAGTAGATCACATTTCTTGGCACAGGCGTACTTAGTAGGTTACATAGGCACATGCCATAATGCTCCTTTATGTAATTATTTTCAATTTGTTCACATGCTAACCCCGTATTTAGCAATAATAATAGAACGCAGCATAATTATACGAAATCATGGAACAACTTGATGATGCAATTGAATACTGATTTTGACAAGGAGACGCAGGGGCGGTCTAAGGTAATTTTAAATGGTAGGCGAACATTATTTTGGTGCCCCCCCCAAAAAAACATTATTTTGCCGCCCCCCATGTAAAACAAATATACAATTATAATATCACAATACCATTAGTAGTATTATATTGTATCAATGTATATACAATATATTATACCATACTCATACTATATTATATCATAATTATATTATACTACATTACAATATAATTATATTATAATATATTGACATGATAATATAATGTAACATTCTATTATATTATTATTATTATTATAAGATAATAAATAAAATTATTTATTTAAATAAAATTATCCTCTACTAAATATTTTCATTACTCCTATAAAACTCAAATAACCCAAAATAAAGTAAAATAAAATATTATATATTACTATTTTGTACAATACCACTATACTGCAATATTGTTTGTAATATTACATGTAATATAAAATATATCATTATTCTATTGTTATATTGTATTTTTATTATATTGTATGACAATATTAAGCAGAACTGTATAATAATCAACAAGAAATGCAATGTAAATGCATCAAAATCAGAATATATTACCTATCACCCGACTCATAATTCATAGGAGTCTCCCATAAGTCCAAAATTAGGATCCCAATGTAAATGTAAATAGAAAAACAGCCAAAATGTTCAAATGAGGTCGAAAACAGGCAGCGCGGCCTGGGCAAACTTGGGCCCGTCCTCCCTCCTTCTAAGTGTTTTGGCCTCCAACTCCCACAACTCCTCATAGCCTCAGGCCCCTCAGGTCTAGACAGAAATAGAGCCGAAGAAAGGAAGGAGGGAGAGAAGAGGTCACGGAGGAGGAGGAGGAGGAGGAGGAAAGCCCTTCATTCATTCCTTCACTTACACTTCCTTCACTTATTCTTTTCTCTTTCCGTGCAAACGCGCGCGCGCGGCGGAGACAAAGGGAGAGTGGAAGCACTCCCTGCCTGCCCGATAGGGAGTGCTTTGCTTACAGGCTTCTGCGCAAGGGAGCTACTGGGCATGCGCGGAGGTTTTCGCGCATGTGCAGTTGCTCCCTTGCGCTCAACTTCAGCTCCAGAGCAACTGCGCCTGCGTGAAAACCTCCGCGCGTGCCCAGAAGCGGCGTCGGAGCGCACAAGGCCAGGGTCAAAAAGCAGGCAGCTGCAGCACTGTCTGAGGAACATCGGCAGGGCCAGGATGGCGCCCCATGCGGCCAGGATGGCGCCCCTTCCCAGATGGCGCCCTAGGTGGCCGCCTACTTGGCCTATCTTGTAGGACCGCCCCTGAGGAGACGCTTATGACAATGTTTTTATGTTTATGTACAGTTTTTAAAAATATTTTTATACCTTTGCTATATGTTTTAATTGTATTTTATGATTGTTTTATTTGCTTATAATTGTTGAGGCATCAAATTGTTTGCCAACTGTGAACCGTCCTGAGTCACCTCTGGGCTGAGAAAGGCGGTAAATAAAATAAATAAATAAACTTTATTTCTAGACCACCCTCTCTCCCATGCACTTGCAGTTTGCATACAGAGACAGGAAAAAATTCAATGCCTTACAAAGTATAAGTAACATCAGACATAATACAAAATACAGTAATGCACAATAACAATAGTAAACTTACAATGAAAACATTAAATATTGAAATGGCACTAGGTAGCAATAAACCAATTATAGATAATAAAACAAGGACATACATGAACGTTAAACATATATCATTAAAAGCAGTTAAAATAAATTACATTTGACATGGCTAACAGAGGTGTATATTAAAATATATATCATAGCCGTCAAATAGTGCAAATGGTTTGTCAACATTCAAGTGAATTAAAGTATCTTAGTCCTCCTCTCCATACACTAAGGTGCATAAGTGCGTTTTCAGAATTTTCTTAAAGAAGAGGAGGTTGGGGGCCGTTTTTATTCCTTTAGGGAGGGAGTTCCAGAGACAGGGAGTGATCATGGAGAAGACTCCCTCTCTCGTTCCCACCAACTATGCTTGAGAAGGGGGTGGGACCAAGAGCAGGGCCGCCTCCGCTGACTGCAGTGCACGGGATGGCCTGTATAGGGAGATGCGATTGACCAGGTAGCTTATATCCAAACCATTTAGGGCAGTGTTTTTCAACCTTTTTTGAGCCGCGGCACATTTTTTACATTTACAAAATCCTGGGGCACACCACCAAACAAAATGACACAAAATGACACTCTAACACAGTAATACCTATAGTTAATATGTTTTTAAATGTATTTATACACTCAGTGTAAAACCTGGGCCTGTTTCGATGAACCCAACGTAGATATCCTGGCAGGAATGGCAGAAAGACACACACGAAGGTCTTGCTCAACAGCTGGGAGTTATAGTTCACCTACAATCAAAGAGCATTCTGAACTCCACCAGTGATGGAATTGAATCAAACTTCCCACTCAGAACTACCATAACCGAGAAAAAATACTATAAGATTTTGGTGGGCATTGACCTTGAGTTTTGGAGTTGTAGTTCACCTATATCCAGAGAGCACTGTGGAGGGGAGGGAGGAAGACGTGGGGCGAGTCTGCGCAGTAGCGCCTGCACGGGTCATGTCTTCTTCCCTCCTCCCTCCTGCAAAAGCGGCAGCGTGAGCAAAGCGAGGCAAAGCAAACAGAGCGAGGCTGGAAAGAAGGGAGCCCGAGTGGAGAAGAAAAAGTGTTCGACAGGAGAGGGAAGAAAGGCTATTGGAGGTTCCAATTTCCCACGGCACACCTGATGATCACTTACGGCACATTAGTGTGCCACGGCACACTGGTTGGGAAACACTGATTTAGGAGATGTACATTTTATTAGGGTAATGAACAAAACCATACAAAAGTTAAAAAAAACTTTTATGTGGCCTTCCTTGTGCCAGCTTAAGTTCCAGAGAAGGGGAGGCATCAACTCAGGAATTCTAGACCACAGTGGGCTATGCCAATCAGGGGTCTGCACTACGTCCAGTATCAATAGGACAGAACGATGTCAGTCATAGTGGAATAACAGCACATAGTGGAATAACAGCACTATAACTGTGTGATGTGTATGGCCCCATAAAGTTACCCAGAGACTCACGGAGGCATTCTCTGGTAGCCCAATCCTAGCCCCCATCACCCCCAGTCCATGCCTGGCTGAGCTTTGTAAGACTTGGAATCTAACCTCATCTGGAGAGCTGCAAGCTCCTCTTTGCTGCTCCACATACATTTCTGTGATTCATTAGTTTCCTTTTAAGTAAATTGTGACAGAACTGTACCCTTAAAGGTGCTGGAGTGGAATGAAAAAGTGGGGAAGCGAAGAGGGCAACTTTCTCACTTAGGTCATATTTGAAAATATTCCAGCTGATGCTATCACCCCTTTTCTCATCCCAGGCAGAATAAATGGGTATTTTCTTTAACTGTGTTTCTCATAGTATGGGCGCCTTAGGGGGCACTTGCTTGGCATCTCCCCCGTCTTCGCTGCCAAGTTGCAGCTTGACTCTAAAGCTCCAGTAAGGACAGCTGAGCTCCATTTTCTGCCTATTAACCCCAGTTACAGTCCACATTTTTTCCTGGTCTGCCTGGAGCTATTTATAGTTGCTCCAAATAGCAAAGAAAGGGGGTGGGGGTGGAAGGGAGCATGTCGGGGTGGGGGGAGAAACATGTGCAGCTGTTTGCCCGCCTTCCCCATCCCAGCCCCTGGAGGGGAGATTCAAATATTCCAACAAAACAGGAAAACTGCATTGTGGGGTTGGGGGGCGGGGTGGGGATGAATGAGGAACAGCTGCTAAAGTGAAGGAATGAAATGCACCCTATAGGGAAAGCCTGACAGACCTCAGGAAATAGACAAGAGTTCACAGATGGGTTTTTTTTCATTTTGTGGGGAAGAGGCTTTATTAAGATTCCACCTAAGGATGGGGGATAGGAGTGGAGGAAAACGCCTCTTTGTGACTGTATGTGTGTGTAATGCACCGATATAAAGGAGGGGAGCAGACTTCAGCAAACCAAATGGAGACACAGGATGGAGAAGTTTCTTAAAACTTGACGGTGCACCATGCAGTCATGCTGGCCACATAACCTTGGGAGGTGTCTACGTCAACGGCTTAGAAATGAAGATGAGTACCAACCCCCAGAGTCGGACACGACTGGACTTAATGTCAGGGGAAAACCTTTACCTTTACTATCACCTTTTATACACCAAAAAGTTTAAACCATTATTCTCTGCTCTGCCTCTCAACGCACAGAAAACAGTTTCCCACAGTTCGGTTAATGTGATCCTGGATAAGCCACCGTTCTGAAGTTACATTCACAAAAGAAAAGCCTGAGAAGAGCAGTGGCTGGCTGTCTCACTGGGTTCGTGTTGATGAATGGCAGTACCAGAACTGGCCTTTCATGTTGGCACATTTGCAAAAAAATTGCTTTGGAACTGGGGTTGCCACCTTTTCAATCAGCCTCTGTAACTGTGTATTTAACAAGAGCTAGATGCTGAGATACTCATTGGCAGGTGGCAGGATATTAGGACTATCTGCTCTTGTCTGCACACATACAGTGGCTTTTTGAAGGCGTAGAAGCAGACCTGATTCAGACCTGACAGTAGGCTGGTTATTCTGCCTTGTATTTCTTATCTTGCTTCCACCAACCATTTTTTGAATGCCCCCCACTCCCCACCCCACAACCCACCCTCCACAGAATATTTTGGGAGTGTCTTTTTTTCCTGAATCACTTTCCCTTCCTTCTTATTAAGTGTTGAACTTCTGCTTTCCATATGCTTTTAGAATTGATTTTTTTAAAAAGGATTTCCAGTTGAAGAAGCAAAACCAAACAAATCTGCTGACAAAAACTTGTGAGTTGTAAACTCCAAGAGGTGACATCTTTCCGAAATCAGGGGTCCTGTTGATCAGAGTTGGGAATAGTTGCACCAACTTTGCATATTGAGCATATATTAAACAAGGGTTTTATGAGTTAGACCAAAGACCTGTCTGGTCCAGAATATCCTTGCTCTTTTCCCATGACCCCTAGAGATTGAGATTATATGGCCCTTCAGATGTCTCCCACAATGGGAGAAAGGTGAGGAATAAATAAAATAATAAACAAATATACTCAGACTACCTGATGTCCTGTCGAAGGTGGATGGGGATGGCAGTCCAACAATATCTGGAGGGCCACAGATTTCCAAGCACTGTTCTATAAGAATCCTAGAACACTGATGCCACCAACCTGTTGTGTGCAAATCTCAGGATTTCATAGCTTTGTGGGGATTTGAATCGTGTTCTCGAGAGTCATAATTGTAGTCCTGTACTCAAATCACTAGGCTGTGTACCATATATACTCGAGTCAGTTATTTATTATTTTTCTCAGTTATTATTTTTATTATTTTACTCTATTATTATATTTACATTATTTTACTCTATTATTATTACATTTATTATTACACTCTATTATTGTTATTATTACATTTACATTATTATTTTATTATTTTACTCTTGTTATTACGTTTATTATTTTACTGTATTATTACTACTGTATTATTATTACATTTATTACTCTATTATTACTGTTATTATTACATTTCCATTATTTTAATCTATTATTATTACACTTATTATTTTACTCTATTATTATTGGAAGAACATGTAAGCACATTTACATTGAAGTACGATAGAATAATGGTTTAACCAGAGTTGCACAGTCTTATCTTAAATTACAGCTTTATGCAAATATTCAAAAACATTTAACCTACTGATATCTCCGTTAATGTTATTTTCTTGGTATCTATTTTTATTTTGAAATTTACCAGTAGCTGCTTTATTTCTCACCCTCGACTTATACTCAAACCAATAAGTTTTCCTAGTTTTTTTGTGATAATATTAGCTGCCTTGGCTTATATTCAGGTCGGCTTATGCTCGAGTATATATGATACATGATTCATCTATTTTTCTTTTTTTCTGAATATCCCACCACTTCTTGAAATGACACACTCATAGGCTGTGTGAATTCCTGGTTTGAGTCCTTTGGCCAATTGAAGGTGCTTACATAATCTGTTTTTGCCTTTACAGTCTCATTATTGTCACAATGGGACAACAGCAGTATGCACAGAATTGCCTTCAAAAATGCCTGGAAGCTTCAGCTTGTTCAGAAAATGGTAGCTGGGGCGATCTACCAGAGCTGGATTTCAGAAGTATATCACCCACTGATATTACAAAACTGTCTTCTTATTTGTTTGTGAGCCCCAGATTAAAGTGAGGGCTTGTATCTTCTCACAACATGATGCCTGCCAGATGCTGTAGATTCCAGTACCCATTAGTCAGCATGACCAATGATCAGGGATGATGGGAGCTGAAATCTTATAACATCTGGAGAATGTTAGGTTGGAGGAGTGTGACACAGAGGGCCTCAGTTCTGCAATCCCTGTTTTTAGAAACTAGATTTTTTATTTATTTATTTACAATATTTCTACCCCGCTCTTCTCAACCCCCGAGGGGGGGGACTCAGAGCAGCTTGACAAAAGGTAACAATTTGATGCCAATACACATTATACAATACACAATATAAAACCATAACATTCACCATTAAAATACAGTTCACATTGAACACGTAATACACATTCACTTGAATTAAAACAGTGTTCCGTCCACAACATAAGCATTGAGCCATATCCATCAACTTGCCAGTCCAATTCCAATCCAAAGTGCTGCATTGTGCTAATGTGCAAAAGCCTGGTCCCATAACCAAGATTTTACTTTTTTCCTGAATGCTAGGAGGGATGGGGTTGATAATATTTCGCTTGGAAGCGCATTCCACAGGCGCGGAGCCACCACCGAGAAGGCCCTCTCTCTCGTCCCCACTAACCACGTTTGAGAAGTTGGCGGGAGCGAGAGCAGGTCCTCCCCGGATGATCTTAAATTACGAGGTGGGGTGTAGAAGCTGATGTGTTTGGACAAGTAAGCTGGGCAAGAACCGTATAGAGGGTCAGAACCAGCACTTTGAATTGAGCTCGGAAGTGGATCGGCAGCCAGTGGAGCTGACACAACAGGGGGGTGGTATGATCCCTGTATGTAGCTCCAGTTAGTAATCTGGCTGCCACCCATTGGACTAGTTGCAATTTCCAAACTGTCTTCAAAGGCAGCCCCACGTAGAGTGTGTTGCAGTAATCTTAACTGTGCAAAAGCTCCCCTGGCCACTGCCAAGACCTGGGGTTCCAGTCTCAGTGATGAATCCAGGATAACTCCCAAGCTGTGAACCTGCGTCTTCAGGGGGAGTGTAACCCCATCCAACACAGGCTGTAACCCTATGCCCTGTTCGGCCTTACGACTGACCAGGAGGACCTCTGTCTTGTCTGGATTCGGTTTCAATTTGCTAGCCCTCATCCAGTCCGACACAGCGGCCAGGCACCGGTTCAAGGTCTGGACAGCCTTCTTAGTGACAGATGGAAAGGAGTGACAGATTTGGACATCATCTGCATACAGATAACACCTTACTCCGAAACTCCGGATGATCTCCTCCAGTGATTTCATGTAGATGTTAAATAACATCGGGTACAGTACTGAACCCTGAGGGGCTGCACACGACAACGGTTGTGGGGTCGAACAGGTGTCACCCAATAACACCCTCTGGGAGCGACCCTCCAGGAAGGACTGGAGCCACTGCAGTTATTGCTTGGTAACATGATTAGACCAGGGAAGATAATCAGGCCATTTAAAAATTATGCTTCATGTGTATTTGTTTGCTTTCATCCTTCTTTTAAGAGGATGAGAGTCTGTTTGCTCATGTGTGTATGTATGTTGTAGCTGCTTCCATTTGTTTTTAAAACCCCCACCTCCCTGCCCTTCTCTCTGAGCTAAGCATCGCCCAACTATTTAATCCAGTAACAATTCCCACGCACCCGCCCAGACTGGGACTAAAGCCAAAGCGACCCTTAGTGGGCTCAGAAGGGTGGAGATTGTTTCCCTGTGAAGAGATCAGTGGTGCGCTTAGGTAATTCTACACTGAGCTTAACAGTGTTATGGTGGGACCACCTCTTTAGCTGGCAATGCATATTAATGTGTAATAAAACCCACTTACACACTGCTTTTGGACCTTTAAAAGGAACTGGCCAGGTGAGACGAAATCACACTTTCAAAAGAAATCTTTAAAACATGTCTAAAAGTTCACTCTGAATTGGGGGTAAATCAAAGAGAATCTTGCAGTTGGAACCCAGTTCCCACCATTTCTTGTTAGGAACACAAGCTAAAAGAAGTATCCCATAACAGACTCCTCCGTGAATGGAAAACTGTCCCCTTCAAGATAAATTCTCTCTCATCAATATGGTTGTTTATAGCCAATGCACATTCATGCCTGATGAGCTCTAAACAACTATCACAAACCAGGATTTGGGCCTCTTGTCTCGCAATAAATTTGTTCCACTTGCAGTAATACACTTTGGGCCCTTCCACACAGTCATATAACCCAGAATATAAGGCAGAAAATCCCACAATATCTGCTTTGCTGAGTCCACGTTGCCATATATTACATTTCAAAGCAGAAAATGTGGAATTTTATTCAGCTTTGTGGAAGGGGCCTTACACTTATTTATTTATTTATTTATTTCTCGGACTTCTAGGCCGCCACTTCCGGGAGGCTCGGGGCAGCTCACAGTAAAACGCGATACAATAAAAACACAATTAAAAAACAATACAACTATAAAATCTCAGAGTTAAGATTTAAACAACGATGTGCTGTAGAGGATACAAGGCACAGCACAATGCAATGTAACGCAGCGATTACAGGCGAACCAGGTGCTGAGGACATCTTATAGGCCGAAAGCCTGCTGGAAGAGGAATGTCTTACAAGACCGACTGAATGACATGAGGTCTTGGAGAGCCCGCGTCTCGGCCGGGAGAGCGTTCCACAACGTTGGGGTAATCACGGAGAACGCTCTCCTATGGGTTGCAGTTAATCTGATTGACTTCGTCGATGGAATGGCCAGCAAGTTGGTATTTTCTGACCGCAGTGATCTCGTAGGGCAATATGGGAAAAGCCGGTCCCTCAGGTACATTGGCCCCAGGCCGCATAAGGCCTTAAAGGTGAGCACCAACACTTTGAAGGTGATCCGGTGCTCAATTGGAAGCCAGTGCAGATCCTGCAAAATTTAGGCCTCGTCTGCACTGCTAAATAAAATCCAGATTATTTTATTTGAATTGGATTATATTAGTCTACACTACCATATGGAGCCCCCAGTGGTGCAGCAGGTTAAACCACTGAGCTGCTGAACTTGCTGACCAAAAGGTCGGCGATTCAAATCCGGAGAGTGGGGTGAGCTCCCACTGTCAGCCCCAGCTTCTGCCAACCTAGCAGTTCAAAAACATGCAAATTTGAGTAGATCAATAGGTACTGCTCCGCTGGGAAGGTAACGGCGTTCCATGCAGTCATGTTGGCCACATGACCTTGGTGGTGGCTATGGACAATGCCGGCTCTTCAGCTTAGAAATTGAGATGAGCAACACCACCCAGAGACGGACAGGACTAGATTTACTGTCAAGGGGAAACCTTTCACACCACCTTAGTTTCCAGTTCAAAGAAGATAATCTGGATTTTATATGGCAATGTAGATGGGGCCTAAGAGAGAAGCCTTGGCACATACGAACCCTGGCTCCCTCTTGGTGATCTAAGGGTTAAAGGAAAAACCTGAAATGGCAGGTTTTTATGCAATGAAGGAGAAAGTACCAAGGAGGGCAAAAACCTCAAACCCTGTAACTTGCTTTCACCCCCTCAACACCTGCAATAGGGATGCTTATCAGATCAAAAGGCAAAACCACATTTCCTCCGTCAGTGGCAGGTGCAACCAGGGCCTTTGTACCTTCACCCTCTTACTTTCGTCTCCTGTTCTTCCTCCTCCCTCACCCTTGACATAGAAGGAGACCGTGTGTGAGTTTAGCATCTCATTTAGGAGATAGCCATCGAAGAAAGATCCAGGTGGGAACAACAGATCTGTTTCTCTGTTTAATGTATGGGAAGTGAAACATGAAATGGAAGTGAGGCCAAGTGAGTTGATTCCTGGAATTAAGGTGATTCTGTCTTGAATTAACACAATACTTCTTATATGTAAGGCCCAGAAGTGAAGATCAATTGGGAAGAGGAGGGGAGCAGGACATACCCTTCAGCTGCCCATTTTGATAAAAACAATCCTATGTTTTTGTCATCTTTTTCAGCTGCTTTTAAAGTGTCCCAGTTTCCTCCTCCTCCTCCTGTTTCCCCCTTTGCCCTCAATTTACTTAATTGGCTGCAAATAATGTTCATAGTGCAAAAGCATTTTGCACATAATTAAACAGTGAGAGAAAAGTGGTTTTTGCAGCAAAATCGGGGGCCCTTCTAGACAGCCCCTATATAACAAGATCTGATCCCAGGGTTTTCTGCTTTAAACTGGATTATATGGGTCCGCACTGCCAGATAATCTGGGATAAACAGAAAACCTGGGATCAGATCCTGGGATATAGGGCCTGCCTGGAAGGCCCCTTAGAAGAAAGCTCTTCTAATTTGTGTGCTCTTTCTCATTCATATATTTTGCTTTCTTGGCCCAATTCTGAAGTTGCTTGGCTACACCAATGTGAGTTTCCATCTGTGAAACATTGCAGAATGCAGCATGGCTAGAAAAACAGCAGAATTGCTAAAAAATTTCTTTTTTCTTTTCTTTTTTTAACTAAATCTGTAGCAGCAGCAGAGCTTGGCAAGGTCATTTTCTCTCTCCACAAAACCTCTTAGAATTGGCCACCCAGCAGGTATTTGGGGGATTCTGGACATTGCTAATCAACCTTCCCAAGATCTGTTAGTGGGAAATATTACCCTATCATTTGCTTTTCTGATTTTTGGCTCCAAAGGACGCAGCAAAAATGTCAACAAACTTAGCTAGAATGATTTTTGTTTCCCAGGTCAGTTGGTAAAGCAACTGTTAATTTAACATCCAACTAGAGGCCAGTGTTAACTTGACCTGTTCCAGATGACCTAGAGCAGTGGTTCCCAAAGTGGGCGGTACCACCCCCTGGTGGGTGGTGGGGCGATCCAGGGAAGCACTGGGAGGCTCAGGAAAATTTGGGGGCCACTGAACCCCTGTAAGGGGGCGGTGGCATGAGCCAGGCTCCCCGCAGGTGGAGTTCAAAATGCTATTTGATTGTAGGTGAACTATAAATCCCAGCAGCTACAATTCCCAAATGACGAAATCTATCCCCCACCCCCACCCCACCAGTATTCAAATTTGGGTATATTGAGTATTTGTGCCAATTTTGGTCCAGATCCAGGGTTGTTTGGCTTCAGAGTGCTCTCCAAATGTAGGTGAACTACATCTCCCATAAATCACTGTCAATTCCTCCCAACCTTCTCTCATATTTTCTGTTGGTCATGGAGGTTCTGTGTGCCAAGTTTGGTCCAGATCTGGCGTTCATGGGGTCTCGGCTGTGGAAGTCCGAGCTGAATTGGTTGAAAGTACTGTAAATCCCATCATCCGTTGTCCATACTCCCCCAAACATATTGTTTTTGTGATTAATCACTATGCTTTTATTACGTTCAATTGATAACAATGAAAATACATCCTGCATATTAGATATTTGCATTAGAATTCATAAGAGTAGCAAAATTATTTATGAAGTAGCAACGAAAATATGGTTGGGGGTCACCACAACATGAGGAACACCATTAGAAAGGCTGAGAACCACTGCATTAATGCATATATTAATTGCTATTAAATTGCTATTTTTTTTAAAAAAAAATAATAATTTGGGGGAGTGCTGAGTAAAAAAAATTCTGGAAATGGGGCGGTAGGCCAAAAAGGTTTGGAAACCACTTACCTAGAGCAACCACTTGTGGACTGACAAAAAGTGGAAATGTTTCACCTAATCAAAGAGACTAGAAGAAATTCATAGCTGCATGCTAAATATACATTCTGAAGTTTTGACCGTGATTTCAGTAGAAATATGATACTATTCATTATGGAGGAAAATACTGTGGTTGGGTAACCTGTGTGCTTGCTGACCCATGGTAATTGATAGCATCCATGCCAGTGGATAGTGGTTTTGTGTCATGGTTTAGTTGAACTTTAAAGGAGCTGAATATATTTTGGAAGTAGGTTCAGACCTTAGGTAGCTCTTGCAAAATTCATATTAAAACTTCTTGGAGCACATCCCCAGCTCCAGTGTCATAGAATCCTAGAGTTGAAAGAGACCTTGTGGGACATCCAATTCAACCCCCTGCCAAGAAAAATGACAATCACATTCAAAGCACCCCTAACAGATGGCTATCCAGCCTCTGTTTAAAAGCCTCCAAAGAAGAAGCCTCCACCACACTCCAGGGCACAGAGGTCCACTGCTGAACAGCTCTCACAGTTAGGAAGTTCTTCCTGATGTTCAGGTGGGATCTCCTTTCTGTAGTTTGAAGCCATTGTTCTGTGTCCTAGTCTCCAGGTCAGCAGAAAACAAGCTTGTTCCCTCCTCCCTGTGACTTCCTCTGACTTACAGTATTTATATATGGCCCTCATCACGACTCCTGTCAGCTTTTTCTTCTGAAGGCTAAACAAGCCCAGCTGTTTAAGCTGCTCCTCATAGGGCTTGTTCTCCAGACCCTTTATTATTTTAGTCACCCTCCTCTGGACACATTCCAGTTTGTCAACATCTCCCTTCAATTGTGGTGCCCAGAATTAGACGCAGTATTCCAGGTGTGGTCTGGAATGAGAAGGCTCCCATTGCCATGTTGATGTTTAGGTATGAACTCACGAAGGCAAATTTGACATTCTTGCTCTCTTTTTTAGGGACGTTTTATTCCAAAATTGCATAGAAGAGGTAGTTAAGCTTTGGCTTTCCAGATGTTGTTGCGCAGCTGCTATAGCCAATAATGAGAGATGTTGGGGATTACAGTCTAGCACTGTTTCCCAACCCCCCAAGCCATACATAGAAGATGTCTTCAAATGTAGACCTATTTTCTGATCACCATTCAAAATGGAGTTGTAAAGCAAGGCACATGACTACCCTAATATGATTGCCTAAACTTTGTTTAACCATAGGTCTCAGCGGTGGCCAGGGGAGCTTTTGCACAGTTACGACTCATGCACCAGCTGCGCCCATACCTTGGAAAGTCTGATCTGGCTACGGTGGTCCACGCTCTGGTCACATCCCGAATAGATTACTGCAACGCACTCTACGTGGGGCTGCCTTTGAAGACAGTTCGGAAACTGCAACTAGTTCAACGGGCGGCAGCCAGATTACTAATGGGAGCTACATACAGGGAGCATACCACCCCCCTGTTGTGTCAGCTCCACTGGCTGCCTGTCCACTTCCAGGCTCAATTCAAAGTGCTGGTTTTGACCTTTAAAGCTCTATACGGTTCTGGCCCAGCTTACTTGTCCAAACGCATCAACCGCTACGTCCCACCTTGTACCTTAAGATCATCCGGGGAGGCCGTGCTCTCGCTCCCACCTACATCTCAAATGCGGTTGGTGGGGACGAGGGATAGGGCCTTCCTGGTAGAGGCTCCCCGTCTGTGGAACGCACTCCCTATTGATATTCAATCAGCTTCATCCCTCCTGGCATTCAGAAAAAGAGTGAAATCTTGGTTATGGGACCAAGCATTTGCACTTTAGCATGATACGGCACCTGAGATTGGGTAGATGGCAAACTGGTGGATAAGACCTAATGCTTATGGATGGAATACTGTTTTAACTGTGGTGAATGTTCATGATGCATTTTAATGTTAATTGTATTTTAATGTATTTTAACTCTAGTTGTATTTTAATGTATTTTAATCTTAACTGTTATTTTTATTACATATGTATATTGTGTGGCATCGAATCGTTGCCGTTGTGAGGCCGCTCTGAGTCCCCCCCCCCCCTTCGGGGTTGAGAAGAAGCGGGGTATAAATGGTGGAAATAAATAAAATAATAATAAATTGGCAGTGATACTTTGTGAAATATGAAGCAGCTTGCCGGTTAAAATACTCCGTCAGGTGGGAGATTCATATCTGTGGATGGATAAAGAATGGTGAGGCTGGGGGGAGAAAGGAGGGGGGAAGTGACATTTTCAATCTGTCAGTTCTTCAAAAGCAGTAATGTGAATGAGGAGCTTGTCAGGAGTCAAATCTGGGGTGGTTTAGGTGGTTCACTCAGAGAAAACACAGCAGCTTTCTCTCCCACGTTCTCTCTCCTCTCTAGTTGCTTTTGACCACAACTTTCCCCAATGCAGCAACTTTCAGATGTGTAGGACTACATCCCTTTACTCCCTTTATCCTGAACTAGGATGGGAAGAGTTGTATTTTGACACATCTGCTGCACAGTGTCATACCTGTACACAATCTACAGATGTGTACAGGTGAGGCACTGTACACATCTGTAGACCATGCTGTGTTCCTCTCACCACAATTTCAAGGAGAATGACTGAGAACAGTGATCATCTCAGCTAAGTAACAACTACAGAGATATTCCAGAAGCTAGAATTAGAATGGAAACCCATGAAGAGTCAGGGCAGAGATCGTGCCAGGGAGGGGCAGGATATTCTCAGTCCAGAATATTTCCTGTGTTAGGACAAAAGAGACTATGCTGTTGCAGAAACATGAAATGTTGCTTCTTCAAGAACAAGGAAGTCCCAACATACACTTTTTCTAAGACGCAATAGCAAATTACATGCCTGCTCAAGGGCAATCAAGGCAACGGCGGTCAACATGAACTTGGATCCGAACCGCTCTGGCGGTCGGCATGAGCTTGGAGACTGGAACGGGAGACTTGATCAAGCTGAACGTGGCTTCAGGTCTGACTAGAATCCCGGGAGCAAGGACTAATAAGGAAGCTAGTCTCGATGGGCCCATCTCACCCCCTTCCTTAGATTCCACAATTTCCTAGAATCTCTGATGTTCGCCCTTCTATCAAACACCGGCTCGTTAGCAGGCCCAGCAACACCACTATCAGAGTGAGAAGCAGGAAACTCCTCTTCTCCGGAATGCTCATCTGGGAAGGGAGTAGCAACTCTCTCTTGGGAACCAAGGCCACCGGGTCTCTCATAGTCAGAATCCTCTTCCATGGAATCCTCAGTAAACTCATCTGCAGTCCTATATCCCTCTAGCCCAGTGGTTCTCAACCTGGGGTCCCCAGATGTTTTGGCCTTCAACTCCCAGAAATCCTAGCAGCTGATAAACTGGCAGGGATTTCTGGGAGTTGTAGGCCAAAAACATCTGGGGACCCCAGGTTGAGAACCACTGCAAGTCTAGCCATTCATCATCCCATTGTAAACTCTCGTTTGGAGACCCATACCCATCTGGCCATTTGTCATCTCCAAACTGCCCCTGATCAGCTGGGATCTGATCCTGATCAGCTGGGACCCCGGTGCCTGACTCTGACCACTGGGCTGGCTAGGCTGGAACACCACAACGTCAAGAAAACTAAGCTGACAGAGATATGTGCCTTATTGGAACCGTTATTTTTTTTTACCACAACACAATAATTTTTATGCTTTCTGTAACATAAAGAAGGGAAGGAGGGTGTTAGAATAAACAATTGTTTACAAATGTCTTCCAATTCTATTCTATTCTATTCTGGGAAGAAGATTTGGGGATAAAAATAAATGAAATAGAGTGGCAACAATTATGGAGACAACGACAAAGACATTTAAAAATTTTATCAATACGAGTTAAATAAAATTATTATAAGTTAATATGGAAATGGTACCTTACACCAGTAAGAATAGCAAACATAAATAAAAACTACTCAAAAAAATGCTGGAGAGGATGTCAAGAATGAGGAACATATATACATATGTGGTGGCAATATAAATATGTAAATAACTTCTGGGGGAAAGTATTTAGAGAAATAGAAGATATAATGAACATTAAAATAGAAAGAAGTCCTAGTATAGCTTTATTATCATTATATAATAATAAACAATTGAAAAAAGAGGATAAAGATGCAATAACAAACTTATTAACAATAGCAAGACTGCTTATAGCAAGGAATTGGAAAAGCGAAATAAATATACAAATAGAGGAGTGGTACAAGTATGAAAACTGGCAATAAATGATAAGCTGACATGTATATTAAAAGTTAAAAGAGGTATATGGAAACAAAGTGATTTTGATGATGTATGGAGAAAATTTATTGAAAAGGAATTTAAAAAGAAAGAAGGAAAGGCACCTCCACAAGAGGAATTGAAATTTTGGACAGATGGCATGTAAAAGCTGTGGCTTTTGGGGAGGGGAGCACAGTGGTGAGGGGTAGATAATATGTATAAGCAGAAAGATTAACACTAGATGTGAAAAGTATGGTAGGTTGCATTTAATAATATGTATCTGCTGCAAAATAAACAATGTATAACAAATGCATTGAACCATGATGATAAAACAATAAAATATATTTTTTAAAAACAAACATCTTCCAAACCAGAATATAAAACAGTCAGGTAAGACACAACATAAGATATAACACCCGAGCAAGGCCCCAAACACCAAGGGCAAAAATGACCCCAGTATCTTATAGTGGCTTCACTTGGCCTGTGCTGGTGCACTAACCTGTACAATGAAGCATTTTTCATGTCTAGAGTGGCTCCACTTTCAAATCCCCGGTAGTTGGGTACCAGAGAATACGTTTGTCCCCGACTTCCACCTTGTATAAAAGCAGTTTTGGACACATCCTGGAGTTTCAGTCAGATATATGCAGTCTAGCTTCAATGTGGGAGGGTTTGTTTTATGTGCTTGACTCTGGAGGTCAAGCACATAAAACATTACCCAAAGATGTATCTCTACTAGTAGAAACTTTGACTGCAGAATTTCTGCTTGATAGGCACCTGCTTTTTTCCCCCCGTGTCAGAACATACTGCAAGCCGCTTCTGGTGTGAGAGAATCAGCCGTCTACAGATACGTTGCCCAGGGAATGCTCTGATGTGTTACCATCCTGTTGGAGGCTTCTCTCATGTCCCTGCATGGGAAGCTGGGCCTGACAGACCATCATACAGATTCAAACCCTTGACCTTCAGGTCAGCAGTTCAGCTGGCACAAGGGTTTAACCCATTGCACCAATGCTGCAATTATGGGCACCTGTCAAAGACATGAAAAAGTTCGTGATACTCTGCCTGAGATGATGTACCAATTACATGTAGTTGTATGTACATAGACATGGACAGACTCTAGTAACAAAGCACTTCTCAGTCTTGCTCATCAACAGTGAGAGAGACTTATTGACTAAAAATTTTAGACTCATACTTGAGTATATAGAGAATTTATTATATTGCTGTTATATCATTGCACATGTTTTTGTAGCAAGCTTCCTTAAAATGATCACAGTCTTGAAGAACAGCAAAGATAGGCATTTAAAGAAACAGAAGCAAAAGGAAGCATAGTCTGGCTGAATCTTCCAAATGCCGTGAGCTGGGTAAGAGAGTTCTGGTTCCTCATTATATTTGGGGAAAGTTTTGATGCTCTTATTTTAACTTAGGGAAGTGATCTCTCCCTCTTTTGAACTCTTCAATTCTCCGGTGGGCTGAAAGGCAGGATCGGAGCAAATAACTGTGGTGAGATTTGCCATGATTAAACAGGCCCAACTAATGTACGTGGGAAGGGGGAATGCATGAGCTGGCAGGCAAGGTCAGGGGTAATTGGTGGGCTTGCGTCCAGAGCGTGTTGGAGCCTTAAGCGCATTTCCATTCTTTGGTTTGGGGCTTGGCAAGGGGAGGCCCATAAGGATTCACAGCATCCTTGATTCATGCTTTGCATACTTGCTTTGTGGTCTATTGCTGAATTCCATGGGTGTGTATTAATGAATCCAGAAACAAAACTGGATTTCCATGATCATTTCTCAGGATCCTGAGCCAGAAGGAAGGAATCTCAGATGAACTGTTAACCCAAGGAGCCTTTCCCTGTTTATGGATAGGGCTTGAGCCAAACCAAACTCAGCAATCATATAAACACATTTTTTCCAAACAGGAAGGAAGTCCCAATCAAATGCTTTTGTCTTGACCACAAGTGTAGACAGATCAGAGACAGTCTAGGCATGCAGTTCCAAGGCGACCCCTTTCCAGAGCCAGACTTTTTTTTTGGCTGAGTGAAAAAGGAAACATGTCCCACATAATTTGCAAGCAGACTTCTTTAACTTAGCTGATTCTTTTAGATATATTGGGTAGACCACAACTCCCACTACTCACAGCCAGCATGGGGCTCATTCACACTACAGAATCGCATTACTGTTATTACACTATAACTGTCATTGTTCCATATAATATGAATTGATGGGGTCATTTCTGAGCCAATAAGATTATGGCAATTTATAATTTCATTTGAAGCAGGAGTCAGATCCGTTCTAGCTAGGATTATTTTGATGAGGAGTGGGGAAGTATGTGGTCCTCTCCCTATTGCTGGTCAGCAACTCCCATCACTCTTTGCCAGCATACGTAAATGAATAATTAAATGATGAGGGATGCTGAGAGTTGCAACCCAACAGCAGCCAAAGGACCTCATATTCCTTGTGCTCATTACATGATGCTTTCTGCTCACATTCAGGGCTGGCATTTTAAGCCAGATAAATCAAACTTCAGAGTGAAATACTGTGTATCAAATATAATGAGAAAAAAGAGCAAACACACTGATTTGAGTTGTAGACTTTTGTACATTTGTTTGAAGCTGAGTGGGAAGTATTTCCCAGGATATATTTGATTGTGCTGGAAGGTTCAAGTGGAAAAAAGGTGGCAGAGAAGCAGCAGGATATTGCAAAGATTGTCCAATAAAACAGTAAAGGTAAAAGTTTTCCATTGACATTGTCTAGTTGTGTCCGACTCTGGGGGGTGGTGCTCATCACCATTTCTGAGCCAAAGAGCCGGCATTGTCCGTTGATGCCTCCAAGGTCATATGGCTGGCATGGCTGCATGGAGCACTGTTTCCTTCCCTCCGGTGTGGTACCTATTGATCTACTCACATTTGCATGTTTTTGAACTGTTAGGTTGGCAGAAGCTGGCACTAACAGCGGGAGCGCACGCCGCTCCCTGGATTCGAACTGGCAACCTTTCGGTCAGCAAGTTCAGCAGCTCAGCAGTTTAACTTACTGCACCATCAGGGGCATAAATAAAACATATCAATTAACAAATGACATGTTGAACATCCCTTTTCCGCAATTCCAAAATCTGAAATACTCCAGAATTGTTCATGAGGATGGCTAAAACACCTTTGCTTTCTGATGGTTCAATGTCATCAGACTTTGCTTTATGCACAAAATTATCAAAATATTGTGCCTAAAATTACTTTCAGGCTATGTGTAGAAGATGTGTATGAAACAGAAATAAATTTCATGTTTAGACTTGGGTCCCACTTCCAAGATTGTGCACATATATGCAAATATAGGTATTCCAAAATCCAAAATATTCCACAATCCAAAACACTTCTGGTCCCAAGTATTACAGATAAGGGATACTTAGGGCCCATCCAGACAGTATCTTTATCCCAGGAGCTCCCGCAGCAATGAGGAGGGTGGCCAGACATTGTTCTCAGTAAATCTGGAAGTAATCGTAACAAAAGGCCACCCCCAAACCCCCCGAGATTTCCAGGCGCGGGAATATTGTGATTTTTAGCCAAATATCCTGATATTTGGACACCAGGAGGTCGGCCTCCACAAAAAACAATACAATTAGATACCAACCGACGGTTGGGGGACGACAAAAGAACTATTATAGTGGGAGAACCTTCTGGGGCTTGGGATATGGCTCAAGGAAGATCGCCTCCGCAACTAGAGGCCCCCGTATGGGGATGGGCGAGGCCCTCAGACCTCCCCCATCTCACGCTGGTTTAGTTAGTCAGCATCTACCATCATGCCATAGTAACCCCAGGGACCCACTCATAACTAATAGGCATCACTTCCCTAGGCGAGGTGGCTTAATAGAGCCTCCGCAGACCCAGTTCCCAGGAGAGGCTGAGTCCACACCTGTGCCTTCCAATTTGCAAGGTTTCACACAAGACCCCCTGGCTTTTCCTTTTCAGGGGGTCTGTCGCAAATTGAGTCCAGTAGAGCAGCTGACTCAAGGAACCAAATAGTTGGAGAGCCGATAGCGGTGCTTAGCGGGATCGGGACCGGGATATATGGCGGTAGGCACAGGCCGAACATGAGAAGAAGCAGGAGTCCTGCTTCTTCTGACCTGCGTCCTATCCCTAGACACGCTGTTGACAGGTGACCAGTTTCCTCCCCTTCCTCTTTGGTGCTGGTAAATGCGAGGTCGATTGGGAATAAAACGGCCACCCTAAATGACCTTATCTCAGAGTTAAGACCTGACCTTTTTTGTGTCACTGAGACATGGTTGCAGGAGGATGATACTATCCCTCTCCAAGAAATCACACCATCAGGATATGTCGTTACCCACCAATGTAGGAATGGGAGGCGGGGGGGGGGGGTTGCCATGTTCTCCCGTGATCTGTTATCTCTCAGGGAGGTTCCCGCGATGAACGCACCTGGGATTGAATTGGCCGGATTGGTGTGGGACTCCCAGGAGAGTATAGCCTTCCTGCTGGTGTACCGAGCGCCTAGCGCACCAGCAGAGAGTCTATCCCTGCTGCTAGAGACTGTGTTGGACTGGGCATTGAGGTTTCTCAGGCTTATTGTCCTGGGGGATTTCAATGTCCATGCCGACACAGCCTCTCTATCACCCGCAGCAGTGGGCCTAGTGTCTACCATGGCAACACTAGGACTCTCCCTGTGTAACTCGGGACCCACTCATCAGGCCGGTCATACCCTGGATTTAGTCTTCAGTGCGGGTGTCCAAGTGACCCTAACCTCTATTTTAGAGGTGCCATGGTCGGATCACGGTGTCCTGAGAATCCGGTTAGAACTGGCTCCCCCACCCTGCAAGGGCGCCGAACTGATTTGGGTTCGCCCAAAGAGACTTATGGAACCGGCCAGGTTCCTCAATGCTCTGAGGGATCTGGAGTCTGTCAGCGTCTCCATCGATGAGCAAGTTAACAACTGGAATGCTATGCTTTCCAATGCTCTTGAGGAGATTGCCCCTCTCAGACCCGGCCGTAATCGATCTCCTTGGTTCACCGAGGAACTCCGGTCGATGAAGCGGGAAAAGAGACGGCTAGAGAGCAAGTGGAGGAAACTCCGAGGCGAAGATCAGAAATCGGCTTATAAGCTATTTAAGGATGCTTATGAGTGCGCTATCAAGGATGCGAAAAAATTATATTATGCATCCTTGATAGCATCCGCCAGCTCACGCCCGGCACAATTGTTTAAAGTAATGAGGTCATTGACGACGGTCCCTACCGTCCCAAACAATGAAAATCAGGCCCTCTCTGCCGAGGCTTTTAAGAGCTTTTTTGTGGACAAGCTTTTGGCTCTCCGCCGGGACCTTCCACCTACTCTTGATACAGTTAGCGAGCTCGAGACTCCGTGGCCTCTTGCTGGGCCCACCTTCGACCGGTTTCGGCCACTGGACGCAGAAGCCGTCGATAGGGTAGTTCTTCGGCGTCGAGTATTTATGTCACAGCGGATAGGCAACAGAAATATAGAAGTTTAATTCCCCATCGGCCCAAAAACTTCAGTCTCTGCTCGAGTGAATAATGAAACTCTCATTCAATTCAAAAGGTAAATATATAACTTTGTATTGAATTGTATTTAACAATAACTGGCAAAACATCGAAAAACAACAGCCATCACAGCTACCTTTCTAAACATCCTTTCCTCACAGATATTTATTTCCAACTGACAAATCCCAACTGTCACTTTGTAACGGAAATTCCTCAAGGTTCCATTTAGCAGTCTTGAGACAGCGCCATCTGGTGTCAAACATGTCACACTGCAGGTCATCTCAAACTGCGAAAATATATCTTGTGCTGACTCATGAATTGCTATTCAAAATGCAATAATCTGACACTCCTCCTTCATGAGCAACACAAGTACACACATTACTTATAATAACAATATCTTCTTACAAAATACATTTAATTTACAATTAGTCAATGCTTTTGTAAACATATCAGCCATATTCTCATCTGACTGGACATACACAGGATTAATAAAACCATCCTGTACTAACTTTCTAACATTTTGGTACCTTACCCCAATATATTTTGTTCTCTGCTTTAATCCTTCAGCATTTGATATTGCTATACAAGATTGAGAATCAGTAAATAAAGATATCTTATCTTCAAAACTTTGGAACTCGTTTACTAGAGCCTGTATCCACTCTAGTTCTGTACAACAGTCAGACAAAGCAGAAAATTCGGCTTCTGCCGTGGATAAACAAACGTGTGACTGTTTACGAGATTTCCATGTCACTTGTATCCCATTAAAACTAATTAGATACCCGGAACATGACAAGTTTTGTTCGTTGTCACCAAAACTTGCGTCTGCAAACCCCTTCATACCGCTTTCTTTTGGACAAATTTTTAGCTTTTGTCACATGTTCCTTTCAAATATCTTAACACTCGTTTTACAGCTTGCCAATCAGTTAACGTTGGTTCATTCACTCTCCTGCTTAGTACATTAGTGGCATAGGCGATGTCAGGCCTAGTCCAATTTGCCAAATACAAGAGGCTCCCAACCACTGATCTATACAATGTTTGATTGTCAAACATTTTACCTCTATCAAGCTTTAAAAAATCTGGTACCATTGAGTTGCTACTGTTTTACACAGAGTCAATCTTGTTCTCTCAAGTAACTCAAAAATTTTGTCTTTTTGATCTAAACAAATATATTTTTCAGTTCTAGTTACATTTACGCCTAAGTATTTCCGGACTTCTCCAAGATCTTTTACAGTCATACTTGAGTTTAGTCCCTTAAAACTTGTTCCACATCCCTTTCGGATGGTGCTAGTACTAAGAGATCATCGACAAACACCAAAACAAATGTTTGCTTTTTAGACTCTTTTCCTTTCTTATATAGACATGTATCTACACTGTTTCTTTCGAAGCCAAGACCCTTTAACTTTTCGTCTATACACTGGTTCCAGCATCTCGCTGCTTGCTTTAGCCCGTATAATGCTTTCCGTAGTCGATACACACCAGTTGGAGTATCTTTTTCAAAACCAGGTATTGCTCTCATATATACATTGTCAGTCAGCTCTGCGTTTAAATAAGCTGTGGCAATGTCAAAGTGCCTTATAACATACTTTCTTTGCACACCGATGCCTAAAGCAGTCCTAATTGTTTCAGGTCTAATCGTTGGAGCATATACCTCATCATAATTTTGATTGTAAATTTGACCAAAACCTTGTGCAACCAATCTTGCTTTGCACAATAATGAACCATCAACTTGTGTTTTCCTTTTAAATACCCACTTGCAACCAATTACCTTTACATCTTTGGTTACATCTGCTTGTTCTAAAACAGGGCTGTCCAACTTCTACCGGACCTGTGGCCGGAATTCCAGTTACTGATGACCTGGGGGGCCGAAGGGTCTGCCTCCGCCCCCGGCTCCGCCCCCTCCCCGGCTCTGCCCCAGCTCCGCCCCTCCCGGCTCCACCCAGGCTCCGCCCCTCCCTGGCTCCACCCCTGCCCGCCCCCTCCCCGGCTCCCCCCACACCCCGCCTTGGAGTTGTCTGTGGAGGACACCCGGGCGTTGACGTGGAGATAGAGATGAACACCAAAATCCCAGTCTCAAGTCCCAGTCCCTGCTTTGAACTGGATTATATTGCAGTGTGGACTCAGGGCCCTTCACACAGCCATATAACTCAGAATATCCAGGAAGGAAACCCCACAAAACCTGCTTTGAACTGGATTATATTGTAGTGTGGACTCAGGGCCCTTCACACAGCCATATAACGCAGAATATCCAGGCAGGAAACCCCACAAAACCTGCTTTGAACTGGATTATATTGCAGTGTGGACTCAGGGCCCTTCACACAGCCATATAACGCAGAATATCCAGGCAGGAAACCCCACAAAACCTGCTTTGAACTGGATTATATTGCAGTGTGGACTCAGGGCCCTTCACACAGCCATATAACGCAGAATATCCAGGCAGGAAACCCCACAAAACCTGCTTTGAACTGGATTATATTGCAATGTGGACTCAGGGCCCTTCACACAGCCATATAACGCAGAATATCCAGGCAGGAAACCCCACAAAACCTGCTTTGAACTGGATTATATTGCAGTGTGGACTCAGGGCCCTTCACACAGCCATATAACGCAGAATATCCAGGCAGGAAACCCCACAAAACCAGCTTTGAACTGGATTATATTGCAGTGTGGACTCAGGGCCCTTCACACAGCCATATAACGCAGAATATCCAGGCAGGAAACCCCACAAAACCAGCTTTGAACTGGATTATATTGTAGTGTGGACTCAGGGCCCTTCACACAGCCATATAACGCAGAATATCCAGGCAGGAAACCCCACAAAACCAGCTTTGAACTGGATTATATTGCAGTGTGGACTCAGGGCCCTTCACACAGCCATATAACGCAGAATATCCAGGCAGGAAACCCCACAAAACCTGCTTTGAACTGGATTATATTGCAGTGTGGACTCAGGGCCCTTCACACAGCCATATAACGCAGAATATCCAGGCAGGAAACCCCACAAAACCAGCTTTGAACTGGATTATATTGCAGTGTGGACTCAGGGCCCTTCACACAGCCATATAACGCAGAATATCCAGGCAGGAAACCCCACAAAACCAGCTTTGAACTGGATTATATTGTAGTGTGGACTCAGGGCCCTTCACACAGCCATATAACGCAGAATATCCAGGCAGGAAACCCCACAAAACCAGCTTTGAACTGGATTATATTGTAGTGTGGACTCAGGGCCCTTCACACAGCCATATAACGCAGAATATCCAGGCAGGAAACCCCACAAAACCTGCTTTGAACTGGATTATATTGCAATGTGGACTCAGGGCCCTACACACAGCCATATAACACAGAATATCCAGGCAGGAAACCCCACAAAACCTGCTTTGAACTGGATTATATTGCAGTGTGGACTCAGGGCCCTTCACACAGCCATATAACGCAGAATATCCAGGCAGGAAACCCCACAAAACCTGCTTTGAACTGGATTATATTGCAGTGTGGATTCAGGGCCCTTCCACACAGCCATATAACCCAGAATACCTGCTTTGAACTGGAATATCGGAGTCCACACTCATATAATCTGGTTTAAAGCAAATAACATGGGATTTTATTCAGATGTGTGGAAAGGAAGGCAAATAGGAAGCCAGGGCCCTTCCACACAGGCCTATAACCCTGAATGATAAGGCATAATATTCATTCTGCCTCTGCTAATAATAATAATAATAATAATAACAACAACAACAACAGGTTCCTGGAGTAGGAGACCTCCAAGGGCCATCCAGTCCAATCTCCTTCTGCCATAAGGGGAAAACACAATCAAAGCATTCCTCACAGATGGCCATTCAGCCTCTAATGATAATAATAATAATAATAATAATAATAATAATAATAATTACAATGGGTTCCTAGAATAGAGACCTCCAAGGCCATCCAGGGCCATCCAGTCCAATCTCCTTCTGCCATAAGGGGAAAACACAATCAAAGCATTCCTCACAGATGACCATTCAGCCTCTGATGATAATAATAATAATAATAATAATAATAATAATTACAATGGGTTCCTAGAATAGGAGACCTCCAAGGGCCATCCAGTCCAATCTCCTTCTGCCATAAGGGGAAAACACAATCAAAGCAATCCTCACAGATGGCCATTCAGCTTCTAATGATAATAATAATAATAATAATAATAATAATAATAATAATTACAATGGGTTCCTAGAATAGGAGACCTCCAAGGGCCATCCAGTCCTACCTCCTTCTGCCATAAGGGAAAACACAATCAAAGCATTCCTCACAGATGGCCATTCAGCCTCTGATGATAATAATAATAATAATAATAATTACAATGGGTTCCTAGAATAGAGACCTCCAAGGGCCATCCAGTCCAATCTCCTTCTGCCATAAGGGGAAAACACAATCAAAGCATTCTCAGCCATGTTGAATCAAACCTAAACTCTCATGAGAGCAACAGAAAGTACTGAACCTTGAGTTTGGGAGTTGTAGTTCTCCTCCATCCAGAGAGCACTGTGGACTCAAATAATGATGGATCAGGACCAAACTTGGCACGAAGCCTCAGGAGAGGAGGAAGTCGGAAGGGGAATGAATGAGCACCCCCATGCTCCGAACTCGGCCCCGCCCCTTTTTCGCTCTGGCCACGCCCCTCTCACTGTGCACTCTCTCTCTCCTTCCCTCTTTCCTTCAGGTGGTGGAAGGGGGAAGGAAATGAAAGGGGAAAGAGAGAAAGAAGGAGGAGAGAGAGGGGGAGGGGAGGGGAGGGAAGTAGGAGGAGGAGGAAGAGAGCCTACTCCTCTTCCTGCCCCGCCCCTCACCCCCCGCCGCGAAAAAAAATAAATAAAAATATTCCGAAAAATATTCCAAAATATATCCAAAAAAATATTTTAAAAATATTTTTTAAATCTTAAAAGGCAGATATCTTGCAGGAGGGTAGGGGGCCGTGGGGAAGGGGCTGGGGGGCCGTATACGGCCCTGGGGCCGCCAGTTGGACAGCCCTGTTCTAAAACATTTAAGGAATGAAGTGAATCAAATTCCTTCTTCATTGCTTTTACCCAACAATCACGTTCATTTTTCGGTCTACGCAATGCTTCAGCGTAAGAATTAGGATCTTTCCACTCTATACTTCCTTGGTACTTGGCTGGTGGAATTCCTTTAGTGATACGTGTGGATCTCCTAGGAATCTCATCCTTAGTCTCCTCCACATCCCTAATCTCCTCTTGACAATGTCCATCAACCTCTGTTACAGATTCGGACACTAAGTCAGAGTTTGTGGCAAAAAATCATGAAAATTACTTTCTTCAGATTGTTCCTTGCTTTCTTCCACATTTGCCTCATCTAATACCTCTACAACTTCAGATTCATTCTTTACTCTAGAAACACTTGGGGTTATGAACACTTCAGGGTTCGCATGAATTCTATCCCAATGAGTATTATTTTTGAACTTTACAGATCTGGAGACTGTGATCTTCTTCCCTGGAGAAGAGCCATTCCAGAATCTATAGCCTTTCGTTCCACCTTCATATCCAATGAAATGCATCTTTACCCAATGCTGATCTCTTTTTGTCTCTTTGCTGTATAGGAATTAAGACATTTGCATGCGCACCAAATACTTGAAAATGATCCACCTTGGATGTCTTCCATAAAACAAATAAAATGGGATTTCATTTACACTTGAGGTCCATAACCTATTCAGCACGTAATTGGCAGTGTTAGCTGCTTCTGCCCAAAAACCTTTGGACATTTGTGCATCCTCAAGCATTGATTTTACCATGGTTTGAATTACACCTAAGCGACGCTCCACAATTCCATTTTCTTTTGATACACATGGATTTGTTTTCCTATGCCAAATTCCTTTATCCTTAAAAATTTCTTAAGTCTTTCATTCACAAATTCACCTCCTCTATCAGATTGAACTTGTTTAACAGTCAAATCAGGAAATTGGTTCTTCACAAAATTGTACCATTCAATAAATTTATCATATAACTGAAATTTACCTTTCAGGGGATAAACGAAGCCAAATCGAGACCTATCATCTACTATTACTAGTAGAAATACATTCTCCAATACTCTTTTGAAAAGGTCCAGATAGATCCATGTGCACTAACTGTAACTTAGTTGTTACTCTATCACTCCTTTGGCAACAGGATAAGCCTTTAACTTTGTTTTGTTACAGACAGCACACTCTAAATAATTTCTGCATTCTGGTATTTGAATGCCTACTAGCTGTGCAGTCTTTCTAATCATATTATAGTTCATGTGGCCAAACTTCCTGTGTAGCATGTGCAGACATCTGTCACCATGCAGAGGTTTCCCTTCCAAACTCTGAATACTATTTGTAGACATTCTATTACTAGCATACATTCTATAGAAACCATTTTGAAATTTTACTTCCTTATACATACCTGTATTTTTATTACTCATTTTACATAACTTCCCTTCAAACACAATGGATAAACCATGGTCTGCAAGTTGTTTCACCCCTAGAACATTGTGTTCTAGCTCAGGAACTAAATAAACATTGTCTAACTTTAGACTAAGTTGACCAATTTCAACTTCTCCCTTTGTTAAAACCTTGCACCTTTGACCATTGGCTAGACTCACACAACTTTGCATAGAACCAGATAAAGGTTCCTTCTCTGCTAACAATTTACTATCCTTAACAAAACTCTTTGCACTCCCAGAGTCAATAATCCAGGGTACCTGAGGAATAAAATCATTGTTACATTGTAAACTCATCAACAGACAGCCTGAATCAGAGTCTTTTCTTGAATTGTTGATCTGTTCTTTCTTGCTCTGTGCTGATTCAATCTTCTTAAACTTGTTCTGATGACATTGTCTAGCTTTGTGTCCTCTTTTATTACAAATGTAACAGATGATGTCACACTGGATTGTCTCTTTCCTCTTCATATTGAAGCCTTTGTTGACCGTCTTCTCCGTTGAAAGTTGCTGGGCATTTCTTCTGTAACAAGCCCAGTTCTCCAATCTAGTCGAAACTAAGTCGAAGTTGATGTCCTCTTCTTTCACAGATTGCATGGAGTCAATGAATGAGTTGTAGCTCTGCCCCAAACTGCTTAGTAGAATTAAGCCTCTCTGATCTTCTGTAAAATTGGTGCCCCTTGCTGCTAAATCATTAAATAGGCTCAGCATTTTACTCAAATGAGTCTCTCTGGCACAATCTTCCATTGACAGAAGCTTCAGTGAAAACAGTTCTCTGCTCAATAAAACTTTTGAGCCTCCAGTAGCCTGCTGATACAGCTTTTCAAGCCTTTTCCAACAGTCAGAGGCTGTTTCTTCCAGAGCTAAATATGTGAGGTTCCTATCGTCAACTGACAGGATGATGGTAGCCCTTGCCTTGCCATCTTTCAACCTTTCTGCATCAGAAATAGGTCGATGTGTTAAGCAGGATAACAGCTCCTCCTTTGCCAAAACTGCTCGCACTTTGGTAGCCCATATTAAATAATTTGAGCTGCCTCTGAGTTTTTCTAAATTATGCTGTGCTCCAAATAATGCCATCTTTCTTCACACTACAGATGCTCCTGGCAAAAATTCACTTCAGCTTTTTTCTCTAACACTGAGGTAAACAGCGACTTCTGCTGCAATTTGCAGTGTTATTCAAAAAACTTTTTCTATGAATTATGGGTTATGTAGTATCTCTGTGCCTCTGCAATTCTGGATTCTGTGTTCTGGGTTCTGGGATCTGGGCCCATAACCTCTTCGGCGTCGAGTATTTATGTCACAGCGGATAGGCAACAGAAATATAGAAGTTTAATTCCCCATCGGCCCAAAAACTTCAGTCTCTGTTCGAAAGTGAATAATGAAACTCTCATTCAATTCAAAAGGTAAATATATAACTTCGTATTGAATTGTATTTAACAATAACTGGCAAAACATCGAAAAACAACAGCCATCACAGCTACCTTTCTAAACATCCTTTCCTCACAGATATTTATTTCCAACTGACAAATCCCAACTGTCACTTTGTAACGGAAATTCCTCAAGGTTCCATTTAGCAGTCTTGAGACAGCGCCATCTGGTGTCAAACATGTCACACTGCAGGTCATCTCAAACTGCGAAAATATATCTTGTGCTGACTCATGAATTGCTATTCAAAATGCAATAATCTGACAGTAGTGGCTGCAACTACTGGGCTGGTCTGCCATCAGTACGCCGATGACACCCAGCTCATTCTGAGGATGGAGGGCAGGCCGGAATCCGTACCCGATAATTTCCAACATTGCCTCGAAGCCGTTACTGGATGGCTGCGAGCCAGTAGGTTGATGGTGAATCCGGCGAAGACGGAGATCTTGTGGCTGGGCGGCCCGGGCGGGGTGGGTGCCCGGCTTCCGACCCTGGACGGTGCGGCGCTGCATCCAGCGCCGTCTGTGAAGAGCCTGGGTGTCCAGTTGGACTCCCAGCTGACCATGGAGGCCCAGGTCTCCATGGCCAGCAAGGCTGCTTTTTTCCACCTCCGCCAGGCAAGGAGGCTGGCCCCCTACCTCTCCCCGGCGCGACCTAGCCACGGTGATCCAAGCCCCGGTCATCTCAAGGCTAGACTACTGTAACGCTTTACGTTGGCCTGCCTATGTCGTCGATCCGGAAGCTCAAGCTGGTGCAGAACACTGCCGCCCGGCTCCTGTCTGGGGCACCAGCAGGATGCCGTATAACACCAATTTTGCAGGATCTGCACTGGCTGCCTATTGAGCACCGGGTCGCCTTCAAAGTGCTGGTTCTTACCTTCAAGGCCATACACGGCCTGGGGCCAGCGTATCTGAGGGACCGTCTCACCCCATATTGCCCAGCGAGATCACTTCGGTCCGAAGAGGCCAACCTGTTGGTAGTACCATCTGTAAAGTCGGCACATCTAACATCGACCCGCCGGAGGGCGTTCTCTGTTATAGCTCCCACACTATGGAACGCCCTCCCGGCCGAAGCCAGAGCCCTGAGAGATCTGCTGCCATTTAGACGGGCCTGCAAAACTCATTTGTTTAGGCAGGCCTTCGCGAGTAGGCCTCGTCTATACTCTCTGGGCTGTGATATCTCCTGCTGCTCAATTGTTATATTGCATTTTGCTGTTTAATTGTTTTAACTGTTTTTAACTGTTTTTATGTTTTAACCTGTGGCGTTGTGCCACTGGCTCTGTGAGCCGCCGCGAGCCCCCGGGAGTCGGCGGCGAAGAAGCCCCAATAAATAAATAAATAAATAAATAAATAAACTAGGTCGACCACATGCTCCCTCGATCCGTGCCCCTCCTGGCTTGTGCAGGCCTGCCTGGAGGGGTTACGAGACCCTCTGTTGAGATTAATTAACAGCTCCCTTGAGCAAGGAGTGTTTCCAGTGGATTTGAAAGAGGCTGTGGTCGCTCCATTGCTGAAAAAGCCGGGTTTAGATCCTACGGTCCCCTCCAATTACCGCCCAGTTTCGAACCTTTCGTTCCTGGGCAAGGTAATTGAGAGGGCAGCAATGGAGCAGTTGCAGTCCTTCCTAGAGGACGCTACTTGGTTAGACCCCTTCCAGTCCGGCTTCCGTTCGGGGCATGGGACGGAGACAGTCCTGGTCTCCATCACAGACAAGCTGCGGTGCCAGCTCGATCAGGGCGGATCGGCGCTGCTTGTGTTATTGGACCTCACGGCAGCGTTCGATACTGTCGATTATGATCTTTTGACCCACTGCCTTGCCGGAGCCGGGGTGAGGGGGACGGCCTTAAACTGGCTGTCCTCCTTCCTCCGGAACCGCTCGCAGTGAGTGAGAGGCGCGGGATGTCTCCGGGGCTCCCCACTTTGTTGTGGGGTGCCCCAGGGGGCAATCCTGTCTCCTCTATTATTTAACATCTATGTCCGACCACTTGCTCGGCTGGTCCGTAGCTTTGGGCTGGTGTGCCACCAGTACGCTGATGACACCCAGCTCGTTCTGGGGATGGAGGGCAGGCCCGAAACCGTACCCGATAATTTCCATCTGTGCCTTGAAGCCGTTACTGGATGGCTGTGAGCCAGTAGGTTGAAGGTGAATCCAGCTAAGACGGAGATCCTGTGGCTGGGTCGTCCGGGCAGGGTGGAGATCCAGCTTCCTCTCCTGGATGGCGTGACGTTATGTCCGTCATCTGCAGTTAAAAGTCTTGGTGTCACCTTGGACTCTCGACTGACGATGGAGACGCAAATCTCCGCCATCAGTCGAGTTGTCTTCTTCCACCTCTGTCAGGCGAGGAAGCTGGCTCCCTACCTCTCCCGCCACGACCTAGCCACAGTGGTCCAAGCCACGGTCATCTCGAGACTGGACTACTGTAATGCTCTCTACATTGGCCTTCCTCTGTCGGTGATCCGGAAATTGAAGCTGGTCCAGAATGCGGCGGCTAGACTTTTGGCTGGCGCTCCGGCGACCGCCCACATAACATCTGTCTTGCAGGAGCTGCACTGGTTACCAGTGGAACACCGGATCACCTTCAAAGTGTTGGTTTTGACCTTTAAGGCCTTAAACGGTCTGGGGCCAGCGTACCTTAGGAACCGCCTTATCCCATACTGTCCCGCGAGGTCACTACATTCTGAGGTGGGCCAACTATTGGAGGTGCCCAGCGTCAAAATGCATCATCTGACGTCCACAAGGTGGAGGGCCTTGTCCATAATCGCTCCGATATTGTGGAATGCACTGCCTCCCGGAGTCCGTGTCCTTACGGACTTAGTTGTATTCCGGAAGGCGTTTAAAACCCTACTGTTTCGACAGGCCTTTGGGTGTTAATGTTAAGATGGGTAGGCACCTGCCTTCCGTGCTCTGCATCTCATATTGATGTACTATTGTGTTCATAGTATCGTGTGTTTAGTGCACTGAGTGTTTTTATTGTGTTTTTATGCTGTTTTTATTCTGTTTAATCTTGTATTTTATGTAAGTCGCCCCGAGCCACCCGGGAGTGGCGACTCACAAGTTTAAATAATAAAAATAAATAAATAAATAAAGATTTGCAAGCCTGTATGTCCCTGCCATCGGATATCACAGGATTTTTTAAATCTTGATTTGTTCCTGGATTTTTGATGCTTGTTCCTGATTGGTCAGTTCCTAAAATGAATGTGACACTTGAGTAGAAGGCAAAAAATTTGTCCTGGGAAGAGGAACTTTATCCTTCACCTGTTTAATGAAGCTTGTGGCAGAAAAATGTTCTTGGGATGCAACAAGTACTTTCACAGTAATTAGTACACAATGAAACAGGAACAGACACTTTCAAATCAGGAACAGAATGTCATAATTACTATAATTACTCAGACCTTGTGTGGCCATCTGTACAGATAGGTCTCATGGTGTACTTGTGTCAGGGAACAACAGGATGATGTTGCTGGGTTATACATGTTGTTTCCTCATTTGATGTATGCTGATTATTACATGTGTACAGTTTATGGCAAAAACTGACTACTGGCTGTTGGGACATGGATGTGCTGGAGATGAATGTAAATACGGAGAGCCAAGGTCATGCAGGTGGCTAATAGGAAAAGCCATGTGTATCCTGGGAAGAGCTCCGGGTTGTTTGATGCCACAAGTACACAACCAAATCTTCTTGGACAGTCTGTAAAAAGTGACAATAATGACAAAATTCTGTTCCTAGCTTGAAAGTATGTGTTCCTGTTTCATTGTGTATGGCTGACTTGGATAGAAGCAGTCCTACTCCAAAAACTTTGATTGTGTGCCAGAAACTTGACGAAATATGTAGAGGACCCGGTTTTTTTGGTCTACACATAAAGTGGAACTTTTGCATATCTGCTAATATGGAAAGCCAAATTAAACCCATAAACAGGACCCTGTTGTTGGATGCCACAAATACACAACCAAATCTGTCTAGACAGATGGCCAGGCAGCCAGGCTCTAAAAATAGTAAATAAACAAAGTTCTGTTCCTGGCTTAAAAATGTGTGTTCCTGTTTGTGTACTGCTGACTTGGGTAGTAGTGTTTCTATCCCATGAGGTTTGTAAGTGTGGGAGGTACTTCATGAAACGTCTGGAGGGAACAGTTTTTCTGGCCAGGACAAAAAATGGAACTTTTGTGGTTTTCTGTATACCTGAACAACCGCATATCCACATATTCCCATCCCGCAAAGTGTGTATGTGTGTATGTGGACCTGTCCTGAAGCCCTGGGATTTTTTTGCCCGTGTTAAAGTGCTGTCTGGAACTGCCACTCAGCCTGTAATAATGATGCTTTAAAAATTATTGGCACAGAAAAAAATCAATTTGGATGTGTTTTTGGACTATTTGTTTATAAAACAGATGAGATTGAATTCCTGTAATCCAGTCATTTAGGGTGCAGGCAACACAGCGTAGACAGAAATTATATCTGTAGCATTGGGCTAATTAAGACATTCCTTTCTGTGTTCAATCTAAATATCTTTTCCTTTTCAGGACTGAACTATTTGGGGGTTGGGTGTGCACATGTAGATTGGCTAATGCCTCTGATGTCACAAAAAACAAAACCGGGAAATAGTTTTCCTTTAAAAAAACAGGCACAGATATTGCGTGTGCAAGCGTGACACACCTCGCGCCAAGAACAACATGTAGACACAATTGGTTGGATAAAAATGGCCACAACTCAATTTATTGAAAACAGGAACATAGGGTTGGCGGCTACGTATGGATCCTGGATCAGGGAAGGACAACCCCCACGAAAAATCCATAGTTGTTTGCAAGCCTGAGGTGCCCACCACCCCAGTGGCTTCTGGGGAGAAGAAACCCCCCTTAGGCTAGGAAGATGGCGCGGGGGCAGCGCTGCCCCACAACCAGCTTGGCCAGTAAGTAGGTCAAGCTCATTCCTGAAACAAAATGGAAAGGTAGGAGGAAGATGGCAACATAGATAGCCAGCCAACCTCTGCATTTTCTTTTGCAGACAAGGCCCCTTGGGATATATGGCAGTGTGGACTCGGATAACCCAGTTCAAAGCAGATATTGTGGGATTTTCTGCCTTGATATTCTGGGTTATATGGCTGTGTGGAAGGGCCCCTAGTCTTGTAGCGCCAACTGAGACTGACAACAAAAATCTTGGCAGTTTCAGATCCCTACTATTTCCAGGTGACCTCTTATCCAAGTAAGTAGGCCTGACGCTCCTAAGCTTCCAAATTTCAGTGAGACAGGCTATGTTCAGGGCATTTTTGCATGAGGGCTCAGTCCAGGAAAATAAAGCCTTAAACAAGACTTTAAGGAAAAAATGCCTGGAGGTGGATGTGAGAGAACTTACTATATTATCTTAAATTCTTTGCATGAAACACAGGGTACAAACATAATAAACATATGAATAAAGCACACAAAAACATATGTATGTTTACTCAATGACACCACACCTTTGAAGAGCATGTATATGTATGTGCTCACTGCATATATTCCTATCTTGGTTTCATGAAGGACTTTGTCACAGCTGATACTTAAGTTGGCCACCCAAAGACTGAAGGATCTGTTTCCTGGTGATGCTCTGTGCTGTAGCTGTTACTGACTAATGCTTCAAATCATCTCTGCATTTTCCCATGGCCTGGTGTTGGGGCTCAATCTGGCTCTGTCTCGGAATCTGCAGCACTGCTCCCCCATTCCAGGCTCTGTAGTAATATGAAAGGGAGTTGGAACTGAAGAGACAGGCAGAAGCAATGGCCTTTGAAAGCTGCAGGAATTCATGCACCAAGAAAGGAGCTTCTTCACACCAAACCATACTCTCTCTGTGTCTCTCTCAACCCAACCCTCCCCCAGTTTCTTGGAGCTTTGTGGCAATGTTCTTTATCAGAGCAGTTGGAAGGCAGTTGGGTGGCTCTCTAATCACAGAAGGTGGGGAAGGCTTTGTTGCGACAGATAAGGAACCATGCTCTTTTGGGATCCCTACAAAGGCTGCATATGGATATGCAAGATGGGGGAGACTGTGGGCCAGACACAGATATGTCCAAAGAGAGATGCGTTTTTGAGGTTAATTTCCTAAGTTCTTCTACATTATCACCCCTGTTTTCATACTAATGTCTTTATATACATCTTCTTTGGTCTTATCATCTCAGCCCACCTCATGTTTACTTCATTAGTCTTGTGGAGAAGGACTCTGTGGTTACAAAAGTGCTACATATCAGTCAAAGAATATTTAGGTGACAAAAACCTCACAAAATGACAGTTGCCTGTCTTCCTCAACATGAGAAGTTTACATACTGGTACACACACCACAGGGAGAAACAACCTTTCCACTGCATTTGCAGATGTAACTCATTGCCTTACAGTTGTTGTTGAACTGCAATGTCCATTATCCTTAGTCACCACTGACTGTGCTGGCTAGAACAAATGGACATTCAACCACACCATGACTGGATGCTCCACAGGTTGCCCACTTTTATAGCCTAAGAAGAATCCAAATTCAAGTAGGTGTCATTCAGAGGAGCTTCTACAAGAATAATTGTCACAAAGTATGGTTAGTGACTATATGGGAGATTCTTAGTTCAGATTATCTCAGAATTCCACGACACTTTTTCTAGTTTTGTTGCAGACAGCATTACATGAAAGAACAAAGAAATAACGAATGACAGCATCCAACATCACACGATTGCCTGCTGAGACTTCTTTTCTTTTCTCTGCCTGCTATTCAAATGTGTTCAAAGGGTTCTCCAAGTGAAACTGATATAGATGTTGGAAATGGAGAGCAGGGCTGTAAAGTAGCAGGGAACTACCATTTAGTTAATGGTATCCATTTCCCTGGACAGTTCAATGGGTATATCTACACTGAAAAATGAATATAGTTTGACATCATTTTAACTGTCATGACTCAATGCTATGGAATTATGGGAATTGTAGTTTTGCAGTATCTTTAGCTTTCTCTACCAAATAGTGTTTCTGCCTAACCAAGTTACAAATGTTGTGATTTCACAGCATTGAGACGTGGCAGTTAAAGTGGTATCAAACTATATTAATTCTATAATGCAGATGCACTCTTACCATTTTATCACATGGACTTTGGGAAGAATCCTGGGATACCTCCAGGATGCTTCCTCAACAGAGCCTGCCAGAGCCCATCAAATGACATAAGGCTACTTCTGGAGGGCTCCATAGAGGAAGCATCCTAGCAGTGTACTAGGATGCTGCCCAGAGAACAGGGGAAGCTTCCTGTGGTCTCATTGAGAAGAATGGGGGGAAGCCAGGCGGCAATGCTCCCCCCACCCCGGGTGAGATAGGTATGGGGCAATGAGGGTAATGCAAGGCGTGGGATAATGGTTTCCCCACACTGCTTGCCAAATTTGCCACACTGCATGGCAAATCCCCCATTATAACCTGCCATGTGGGCCTCAATGTGATGAGGTCCTTAGTCTCTTTCAGATGGACATTTTTATTTATTTATTTATTTACTATTTTTATATGCCACCCTTCCCAACCCTGAAGGGGACTCAGAGCGGTTTAAAGCAAACAACAATACTGCTAGAGTGGCTTACAATCTATTATATAAAGGGGTTCCCGTCATGGAACGACCGTCCCAAACAAAGAAACCTTACAACGCAGAAACACCAAACTTGCCAACAGAAATAGGCCTCAAGCAAGCTAGGTTTGTAGCAAAGAAACTTTCCCCCCAAAACCTAAAAGGCCCCCAAAATCGCGTAAAAAAACACTACATTTCCCAGCATCCTCCGGGCTGCCAACGACTCTCCCAGCCTCTACATTCTGACAACATGATTGGCTGCCAATAAGGGCCGATTTGCATAACTCCTGTACTGGCCAGCCAACATGAACATTCCGACCCATAATAAACTGTCAGAGGAGGATAAGGCAAAGGGCTGAGGCACAAACACAAACACCCAATTCACTTCCCACAGAAAATTTACCCCCCTACAAATCACAGACCACGCCCAAAATTGACAGTAAGGCTTGTTTAACTTAATTTCCCTGACTAGGCCTCACTTAATGGAATGCTGTTTACGCTCTGAATTGACAGTAAGGCTTTTACGCTTTGAATTGACAGTAAGGCTTAATTAACTTGATTCTCCCGACTAGCCCTCAGCTCATTGGATATTGTGTATGGCCTGAATTGACAGTAACCTACCTTGGCACACAGAGCCCCTATGAACCACGCTACATTCTACTGCAGTTTGGAGGAGGGTGGACCATGGATGATGGGACTTGAAGTACCTCCATGAATAATTTGTACTACTTCAAAACCCATCATTCCACCAGGGCCGTAGCCAGGATTTTGTTTCGGGGCTGAGTTTGGTTTGGGGGGCTGAGACTGGGCGGAAGAGGGTCTACCCTAGCAAACCTTTTGTATTGTTATCCCAATAACCCCATGAATGTGGGATATAATGAGCATGGTGATCAGATCATGATATGAATAAACATAACAGTTTAAATAATGTACCAATAAGGCGTTTTCGCGGACCACCTTGAGAATTTCGGGGGGGGCTGAAGCCCCCTTAGCCCCCCCCTGGCTACATGCCTGTTCCCCACAGACCACTGTGGCCCAGAACCAAGACCGATAAAGACCACACTTGGCACACAATGCCCCCCATGACCCACACTCCATCCGACTGCAGTTCAGAGGAGGACACACCGTGGATAATGGGATTTCAAGTACCTCCACTCACTTCCAAAGTACCCCACCCACACAAGCATCAACCTCTACATCAACACAGCAGACGGAAAGACAAAAAACATTGTATATCCACAAGCTATGCAGAATGCCAGCAACACCACACACCAACAACTCCCCAGGACTTCAACATCCCACCCACCAGAACAACCCACAACGACACAGCCATGGCCCCAACAACACCATAACTAACAACAATTCCAACCCTTACATACTCAGACTTTCTCGCATCTTTTAAATAGGGCACAGCAACGCGTGCCGGGTACAGCTAGTGTACATATAACAATATTGCCGGAGTGGCTTACAGCAAACTGAAAAAAAACAACAAATAACATTACTGTCATAGCACAACATCAGCACTACACATCATATTGCACTACAACATATTGCAATATTGTTAGCAATATTGCATGTAATACAAATATACAAATTATAATATCACGATATAATTATTATATCACATTATCATTGGCAGTATTATACTGTGTTTCATTACAACACCACCAATACCAAATGCATATACAACACAGCATACCGTAACCATACTATTATTATTAGTAGTATTACATTACAATTATTATACTATAAAATAATACAATATATTGACATTATAATATATTATATTATAATGTAATATAGCATTATATTATATCATATTATTATATTATATTATTTATAAAATAATAAATAACATTATTTAAACAAAATAAAATTACTTATTTAAATAAATAATTTTTATAGAATTATTTTAAACACAGCAAGACTTAGACAAAAGAAGGGGAGGGTGAAAATAATAATATAAAACACAAAATAAAGTAAAATAAAATAAATAAAAAACAAAACAAAACCAAAAATAAAAATAAAAATTTAAAACAAGATGACGAGATGCAGCAGGACCCAAGATGGAGGTCGTTGTCTTCACAAGAAGGAAAGAAGCCAAGATGGTGGTTGTTCAGTAGCAGCAATGGAGGCCTGCCGACATACTTAGAATTCCTCGCATCAAAGGTCACTTCTTATTGCTTTCCTGACTTCCCAAAAATTTGGGACAAAAAAGCAACATTTGCTTCATTTCTGGGCTTCTCGCCTATGACATGGGGTGTGATATCACATGTAAGTGTGCCCATTTTCCCTTGCCCCACTTTGGTCCATCTGGATGAGTCCTGGTTGAATTTCACTCAGGACTACTACCGGTACATACTTTTCCACCCATTGTTATAACAGCTTGGTTGCTGTACTCATCCTCGTCCTTATACAAAATGGTGTGGTGTGTGGCCTACTGTTTTGCATCATAAAGGATGACAGAGGAAATAGCAAACTGTTTATGGACAGGGACTGGATCTTGATCTGACTAGCTGCTCAAGGATTGGACAGTTTGGATCAAGATGTCACAATCTATCCACCTAATGCTTTATCTAGGGAATGGCTGTCCCTACTCCAGCCTAGAAGGTATCAGTGCCTGGCAGCTGTGATGAGGGCTAATAAGCTGAAGCTTAATCCAAACAAGACAAAGGCCCTCCTGGTCAGTCTCAAGGCCAATTGGGGTATTGGCAGTCTGTGCTCAACAGGGTTACACTCCCCCTGAGGACAGGTCTGCAGACTGGGGGTCCTCCTCAGGTGTCGGTGGTGGCTGGAAGGGCCTTCACACAGTTAAAACTTGTGTGCCAGCTGTGACTGTACCTCAAAAAGCCAGATTTGGCCACAGTGGTCTATGCCTTAGTTACATCCAGATTGGATTACTGAAATGCATTCTTATGTGAGGGTGCCTTGGAGCGAATTGGACATTATATTTCGGTACTGTTTATTTACTGTATTACTTGGGGTCAGTCATCCACCTGATTATTGTATAAATACATGCTAATATTGTTCTAATATTGTTCTGTATTATTGTATTTCCATCATGTGCACATATGTTACAAATGCCTTTAATATCTTTATGTACCTGTACGTTTAATATTACAGATTGTATTTAGCTGCACAACAGCACTCTGGGAGGTCAATAGATTACTAACTGTATTACTATATGAGTGCATGTCATATCGTTTTTGTGTCTTTGCTGTGAATTATTGAATACCTACTCAGAGTGTCTGCTTATGCAACTGTTGATATTTAAATACATAGCTCTATAGCAGCACTTGGGAGACTTCCCTATCTATCTCACTGTACTTTTTCTAGACTTATATATGCAGACCACCTACTGTATCCAGTTCATTGCCTGTTTTTCCCCCTGTGTTTTAGAGAGGCTGCCTTTAAAGACAGCTCAAAAACTGCTGTCAGATCGGCAGTCAGGCTTCTAACTGGAGCTGGCTTTAGGGAACACACAACGCTCCTATTAAAACAGCTCCATAGGCTGCTGATAAGTTTCCGGTCTCAATTCAAAGTGCAGGTCACTACCTATAAAGCCCTAAATGGTTTGGACCCTGCTTATCTTTGTGACCGCATCCCCCTCTATATACCTGTGCTAGTGTTAATATCTGCTGGGGAGGCCCTCCTCTCAGTCCTGCCACCATCAGAAGCACGGTTGGTGGGGATGAGGGAGTCGGCTTCTTGGTGATGGCCCCCTGGCTTTGGGACACCCTCCCCAGGGAGATTAGGCAGGCCCCTACACTATATTCTATCCATGGGAATCTGAAGACTTGGATGTTTAAACAAGCCTTTGAGAACATCTTTCCCCCCATGGTCCACAATCAATGACACAGCACGGCACTTTCATCTCATGCCTTTGTTCCTTAGCTACATTTGCACTATCCCATTATCTTGCCTTGTTGACAATCTGGCCATGTTCTATGATAGTTGTCACCATAGGTTTTGGGTATTGTTCTGAGTTTTAAATTGTTGATTTATATGCTATATGTTTTACTTTATTGTATTGTACTGTTATGATAATGATTGTACTGTGTGTTTATTTTATGCTCTGTTTTAGACACTTTGTGCTATATGTAAGCTGCCCTGAGTTCCTTCGCAGAGATGGCGGCGGGGTACAAGAATAAAGTTATTATTAAATGTTATTCTAATGCTTAAAATATAGGTGGCTGGCAGGGGTCTCCTGAGTGCTGGCATCTGTTTTGGCATTAAAAGTTTTTTTCAAAGCAGACTATCCATCTGGGATAAAAATTGAGTTGGTTTTTCTCCAGCCCTTTACCTGTCCGCATGCTTTCCACCAAGAACTGCTCCTACAGGTGCATAGGAAGAAAACTTGGAAAAGTTAATTTTTTGGACAATAACCAACAGAATGCCCAAGATGACATTGATAGTTATACTCCAGAAAATCACCTTTCCTGGCTGTCAGTAGGGTGGGGAATCCACTCCAGGTTTCCTTCCAGGTGCTGGAAAGCCCTTCAAGATACTGAACCCTTATTCTTAAATGAGTTCAGTACTTTGGACAGCTCCTTTGAAAATAGCCAAAACCTAGCATGGATTGACTGCCCCACTGTCAAGAGAAACACCAGACAGCATAGATTCTGACAAAGGTATATAGGCAGGAGCATTATAGCAATTTAAGCTATTTGCCCATCTTACTTATCTTCTTGCTGTTTTGTGGGGCTAGCTCCTACCTTGAGGCACAGTGAGGCAACTCTGAGAAAGTCTCTATTCAATTGAGGTTTGTGTCACTGCTTCTAAGAATGGGCTCAGGATGTGGTACAGCACAGCCGTCAAGAAAGAGAAGCCACTTCTGTTGTGAGCCACTTCTTATGCAATGCTGTCTTGAGAGGTGAGGCATCATCTGAAAAATATTCAAGATATCCCATTAACTACATGGATGCAAATACAGGTGTTCCAAAATGAAAACCCAAGTCCAAAGCACTTCTGATAACTGTTTGGATAAAGCATTCTCAACTGAGATGATGGTAAAGATATACTTTTTCGCATTATCTATATCAGTGTTTTTCAACCTTTTTTGAGCCACAGCACATTTTTTACATTTATAAAATCCTGGGGCACACCACCAACCAAAATGACACAAAATGACACTCTAACACAGTAATACATATAGTTAATATGTTTTTAAATGTATTTATACACTCAGTGTGAAACCTGGGCCTGTTTTGATGAACACAACATAGATATCCTGGCAGGAATGGCAGAAAGACACACAAAGGTCTTGCTCAACAGCTGGGAGTTATAGTTCACCCGCAATCAAAGAGCATTCCAAACTCCACCAATGATGGAACGGAATCAAACTTCCCACACAAAACTCCCATAACCAAGAGAAAATACTATAAGAGTTTGGTGGGCATTGACCTTGAGTTTAGAAGTTGTAGTTCACCTATATCCAGAGAGCACTGTGGATTGAAATAATGTTGGATCAGGACCAAACTTGGCATGAATACTCAATATGCCCAAATGTGAACACAGATGGAATTTGGGGGGAAATAGACCTTGACATTTGGGAGTTACAGTTTCTGGGATTTTTAGTTAACACACAATCAAAGAGCATCCTGAACTCTTGCAACAATGGAATTGAACCAAACTTGGCATATTGAACTCTCATTACCAACAGAAAGTACTGAAAGTTTGCTTGGGAATTGACCTTGAGTTTGGAAGTTGTAGTTCACCTACACCCAGAGAGCACTGTGGACTCAAACAATGTTATGTTATTTTGTTGTTTTCTATCCAGAATCACAATGTTGGAGGGAGGCTCACCACTTCAAGGTCCCTAAAACAGGCATGGGAAAACTTCAGCCCTCTGGGTGCTTTGGACTTCAATTCTCACCATTCCTAACAGCCTGAGGCCCTTTCCTGCTTAAATGGCTGAGGGGGATAAAAGGAAAAGGGCCTGAGGCTGCTAGGAATGGTGGGAGTTGGAGTCCAAAACACCTGAAGGTCCAAGTTTGCCCATGCCAGCTTTCGACAGAGACCTCTTCCTCCCTCTTCCCCTTCGCGCCCTTTCTTCCCCCTCCTGCCGAACACTTACTTTTTCTTCTCCACTCGGGCTCCCTTCTTCCCAGCCTCGCTCTGCTCACTTTGCTCACACTGCTGTTTCTGCCGCCATTTTGATTCGAGGGGCGTGTTCAGCGTGTGTTCAGGAGGGGAGGGGGAGGGGAGGGAGGAAGATGTGCGGTAGCGCCCGCATGGTTCACGTCTTCCTCTCTCCCCCCTCCCGCAGAAGTGGCAGTGCGAGCAAAGTGAGGCAAAGTGAGCAGAGCGAGTCTGGGAAGAAGGGAGCCTGAGTGGAGAAGAAAAAGTGTTTGGCAGGAGGGGGAAGAAAGGGTATTGGAGGTTCCAATTTCCCACGGCACACCTGATGATTGCTCACGGCACACTAGTGTGCCACGGCACACTGGTTGAAACACTGATCTATATTACCTCTCATGGTTCTTAACATTGCCCATGCTTGCCATGTTTTCTTCTTCATGACCTTGAAATACAAGGACTAAAAACTTTATGCCAATAACATCCTATGTCTGCATTTGAAAACTGTATCCCCAGTAGAAAGAATTATATTGCAGCACAATTTGTCAGTTTTCATAGGATCATGGCCTAGTACATCCTTGATTTTGATGTCCTTCAGTGCTGCAATGGTTCTGCTGTGGACCAAAATGGCCGTATTTATTTATTCTATTTGCTTCTCTTATGTGCCATCTTTTAGGTGCTGCTTTTAGAAAGAGGAGGCTTGCTAAAATCAGGTCCAATCAGGAACAAAGCCTTTGGATTTTATCTAGAACTTTCAAAAGTGAGTATTTTCAGTTAGAACTCCCACGTGCCCTTGGGTTTTCCCAGCCAACATTGCCAACAAACATGATGGCAAAGTGATTCAGAGAACTATAGTTCAAACCTGTCCCATCACTTTCCCAAATTCTGGTTTTATCTAGCCTTCATCCTCTTTCCAATACTACAAAATTTAAGACGGAAAAATCTAACCCCAGAGTTGTTGGTTTTGTACTATCAACCCTATGAGGACAAGGATGTCTGTATACTTGAAAGAGGACCTTTCTCGATATACACTTGCAGGATGATTGAAATCTGCGGGAGAGTCCCTCCTCTATGTCCCACCAGAGATGTAGATATATTCTGGGGGAGAACTTTCTCAGCTGAGCTACTGCCCCCTCCCTTTATTGAATGGCCTTCTTCAGGAAGTCAAAACAAACAATGGCTTTATTTAGGCACCCAGTAAAAACACATGTTTATGCTTACATGTGTGCACACAGATTCATATACATTCAAGATACCTGTTGACTTACGGAAGCTAAGTGAATTTCATAGGGAAGAAATACTCAGAGATGGTTTGTCATTGTGTTCCTCTGAAATATAATCCTACAACATATTCATTGGTGGCTACCCATCCAAGTACTAACCAGGACTGATCCTGTTTGGCATCAAAGATCAGATGGGGTCTGGTGCCTTTAGGATTAACACTTTGAAGCAAACTATTTTACTCCAAAATATTTGTGCACATAGTTTTAAACTGTTTCAAACTTCTTAAGCTTTCTGTGACTTGTCAACTTGTTGAAGGTGTTTTGAGCCTATTTAACTGATTGTCTACTGCTTTCTATTGCCTACAATACATCATGTAATATACTACAGATGTCATTCTTCATAGGTTGTGATTTAACTATTTTATTGTAAATCTGTATACCTTTATAAAGCAGAATGTTTGTATGTGTGCGGAGGGCGGAAGGGCGGGAGGGCGGAAGGGCGGATATGTGGCAGCCACTTTCACAGGCCACAGCGACCAGCGCAGGTGATGGACCTGCACCAAACTTGGTACACATAACCCCCCCTAACCCCCTTTAAGTCCTGGTGCGGTTCGGGGGACATGACCCACGGATTACGGGATTTGTAGTACTTTCAAACACTTTGGTTCCCACAGACCACTGAGGCCACCAAAAAGGACCAATACAGACCACACTTAGCACACACAGCCCCCAAAACCCACTCTACATCCTGGTGCAGTTTGGAGGAGGGTGGACAATGGATGATGGGACTTGAAGTACCTCTACTCACTTCCCAAGTCCGCTGCAACCCTCATCCAATCACTGATTGAGACCAAACTTAACCAAACTCAGTACACATAACCCCTATGACTGCCTTCACGTCCTGGTGAGGTTTGGGGGAGGACTGACAATGGATGATGGGATTTGTAGTACTTTCACACCCCTCTGTTCCCACAGACCACTGTGGCCCCCAACAAACACTGATAAAGACCACACTTGGCACAAGGAGCCCCAGTGACCCACTCTACATCCTACTGAAGTTGGGATGGGGCCAGAACATGGATGATGGGACTTGCAGTACCTTCCCTCACTTTCCAAGACTGCTACAAACCTAATCCAATGACTGATCAACACGAAACCTGCCACACAGAGCCCTCATGACCCACTCTACATTCTGGTGTAGTTTGGAGGAGGGTGGACCACGGATGATGGGACTTGAAGTACCTCTACTCACTTCCCAAGTCTGCTGCGACCCTCATCCAATTACTGATCGAGACCACACTTGGCACACATAACCCCCATGAATGCCTTCACATCCTGGTGAGGTTCGGGGGAGGACTCACAATGCATGATGGGATTTGTAGTACTTTCACACCCCTCTGTTCCCACAGACAACTGCGGCCCCCAACAAACACCGAGAAATATCACACTTGGCACACAGAGCCCCAGTGACCCACTCTACATCCTACTGAAGTTTGGAGGGGGGCGGAACATGGATGATGGGACTTGCAGTACCTTCCCTCACTTTCCAAGCCTGCTACAAACCTAATCCAATGACTGATCAACACCAAACCTGGCACACAGCCCTCATGACCCACTCTACATCCTGGTGCAGTTTTGTGTGAGACGGACCACGGATGATGGGACTTGAAGTACCTTCACTCACTTCCTAAAAACAATGCAACCCTCATCCATTCACCAATACAGACCAAACTTAGCACACAGAGCCCCCATGACCCAATCTACATCCTACTACACTTTGGGGGAGGGTGGACCAGAGATGATGGGACTTCCACTACCGTTAGTAATTTCATGATACCACTGCAACTCCCAATAATGATGGATCAAGACCAAACTTGGCACACAGAGCCCCCATGACCCACTCTACATCCTGCTGCACTTCTCAAATGACCCGGGCACCGCCGGGTCCCCAAGCTAGTAACTAATAAAACAAAATCTTGAGGCACAAAGGGAATATCAATTAAGACAGACAATTTGCAAACCCACCTGTGTTTGTCCCCCCTCTCCCTTTCCTCCTACTGGCCCCAAACATGGAGGAAGAAGAGACAAGATCCTTTGTCTATAAGAAAAGCCACAAAACTCCAGTAGCTTCCTCAGTAGTAAGCTATTTTTTTTAAAAGGTGGGGTCTAAAAGCATTCGCTGCAAGATTAACAGCGGCCGTGACAGATTTGGAAAGCAGTAGTTCCATATATAACTGTTGCAATAGGGCTAGGTGCTGCCAGTTCCGCATTTTCTAAAACAAGCAGAATGGTCTGAGAAAAAGAGAAGTGAGCTCCCACATCCTATATAGATGTGTGTGTAGAAAAAGAGCATTTCAGACACACCTTATGGAGACTGAGACAGGAGGACCCTGTCTAATCTAAATTTGCATGTCTATTCCCGTCAAGTTCCAGAGGCGATAGATCAGTCTCATAAAAGATCGTGGTGTGTGTTTATGTGTAAATGTTTTTTTAAACAATAAAAGTTATTTTTTAAAAAAAGGATCGTGGATTTCAGGACTTCACCCCCACCTTGCTCCATTTTCCACCAAACCAACCCTTGTGGGGTACCAGTGTCCCTTGTTCCAAAAACAAGAGGAAGCTGAGAGAGACTTCTTTTTTTGAAGAAAAAAAAATCTGGTAATGTTGGCTATACAAAGTGTTAAAAAAATGAGTTCTGCATTGCAAGGAGAAGTAATCCCTCTTGCCATGCCATTCAAAGCTGGAGCAGGATCATGGCCAAAGAAAGAACTAAGAAGCAAAGTCCAGTTGCAGATGGTGTTGAAGATATAACACTGTTCCCAGAAAGCATGAGAAGGGTCCATCTTCAAAACTGCAGCACCCCCACACACACACACCATTATTACCATGCATACAACATCCACTCTCACCAACCATTGTCCTTGCTGACTGATGCTAACAGAAGTTGGAGTCCAATAATGCCTGGAGGAATACAAGGTCCCTCATGTGCCTGAATCCACCCTTTCAGCTTCTCCTCTGTTTGTTTGCTTAAAGCCAACCTTAAAAACTGTGACATAGACACAGAGAACGGGAAAGCCCTGGCCTTTGAGTACTGTACTTGGAGGTCAGCTGTGACCAGTAGTGCTGCGGAATTCAAAGAGGCACGAACGGAGGGCAAAAGAGACAAATGTGCCAAGAGGAAGGTGCATCAAGCAAACCCTGACCAGGACCTCCCTCCATCTGGAAACTGATGCTATCCCTGTGGGAGAAGATGCGGATCAAGAATAGGGCTCCACAGCCACCTACAATCCCACCGCCAGACACCACTATCATCCTTGAGCTATGACAGATTGCCCAAGCAAGTAAGTTTGTATGTAAATCAACTTATTATTTTAGCCCCCTTCTCACCCTCTCTCTCTGGATTGAGTGCAAACTAGTACTTCTGCACATTGGACTCAGTTTGCAGTGATGGAATGATGCTGAGGATAATCCTGGGCTTCCACATAGTTGGGTGCTCTACCTTAAGCCCTGAATAAAACATAGATCCATCCATATTTGTGCAATGTATTTAAGCTGCATAGTGAGCACACAATTTTGGTTACTTCATGGCAGTAATACACATCCAGCTCTATTTAGATGCATGCTGGTGTAGCTGGTCCAAAGACAAATTGACCTTGTATTAAAAACATATCAATTTAGCAGTGAAAATCCACTGGTGGATGAGATGCAAGTTCTTCAAGGCAAAAATAAATTACACTGGGAGAAATTTTAATTGATAACGTTTCCAAAAGAAGCATACTGCCCTGTAGTGGCAAGATAGATGCATTGAACCAGGAGAACATGGAACAGGTGAGATCTTGAACTCTTCTCTACATGGTCTGTTCTTTTCCAAAGGGCGTCATTGAACCTGAGAAGTCAGCCATAGCAGAGCACCTGATGAACCAACCTGGACACAGCATATTATTTGAGAACACAGAAGTGCTGGACCACTCTCACAACCACCATGTCAGACTATGCAGAGAAGCTATTGAAATCCACAACCATGTGGACAATTTCAAGAGAAAGGAGGAAACCAAGAAAATGAACAAGATCTGGCTACCAGTTTTTTTTAAAAAAAAACCACTCTAAAATCAGGACAGTAAATAAAGAACACTAAAAAAAACCCCCAGGGAATTCCAGACAAGAATCAATCAGGGCCAGCTAACACATCCCAACAATGGATTCCCTCCAAGCAGCAACCAGCCAGGCTTTGAAGCTGCAAGGCCATCGAATACTAATTAAGGTGGCCAACTGCAACATTCACACTTGCCTCAAACAGACAAGAGTTCTTTCTCCCAACCTGGACCTTCCACAGATATATAAACTTCCCTTGTCTAGTTTCCAAATAGACTTCTCAACCTCCAAGGATGTGCCATAGATGTGGGTGAAATGTCAGGAGAGAATGCTTCTGGAACATGGCCATACACCCCAAAAAAACTCACAGGATCCCATAGTTCTGGCCACGAAAGCCTTCGACAACACATTGCCCCCCAAATGTTCTAGACCCCTTTCACCCCGTGGCTATTAAAATATATTGACCTGGTGTGGATAAGCTTCTGCTGCGATACTGATTGTTTCTCGGCATGATAGAGCCAGACAACTGTGGTGGAGGATCCTTTTGTATAGAGGTTTTGAAACAGAGTTTAGAAGTGTTGGGTGAATGGGCTTAATAACAAAAGACCCTCCTCATAAACGTACAGCAGAGTAACTTAGCAGCATGACCCAGCACCAGTAGCCCAAAGTGAAACAAGTTCAAACACACACAGACTAATGTTATCTTTTCCATAGGAGGCTTTTCTTTATGGCTGCACTATTCACAAGAACAAAGTCTCCATAACACAAATAAATACATAGTAGCTTTACACACAGCCCCTTTCATACTGGAGCTTTCTCACACAAGGATTCTCTTACAGAGGTTTACCTCAAACTCCTCAGGACAACACTAGTTTTGGCCCACTAACAGGCTTCGGCCTACTAACTCTTTCAGTGCTTGACTCACACTTTTGTAATAAAAAATACTGTTTTTTAAAAACGTATTTCTGGCAAGATGGCCATCTGTGGGGAGTGCTTTGTGTGTCCTTGACTGGCAGGGGGTTGGACTGCATGGCAAGTGGATTATACGGCTGCAATGACTCGGCCTGACCATTAGGTGGCAGCAGAGAGAAGCCCAAAATCTTTGAAGCCGGCTTCTGCCTCTCCTTCTTCCCGCAGTACTCCCTCCCCGGCTCCCCGCTAGGAATGGCTTGTGTGAAACTACTTGATACGTGTCTTCCCCACATAAACTTAAAACTAGGGAGGTGACACACGAATTGGGAAGGACAGAAGGGGGGGGGACATTTGGGCGCACACACAATATGTTCTATTTGTTGTCCTAAACCACGGTTGAAAAAAAAAGTCTACAAAAGCAATGAGTGACACCCAGGATCCATCTGCAGAAGGGATGCAATTTGGCACTGTTTTAATTGCTATAGATTTAGAAGAGTGGCGGCTTGGTGAGAGAAAGGCAAAGGTTTCCCCTAGTTGTGCCCGACTCTAGGCGGTGGTGCTCATCTCCATTTCTAAGCCAAAGAGCCGGCGTTGTCCGTAGACACCCCCCAAGGTCATGTGGCCGGCATGATTGCACAGAATGCGGTTACCTTCCAGCTGAGATGGTACATATTGATCTACTCACATTTGCGTGTTTTCGAACTACTAGTTTGGCAGAAGCTGGAGCGAACAGTGGGAGCTCGCGCCACTCCGCATATTTGAACCGGCAACTTTTTGGTCAGCAGCTCAACGCTTTAACCCGCTGCGTCACCAGGTGAAAACCATGCAAAACTACAACTCCCGTGATTCCATCAGCCTGAGCCAAGTGACACTTATAACTGCATTACCTCTACAGTGCAATTGTGATTGATGGGTGGCTGTATGACATTTTTAATAAGCTTAAGACGACGCACTGTGTTGAGAAAACCCAATTTCCTTTATTAGACGTGTATTGCCATATAGCAATGGGAATTCTGTCCCAGAGATGGTGGCAGGAGAGAGTGCCTCCGGCTCTTTCAGTCGAAGGCGTGGGTGGCTCTGAAAAGAGCCTTTGGGTTTGGGGTACTTCTCTTCCTTCTCCCAGTTTTACTTGGAGCTGGTGTACTTGGTGACGGCCTTGGTGCCCTCGGAGACGGCGTGCTTGGCCAGCTCCCCCGGCAGCAGGAGGCGCACGGCGGTCTGGATCTCACGAGAGGTGATAGTGGAGCGTTTATTGTAGTGGGCCAGGCGGGAGGCCTCGCCGGCGATGCGCTCGAAGATGTCATTCACGAAGGAGTTCATGATGCTCATGGCCTTGGAGGAGATGCCAGTGTCTGGGTGCACCTGCTTCAACACCTTATAGACGTAGATGGAGTAGCTCTCCTTGCGGCTCTTGCGCCGCTTCTTGTCCCCCTTCTTTTGGGTCTTCGTCACCGCCTTCTTGGAGCCCTTCTTGGGCGCGGGAGCGGACTTGGCCGGTTCAGGCATCGTTGCGCTCCCTAACACACTCTCCTCCACAACACGCTCAAAACTCTGAGGCAGGCGAACTCCTTCCGTCGCTGTATTTATAGTCTCTCTATGCAAATGAAGGGCTCCAAATGAAAGGTTCCTATTGGTCGGAGGAGTTCTGCTGGCATGCAAATGAGTGTTCTGTAACCCTCGGCTTTCTATTGGAGGTGGAAGGCCTCCGAATGTTCTAACTGGCCGGCGGGAGAGCGACGTGTTCTGATTGGCTCTAAGGGGCTCGTGAGGGGACGAGGCCAATCGGCGGCGGCGCTTCCCTGCGCGAGGAAGGCATAAAAGGCCCCGGAGGAGTTTTTTTTCCCGCTTGTTTTAATTGCTCTCTCGCTCTGTGCGGGTGTGCTCGAGGGGAGTCAGGGTTGCCATAATGTCCGGCCGTGGCAAGCAGGGAGGCAAGGCGAGGGCGAAGGCGAAGTCTCGCTCTTCCAGGGCAGGGCTCCAGTTCCCCGTCGGCCGCGTCCACCGCCTTCTCCGCAAAGGGAACTACGCGGAAAGGGTGGGGGCCGGGGCCCCGGTGTACTTGGCTGCGGTGCTGGAGTACCTGACGGCCGAGATCCTGGAGTTGGCCGGCAACGCGGCTCGCGACAATAAGAAGACCCGTATCATCCCCCGCCACTTGCAGCTGGCAGTTCGTAACGACGAGGAGCTGAACAAGCTCTTGGGGGGAGTGACCATCGCCCAGGGCGGAGTCCTGCCCAACATCCAGGCCGTGCTCTTGCCCAAGAAGACCGAGAGCCACAAGGCCAAGGGGAAATGAGGAACGAGGAGTGCCACGCAAACGGCTCTTTTAAGAGCCACCCACTCAGATCAACGAAGGGGCTGAAATCTTGAGCATCTAGGCTGCGAAGTGAACACAGTTTGACACCTCTTGAAATACCCTGTCTCAGTGACAGGGTGGAGTCTTGGGAGTTGTAGTCCGGAGCTTGTCAAGCAAGAGCTCCCATTCCATCGCGTTATGCCATGGCAGTTAAAGTGGAATCGGATTGCATTCCTTCTACACTGCAGAAGGAATTATATTGTATATTATTATATCTAATAATATAATAGCATATTACATATATTATATATTGTAATATAATAGTGGAGAGAAAAATCTAATATAATGAAAAGAGTATGAATAAGCATAATATATTATGCATTATTATATTCTATATAATATATATTATAATAGTGTATATTTATTTTATAGTAATATATTAAAATAGTGGAGAAAAATATGTGGAAAATATGACTAAATATATTATGAATTATATATTATATTCTATATAATATAATATATATTATAGTAATATAATTATATTAAAATAGTGGAGAAAAAATATGTGGAGAGAAAAAAAAGTATGAATAAACATGAATTATATATTATATATAATTATAATATATTATAATAGTATATTATAATATATATTTTAAAATACAGTAATAATATAATTATATTAAAATAGTGGAGAAAAAAATGTGGAGAGAAGAGTACGAATAAACATAATAATTATATATTATTATGAATTATATATTATATTCTATATAATAATTATAATATATATATAATAGTATTATATATATATTATATCATAGTAATAATATAATGATATTAAAATAGTGGAGAAAAAATATAATGTGGAGAGAGAAAAAAGTATGAGTAAACAATAATATATTATGAATTATATATTATATTCTATATAATAAGTATAATATATTATAAATAGTATATTATAATATATATTTTTATTATAGTAATAATAATATATTAAAATAGTGGAGAGAAAAATATAATGTGGAGAGAGAAAAAAAGTATGAATAAACAATATATTATTATGAATTATATATTATAATAAAATATATAATATACTATTATAATATATTATTATAATTATTATATTATTATATAGAATATATTATAATAATATATTATATATTTTATATATTGTAATAATATAAAAGTGGAGAGAAAAATATATGAAAGGGGTATGAATAAGCATAATAATATGTTATTATGAATTATGTATTATATTCTATATAATATATTATATTAGGATATTATAATATATATTTTATATTATAGTAATATAATTATATTAAAATAGTGGAGAGAAAAAAAGAGTATGAATAAACCTAATATATTATTATGCATTATATATTATATTCTATATAATATATTATAATAGTAGATTATAATATATATTTTATAATATAGTAATAATATAATTATATTAAAATAGTGGAGAGAAAAATATAATGTGGAGAGAGAAAAGAAGAGTATGAATAAGCATATTATTATTATGCTTATTCATACTCTGGTTTTTTTTCTCTCCACAAGGAGATGCTCTCAAGGTTTGCATTTTCTCAGAGTCCTCGAATGTGTTTTCCCCTCCTGCAACCTGCTTAGGAGGGAGGGCTTCGTTGGGGCACAAATGCCTCCTTTCCATTTTCGACAACAGCAAAAAAGTTGTTGTTGAATATCCATTCATTTCATGCTTAACCAAGAAACCTTGCCTGTGTCATCATAAGAATCCCGCAGCGTAGAAGCACCCCGAGCGGCCCTTGGGCGAGTCACACTCTCTCAGCCTCAGAGGGAGGAAAAGGCAAGCCCCCTCGGAATACATTTGCCCAAACATCCCCTTGAGAGGTTCACCTTGTGGAGGCCGGAAGTGGGAAACAACCTAGAGACAGAAAGGCAGCAACAGTAATAGGGCAGCAGGATTTTATTATAGACAAGATCGCCTTTGCTCTTCGTTCAGTCGAGTCACCCGCGCATGACCAAAAGGAGCAGAAAGTTCTCTCAAGGCTCTCTTGTCACTCACAATGTTACCTGTCATTGGTGACAACCTGCTGTTTTGTTTACCATGGGGAAAGGCTTAAGTGCACTAAGCTAAGCAGGGACAACTCTGGTTTGTGATTGGGTAGGAGACCGCCAATGGCGACTAAGTTCTATTTCAGCGAAAGGGACGACCAAATCCACCTCTGGGGATTCCTTGCCTTGCCAAGTGACCCTATGATAGCCAGACTATAGACAGCAGCGAATGCAGCTCTTTGCTGACAAGGTGGTGGCCCTTAAAAGGGCCGTTAGGTTCGCTGGGTGCTCGGAGGCGCTGCCTTCAGCCTCCGAAGCCGTAGAGGGTCCTCCCCTGGCGCTTGAGGGCGTACACCACGTCCATCGCAGTCACCGTCTTCCTCTTGGCGTGCTCCGTATAGGTCACGGCGTCGCGGATCACGTTCTCCAGGAAGACCTTCAGCACGCCGCGTGTTTCCTCATAGATCAGGCCAGATATGCGCTTCACGCCCCCGCGCCGAGCCAAGCGCCGGATGGCTGGCTTGGTGATGCCCTGGATGTTGTCCCGGAGCACCTTCCGGTGCCGCTTGGCGCCTCCCTTCCCTAATCCCTTCCCGCCTTTACCACGACCAGACATGACTGCAACTCTCCACAAAGGCTCTGCGCTAATGCCCTCCTCGCTTTAGTGCTTGGTCTTATATTGACTAATGCCCGACCAGAGGGAAAACCGCAAGCCGTGGAAGAGGAGGCGACGAGCTACACATTCGTACCTCCCTGTAGAACGCCGCTCAGTCGTCTCCGCCAATGAACAACGAGAGCCTTTTGAAACGACCAATCAGACATCCCCGCTTGAATAAGGACAAAGTGGCGCCTTTCTTTAGTTTTCTCCACCTCCTCTCGCCTCAAGCCGGCAATGTGAATGTCACATCCTGGTACTTTGGGACTAAACATTGTCAAGCCTTGTCCAATAAGAACTATTTCTATGCGGCCGATAAAGGAGAGGTTGTTGCTATTTCCCTGGCTTTGATGTCTTTGCTAATAACACTATGCAAGACGGTTTTTGTTCCTGGGTTATAAGTGTCATTTCCTTATTGGTCCTCTCATAAAAAAACATGGGGAAACTTTATTGAACTGCAAAAACTTTGTTTTTGAGGGACATCCTGCAGCACAGTTTGCTATAGTGTTGATAATATTATAATGTAATACAATATAATACTATTACTACTAATATATTATAATTATATATTTTATATTACCTGTAATATTACTAATAATATTACAGTATAATGTTATAGTACAATGTAATATATAATATTAATATTCTGCTATGGCAATAATATATTGTATTTACATTTTACTTGTAAGCCGCTCTGAGTCCCCTTCGGGGTGAGAAGGGCGGCATATAAATGTCATGTGTGTGTGTGTGTGTGTGTGTGTATATATATATATATATATACACACACACACACACATATACACACACACACACACACACACATAAATGGAGGCTCAACCAATTCAACATATTTTGTGGCAGCCACAAAAATGAAGTATCTGGATTACAACAACTACTTTCAAAGTAAGTACTGCACAGTTAAAGAGGAAATCACACTTTCAAACCAGGAACTAATTATTTTACAAATGGCCAGAAATACATTTTAATTGTGTAATGTTAGAAAATGTCGACCATTTCCGCTACCCCCTTGGTTTAAAACGGTGCTGAACTTCTGGTACCTCTTGAACCCTCTGACACTTCCGAGAAGGAAATCAGCCTCCCTTCCTCTGATTGGGCAGCCAGTCTCAAGACTCAGTTTCCCCATTGTGACATCAGAATGCCACAGCCAATCAGAGGCGTCGCTTTTGGCGCCCCCTGCAGGGGCGAGAGCAGGCTGTTTTGTCTCAGTGGAGAGGAGGCGCCAAAGCAGAAGAACATGTCCGGGCGCGTGAAGCAAGGTGTCAAATCCCAGTCCCGTTCCTCCCGGGCGGGGCTCCGTTTCCCCGTTGCCCGCATACATCGTTTCCTTCGGAAAGGCAACTACTCCGAAAGGGTGGGAGCCGGTGCCCCGGTTTACCTGGCCGCGGTGTTGGAGTTCCTGACGTCTGAGATCCTGGAGCTGGTCGGTAATATAGTGGACGGCGGGAGGAAGTGCATCACCCCCCGCTACTTGACGTTGGCCATCCGCCTCGACCAGGAGATCAACAAACTCTTGGGCAAAGTCACCATCGCCCAAGGAGGGGTCCTGCCCGGCGTCCAGGCTGCCATTCTGCCCAAGTATAAGAATTTCAAATCCAGAGGTCAGTGGGGCAACTTGGGTACTAGGGTGGCATCTATACTATAGAATTAATCCAGTTTGATACCACTTGAACTTGCTATGGAGCAAGGCTATGGGATCTGAGGAGTTGGGAGTTTTACAAGGCCTCAGCCAGCTACAACTCCCAGGATTCCATAGCCTCCAGCCATGACAGCTCAAGTGGTATCAAACTGGGTTACTTCTACAGTGTAGATCAGGGGTGCTCAGAATGGTGATCGCGATCACCAGGGTGATCTTCGGGCCTCATCCTGGTGATCTTCAGGCCCCTGACCAAGTTTTTTTTGCTGTTGGTCCTCTTCACGCGCCCCTGCACGCTGCAAAGAAGTCCTCCGTCATTGCTCCTCCCCACTCCCTGCTCACGCGCAACCTCCGAAAGCTCCAGAGTCCAAGAGGCAGAATGGGCCCCCTCTTTTGGATTCCTCCTCCTCCCTCCGTCCTTCTCCAGCCACTCAGAGTTGTAGGAGACCAAAGGGGCGGGCCTGGATGACGCGATGCATGGCTGGCCCCGCGCGCATGCGCAGAAGCGCCCATTCTGCCTCTTAGACTTCTCGTGAGCTCTTGGAGGCGGCACGTATGCTGGCGGCGTGGAAATAGGAGCAACGACGAAGGAGAAGGACGCTCTGGGGTCATTTCCTTACCGCATCTCAAAGGTCGGTCTTTTTACTTTGGGGTGGGTGCTTGATTGTTCTGTGGCATGTCTCTTTGTTTATTTTTTATGTTTAAAAATGGCCTTTTAGCTCCAAAGCCTCTCTGCTTGATTTGTTCCTTGAGAAATATATGTTGGGGAATATGAAAATGTGGGAGAAATGGGGTGGTTGGATGTATTTTTGCATGCCCCTTTGTTTACCTTGCTGAGTATTAAATGGCCTTGCAGTTCAAAAGCCTCTCTTCTTACTTTCTGGCTGATAATATGTGTGGTAATATGGCGGTGTGGGAGAAATGGGGTGGTTGGATGTATTTTTATGCTCTGTTTTATATTGTTGTTATTAAATTGAAATGTTGATGTTTTATAACTTCATTTTATGTAAACTGCCCCGAGCCTGCTGGAAGGAGCGGTACATAAAAATGAATAATAAATATAAATAAATAAATAAGAAAATAGTTATACGTTTTACATTTCTGGGTAGGTGATCTTTGGGACTTGGTTTTTTAATCAGTAGCTCCCATGCTGGAAAAGTGTGAGCACCCCTGGTGTAGATGCACCCTAGGAAGCATGGTCTGTAGTTCTGTGAGGTGCGTCCTCCCCATTAACATGGCTATTTGCGAGAAGGCTTTACTCAGTTTTAGACATTAAGAAGGCTAGGATACAAAAAAGTGTTTTTGTAAAGTATGATCTTCCTGAGAAGAGTTTAAAAAACTTGCTTGAGTCGGCTTTCTCCTTAGTGGTAAAAATCCACTAGCACGACACTTAGGTTTCTCAGCTGTTAGACTGATAAACCTAGTAAGTAAGTAACTTTACACCCGCCTCCATCTCCCTGAAGGGACTCAGAGCAGCTTACATAGGGACAAGCCCGAAAAAAACACCAGATGAAGACACGGCACAATAAAATGAAATGAAAATTAAAATCTTCAAATAATCAAAAATAAAACCACAACAACACAACACAACATTTTATTTATTTATTTACATCATTTATTTTCCGCCCTTCTCACCCCGCAGGGGACTCAGGGTGGATCACAATGCACATATACAGGCAAACATTCAATGCCCTTTGACATACAAACATGTAAGACAAGACACTCAGAGGCAATTTAACATTTCAGCTTCTGGCCACCAGGGGGAGCTCTTGCACGCCTTCACTCTATTTACACACTTCCTGGAGATTTATGGCCTCGTAAATTAGTTAAATTAGCCTCCTCACAACGTGGTACCTAAATTTCCTACTTGACGGATGCAACTGTCTTTCGGGTTGCAAAGAGAAACATGCAATCACAAAGATAGGCAGGTCCCGAACAGTTTAGGGCTTTGTAGGTGATACCATGCATCTTCAATTGGGACTGGAAGCTTATCGGCAGCCAGAGGAGCTGGCTAGATCTCTCTTTGAACTGTTATTTATTTATTTATTTGCTATATTTGTATACTGCTCTTCTCAGCCCGTAGGCTACTCAGGGCGGTTTACAGTCAAACATCGAGCATAAAAACACAGTAAAACAATTAAGATAATATAAAAACATGATAAAAATCAATAAAAACATATATCATCCGAGTCTCCTTGTTAAAACCATTGTCCCAATTTCATTTCACCATTAATCCATTTTCCTATGTCCGTTACGCTGTATTTAAAACGCTTTCTCAAAAAGCCACGTCTTAACTTCCTTCCGAAATATTAAAAGAGAGGGGGCCGATCTAATATCCCTAGGGAGGGCATTCCATAGCTAAGGGGCCACCACTGAGAAGGCCCTGTCTCTCGTCCTCGCCAAACGTGCTTGTGACAACAGCGGGATCGAGAGCAGGGTTTTCCCAGATGATCTTAAAGCCCTAGGAGGTTCATAAAGGGAGATGCGTTCGGACAGGTAAGTTGGGCCAGAACCGTTTAGGGCTTTATAGACTAAAGCCAGCACTTTGAATTGTGCCTGGTAGCAAACTGGCAGCCAATGGAGCTGGTATAACTATCTAGTATAGTTATTTGTTATGCCATTCCTCATTTGTGATTTTAGATATATTTGCACACTGTTTTTATTTATATGTCTATATTTTTAAATTGTCTGTTACTGCTTTTGTGTACGTTATATTGATTATATTGTTGCATTATTTGTTGTTGTGTTGTTTATTATGTGTCAGTGGGCTTGGCCTCATGTAACCCGCCCCAAGTCCCCTTGGGGAAATGGTGGCGGGGTGTAAATAAAGTATTATTATAACTGTATTTTATTGTGCTATTGTTGATGTTTTTGATTTTAATTTAATTGTAATTTGCTGTTTGGGCCTGGCTTCATTCATGTAAGCAGCCATTGGGGAGATGGTGGCAGGGTATAAATAAAGTTTATTATTAGTATAGGAGGCTTGTAGAAGATTGCTATTTCCAACAGAAGCAACTCGTGTTGGACTGTCCTTTACAGCAGAGAACACTGTACGCAGGCATTGGACTGTCCGCGAAAAGGCCTTACTGGTACATTATTTAAACTGTTACGTTTATTCATATCATGATCTGATCACCATGCTCATTATATCCCACATTAATGGGGTTATTGGGATAACAATACAAAAGGTTTGCTAGGGTAGACTTCCACCCAGTCTCACCCTAAACCAAACTCAGCCCCCGAAACTGGCTACGGCCCTGACTGTACGTAACTCAAAATAAAACACACACAAAAAGAAGAACCTGTGTTCTTAATTTGTAGGAAGCTGGGACAAACTCTGGTGATGGTCCGGGGACCATGCGCAATTGCTTTGCAGGAGCCAGCATCCACAGAAGTCCAGGTTTGTGAACATATCTAGAGAAATTTTAAGAAGAAATAATGGCATTTTAATAATTAATAGTGTGGCATTTAAATAACACTTTCTTTCATATTTTAAGGAATCTGTAGAGCTGCTGACCAGACATCCTGCATATGTATCTTGGGCCTGTTTCAAGCAGAATTGTATCAAGAGACCTTAGGAAAACTTCACCCCTACACATATAGGAATATTTATTTATTTACGACATTTATATGCTGCCCTTCTCACCCGGAAAGGGACTCAGAGCGGCTTACAAGTAAAATGTAAATACAATATATTATATTATTGCCATAGCTACTAATAATATATTATAATATATATATATATATATATATATATATATATATATATACAATGTTATATATATATAACATTATACTGTAATATTATTAGTAATATTGCATGTAATATAATATATATAATTATAATATATTATTAGTAGTATTATATTGTTTTACATTATAATATCAATATTATCTGTATGTGCAATATATTATATTATATTATAAACACAGTGCAGGAGGCAAGATGAAGACTGCCTTCCTGGCCCCTCTCTTCACTCTGATCTGAGAGCAATACCTTCAGCTGATGTTGCCAAGGAAAGTTTTAAAGTATTGATGGAGACCACATTTGAAGATGAGCAAAACAACTGAGGGGAAGTTATAGTTATTTTTTTTGTATTTGCTGGATTTCTTTCTTGGACATTAAAATAAACACGGGCTTGCAAGTGTTGCCTTGTTATTTTTCACATTGTTTAAAAAACCCACGGAGAATGGCTCTCAGATTACTATAGAAGAAAGGCTAACTTTATTTTTGTATTTGTGTAATCCTGGGAGTTGTAACTTTATAGAGTCCGGATCCTTCTCTGCCAAAAAAACAACGGCATCTCGCCAAACTACAATTCCCACGAATCCATAGCTCAAAGAGCACAGATTTTATTTATTTATTTATGGACACAAGAAAAAGGGGTTTTTTTTAAAAAAAAGCCCAAACAGGGGGCTGAAGTGTGGAGCAGTATAAATAATAATGGTAGTAATAGCTGTATGTAGACACTAGGTGGTGCTGTGTGCTAATACATCTACCTAAATAAATTAGGTTTCCTCATACATTATGCAGTATCAAAAATTCAGTTTATATATAGAAAACACATTCTCAAAAATGAACAATCACTGCACACTTGGGAATCTACACACAATAAAATTCAACCCACAGTATATAACGGTGATCTCACACAATGCATTCACATTAAATCCACAATATAGTAATTAAACATAAATTCACCATGTATTACAGTTATAAACAATGCAAGTATCAATATTTCACTAGTGAAATATTGATACTTGCATTGTTTATAACTAATACTTTTTGTTTATTTATTCATGACATTTATTTGCCGCCTTTCTCACATCGAAGGGGACTCAGAGCGGCTTACACGTAATATGTAAATACAATATATTATTACCACAGCACAATATTAGTATTATATATTACTACATTGTACTATACCATTATACTGTAATATTACTAATAATATTACCTATAATATAAAATATATAATTATAATATATTAGTATATTGTATTACATTATATTATCTATATTATCTGTATATACAATATACATTTCTTAAGCAGGATTCAGCTTTGAGAGGAAAAGCTACCGTACCTTTCAGTTTACACGGTTTCCCTTTTAGTTGATAATATTTTGACTCGGGAACTACTGGCTTGAAAACCTAGATGATCATAAAAGAGGATGGTTCTCCCAGAGAAAAAAAAACAACGCAGAGTCCTCCATTACCCTGCAGAGTTTGACACCACTTTTAGCTGCCATGGCTCAAAATAATTTCATTGTACGTATCTTTTCTCTAAATGTAAACAAAGAATTTATAGTTCACCTACAACCAAAGAGCATTCTGAACTCCACCAGTGATGGAGTTTTTGAGCTACGACACACTTTTTACATTACAAAATCCTGGGGGCACACCACCAACCAAAATGATACAAAATGACACTCTAACACAGTAATACATATAGTTAATTGACCTTGAGTTTTGGAGTTGTAGTTCACCTACATCCAGAGAGCAATCCGTCTGCAATAGCAGAAATACAGCTTGGTGGTGTAACATTAAGCTGTATGATGGAGTTGTTGGGGGAGGGGGGAATTAATTTTTTAATTTGGGAGTTGTAGTTGCTGGGATTTATAGTTCACCTAAAACCAAAGCGCATTCTGAACTCCACCAGTGATGGAGCTGAATCAGACTTGGCAGAACGAACTGCCATGACCAACAGAAAAATACTGGAAGGGTTTGGTGGGTATTCACCTTGAGTTTGGGAGTTGTAGTTCACCTACATAGAGCACTGGACCTAAACAATGATAGATCCGGACCAAACTTGGCACGAATATTCCATATGCCCAATTGTGAACACAGATGGGAGTTTGGGGGGGGGGGATAGACCTTGACATTTGGGAGTTGTAGTTGCTGGGATTTATAGTTCACCTACGATCAAAGAGCATCCTGAACCCCACCAATGATAGAATTGGGGCCAGACTTCCCACATAACCCCCATGACCAACAGAAAATATTTTTTTTCTGATGAGTCTTTGGCAACCCCTCTGGACACCCCCTCACGACCCCCAGGTTGAGAAACACACTAGGGCCTCATCCTCAGGATGTGGCAGTCTGGTTTGACCTCACTTGCATTGATTGCCCAGGCTGAAACCTATGGGAGACTGGAAGCTATAGTTTCACCAAGTCACATTTAGTAAAAACTACAACTCCCAGCGGTATCAAACTGTAACCTGAAAATGCTTTCATTTTGGTTGCTAAACCCCAAGTAAGCATATCTCAATGCTCCTTAGGAAGCATTGGTGGCACTAGCCAAATGGAAGGCGACAGAAGAGTAAAGCCAGCTCCCTTTGGGGTCCTGTGAGTGGCCCTTAAAAGAGCCTTTGTGGGTGTCGCGGGTCCTCGGGGGAACCCTTCCTTCCTTGCCTGCCTCCCTCAAGCCCTCTCTCCGCGGATCCTGCGGGCCAGCTGGATGTCCTTGGGCATGATGGTGACCCTCTTGGCGTGGATGGCGCAGAGGTTGGTGTCCTCGAAGAGCCCCACCAGGTAGGCCTCGCTGGCCTCCTGCAGAGCCATGACGGCCGAGCTCTGGAAGCGGAGGTCGGTCTTGAAGTCCTGGGCGATCTCTCGCACCAGGCGCTGGAAAGGCAGCTTGCGGATGAGCAGCTCGGTGGACTTCTGGTAGCGGCGGATCTCCCGCAAGGCCACGGTGCCCGGCCGGTATCGGTGAGGCTTCTTGACTCCCCCTGTGGCCGGGGCGCTCTTCCGAGCCGCTTTCGTCGCCAGCTGCTTGCGGGGAGCTTTCCCTCCGGTGGACTTGCGAGCGGTTTGCTTGGTACGAGCCATGGCTGCCCTTCTTCGCTTTCCAAATGCTGACGGGCTTCTGAAACAGCGCGTGTGGAGATGGGGTATTTATAGAGAAGCCGCTTTCTTCTGATTGGCCGAAGTCGCCGCTTTGAACTTCCCGCGCTGTGAAGGGATTGGACGACAGAACCTTTCAGGCACCCTCGCGCCTCTCACAGGCCCTCGCGCCTCTCGCGCTTCTGAAGCTTCCATTGAATCCTCTGAAATCCCCCTTAGGAATGGCGGGAAGTTCAAACTTTGCCTCTTTGTTTATTTTAGGCTGTATCTACGCTGTAATATGAAGGCGGGTCGACTCCTTTTACTCCGCTGCGTCTCAACATGGTTTCAGGCAATACCATTCCTCTCACTAAAACTTTGGGTGCACCTATAGATCTGGCATGGGCAAGCTTGGGCTCTCCCTCCAGGACTTCAACTCCCAGCATTCCTAACAGCCTCAGGCCCTTTGCTTTCTCCTCTCAGCCGCTTCAGCCCATGCACGAGCTATCTTGGCTTAATTTGCATATCCGCGTCTGATTGGTCAGCCTCAACATTCTAACATTGCTAATTGGCTGAGGGAGAAAAGGAAGGGGGCTGAGGCTGTTAGGATTGCTGGGAATTGAAGTCCAAAACACCTGGAAGGCTTAAGTTTGCCCATGCCTGATCTATACATTACAGGCATCTTGACTAATTTAGCCACCATGACTCAAGGAAGGAGCTGCAGTTTAACATGTTATTGGGTCTTCTCTGCCAAAGAGTGCTGGGGCCTCATCAAGCTACATAGCCCAATGGCACTAAAAGTAGTATCAAACCACACCACTTGGACAGGGTGCACTCTCTCAGCCTCAAAAGGAGGGTACTGGCAAACCTCTTTTGCAGTTTAATAAACTTTCCCCATGTTTTTGTGACATAACCCTATGTTTTCCCTCTTTGGATCAGATTGTAGGTGACTTTAGGAAATGTGGAGCGAAATAATTCCCTGAAAGTCCCAGGGGCATCAGATCCATCTGATTTTGGAAGCTAAGCAGAGTCAGGTCTGGTTAGTATTTGGATGGGAGACCGCCAAGGAAAACCTGGTGCTGTACACTTTATATCAGAGGAAGAGACAGGTACAACTATCTCTGAGTATTAATTGCCTAAGAAAACTATGAAATCCACGAGGTCGCTATGTATAACATATCTATGGAATGACCTTTGGCAAACACACACAAAACACACACTCTCTGGTTCTTATTTCATCCCCAGATAGTTCCTGTCCAGGCTGGGAGAAAGAACTCTCGTCTGCTTGAGGCACCTGTGAATGTTGCAATGGGCCGCCTTGATTAGCATTGAATGGTCTTGCAGCTTCAAAGCCTGGCTGCTTCCTGCCTAAGGGAATGCTTTGTTGGCTTCCCTCCCCCCCCCTCTCTCTCTCACCCTGGACATTTCACAAATATATCAACCCCATTTACCGAGTTTCCAACTGGCCTCACAACCTCTGAGGGTGCCTGCCACAGATGTGGGTGAAACGTCAGGAGAGAATGCTTCTGGAACATGGCCAGATAGCTCGGAAAACTCACAGCAAGCCAGTGATTCCAGCCATGAAAGCCTTTGACAACAAATAGACATTTTGGTCAAAGAAAGTGACATGATTCAAAGGCTGGAAACCTCTAATTTGCTAACTTTTGAGGATTGGAATGAATTAAAGGGCGAGGGGGAAGAGAAATGCCACAGAAAACTCGTCAGGGCTGTAGAAGTTGTTTTTGTTTTCACCCTGATCGCTGGAAAGGTTGACGCCAACCAAAGGTGTATCTATATAATACAATGAATGGAGTTTGACACCCCTTTCACTACCACGATTCGATGCTATGGAAACATGGGAGTTGCAGTTTCACGAGGTCTTGAGGCTTTCTGTTCCTGGCCCCAGCAAACTACAACTCCCGGGTTTGGACAGCACTGCCTTCATTCTATGACGCATATTATGGGCGGGGACATCCACAGAGCGAGAAGGAAGCCACGTCGTTCATTGGAGGAGGCGGGGTGGGCGGGAGTGGGCTCGAATAGCCCGCGCTAGGCAATGATTGGCTCAATCGGATTCTTCTGGCTGGCGATTGGCTCTCGAAAAAACTTTCTTTTAGGGTTAACCTCCACACTGCAGAATACAAGCCCAAGGATTCCTTAGTATGAACCAAGTGGTGACAATGAGTGTTGATGGCCCCTTAGGAATCAAGCTTCCCTGTTTGTTGAGGAAGCCAAGCTTTCTTTAAGACAGCTTATGTCCATCTTGTATAGATCCAGCTCTTTCTATGAAAGTGTGGGTGGCTCTGAAAAGAGCCTTTGGGTTCGGCGTTCAGCGAGGGGCTTGTTTCCTTTGGTCGGGGGCCTTATTTCCCCTTGGCTTTGTGGCTCTCGGTCTTCTTGGGCAAGAGCACGGCCTGGATGTTGGGCAGGACCCCTCCTTGGGCGATGGTGACTTTGCCCAGGAGTTTGTTCAGCTCCTCGTCGTTGCGGATGGCCAGCTGCAAGTGGCGGGGGATGATGCGGGTCTTCTTGTTGTCCCGGGCCGCGTTGCCAGCCAACTCCAGGATCTCGGCCGTCAGGTACTCCAGCACCGCGGCCAGGTAAACTGGGGCTCCGGCTCCCACTCTCTCGGCGTAGTTCCCTTTGCGGAGAAGGCGGTGAACACGGCCGACGGGGAACTGGAGCCCTGCCCTGGAAGAGCGAGACTTCGCCTTCGCCCTCGCTTTGCCTCCTTGTTTGCCACGGCCAGACATGACGGCGCTTCTACAGACACTCCCAACACAAGCAAAACTGCACTGATTACTACAGAGCCAAGCGGGGGCCTTTTATGTCCCCCTGATACTCAGAATTGACGTTTCTAATTGGCTGCTCCGAACGCCAGGCGTTCTGAGCCAATGGCAACTAGAATTTGTCTGCTTAACCAATGAGGGAGGAGAAAGCCGCTTCCCTCCAATCGGAACTGGGAATGCCACAGGCCGAGGATTTGCATGTGCGCGCGCCTCTGCAAACCACGCCAGCCAATGAAAGGGTGCTGCTAGGATACCTTCATTTGCATATACAGGCTTTAAATAGCGGAGACGCAGAGGAGGAGCTTGCTTTCTTTCCTCCGAATCGTCAAAGGAGAAGCATCTGCTCTTGTGTTGTTTGAGTTGATTTCGCCATGCCTGATCCTGCCAAGTCTGCTCCTGCGGCCAAGAAGGGCTCCAAGAAGGCGGTGACGAAGACCCAGAAGAAGGGGGACAAGAAGCGGCGCAAGAGCCGCAAGGAGAGCTACTCCATCTACGTCTACAAGGTGCTGAAGCAGGTGCACCCAGACACTGGCATCTCCTCCAAGGCCATGAGCATCATGAACTCCTTCGTGAATGACATCTTCGAGCGCATCGCCAGCGAGGCCTCCCGCCTGGCCCACTACAACAAGCGCTCCACCATCACCTCTCGTGAGATCCAGACCGCCGTGCGCCTCCTGCTGCCGGGGGAGCTGGCCAAGCACGCCGTCTCCGAGGGCACCAAGGCCGTCACCAAGTACACCAGCTCCAAGTAGAGAAGGGGCTCTGCTGCTTCTAGGGATCTCAAAAGGCTCTTTTCAGAGCCACACACCTTTTCACAAAAAAAGCTTGGCTCACTGAAAAGTTTCATATGACAATCCTCAATACAGTGTTCCCTCACCTATTGCTGGGGTTGTGTTCCAGGACCTCCCACCATAAGTGATGGAGGGGTGCTCTATTTTTAATATTTATACATTACTAGCTTGGGGACCCGGCGGTGCCCAGGTTATTTGAGGAAGGCATTGTGTGCCATAGTTCATCATTGGTGTGGGCCACAGTGCTCTAAGGAAGTGAACAAGTCCCATCATCCACGGCCCATCCTCTCAAATTGCACCAGGATATAGGGTGCACCTTTGGGGGGGGTGTCGGTCTGTGTGCCAAGTTTGGTCTTGTTCTGTCATTGTTGGGGGCCTAGTCAGGAAAATCAAGTTGAGGAAGCCTAACAATATCCCATGAGCTGAGGCCTAGCCAGGCAAATCAAGTTAAGGAAGCCTTGCTGTCAGTTTTGGGCCTGGTCTGTGATGTTTAGAGGCTACAGTGTTTGGGAAGTGAATGAGGTGAAGGTACTGCAAATCCCATCATTCGTGGCCCAGCCTGCCCTAAACCACACCAGGTTGTGAAGTAGGCCATTGGGCCCCTGTTTGGCAAGTTTGGTCCTGATTCGTCATTGCTGTGGGCCGCAGTGCCTGAGGCCTTTCATTTTCCCTCTATGTATAGGGGCTGCAGTGTTGGTGAAGGCACTGAACATTCCATTTCCAACAGAAAGAACTGTCAACTGGCTAACTTCAACTCCAGCCATTTATGCCTGCCTCAGGCCCTTCCCTTTCCTCTCTGTGCTGTGTTGGAATGTTGGGAGACTGGCCAGTCACAGCCATTTATGCAAATAATCCCGGAGTGTCAGCCAATCGAAACGCTGCCACATATTCCTCCCACCGCTCGGCCGCAAACACTGACTTTTATTATATACATAGATAGATAGATTTTAGTTGTACACTAGTTTAAATCTATAAACTTCAAGTGAAGGAAAGGAAGGAAAGGCCCTTCAAGGCTGGAGGGAGGGAGGACTGAGGAGGGAAAGTGGTGGTGGCAAAACCCCACAAAACAGCGAAAATACCATAATGTATATTTTAAATTAATATTTTTGAAACGGAATTTAAGAAATATTTGAATCGGACCTCAGCCCATCTAGTCCAGCAGCGAGTCTGCAATAAGCAAACCCTGAGTAGGAAAGGAACACTGTCAACCAGGCCTGGGCAGTAACTTTGGCCATGAATCTGTCTAATCCAGGTGTTTTGGACTCCTCTAAAACTCCACAATGACCCTAACAGCCTACCGGCAGTTAGGAATGGTGGGAGTTGTAGTCCAAAACACCTGGAGGGCCAAAGTTTGCCCAGGCCTGGTGTACACTCTTTAGTGCTTGTCTAAGCTTTATCGAGATTGCTAAATGCACCTTGAGACAAGCACTGCACATAATGTCTTAATATACATGTATCCAACCCAAGGCTCACAGGCCCAAATCTGACTCGCTCTTTGATTTTATGTGGCCCTCCAGACACTGGACTATAAGACTACTAGGGCCTTCTCAGCAGTGCCCCCCACGTCTGTGGAATTCCCTCCCCAGAGACATCAGATTGGTCACCTCCCTCTCTCCTGTCCATCAGAAGGAAACTCAAAACTTGGTTGTGGGGCCTTGCGTTTGACCATTTTGAGAATAAGACATAAGCAACTCGAAGTGACAATGAATTGACCCGGTCTCCAATTTTAACTGGCGTGTTTTAACAACTGTTTATTTAATGTTCTCTTTTAATGAATTTGATTGTTTTTATCATTGTGATGGCACCGAATGGTGCTTGTTGTGAAGTTGCCCTGAGTCCCCCTTCGAGGGGTGAGAAGGCCGGGGTACAAGTATATTAAATAAATAAATAACTAATCCCTCACCATTAGACATAATAACCAGAGCTGATGGCAGTTGTGATACAGTGTTATCTGTATAACACTGCAGTTTGTTTTGTTTAGTCAGGAGACTGGGGTTTGGATTTAAATAAATAGATAAATAAACAATAAATTAAGATACATGTCTGACTTTAAATCAGAAAATCAGAAGGCGTTTACTTCTTAGGAGGAGAGCAACGACCAATCTTGATAAAATAGTGAAGAGTAGAGACATCACAATGGCAATGAAGGTCTGTATAGTCAAAGCAATGGTATTCCCCATAGCAACCTATGGATGTGAGAGCTGGAGCCAGGCATGTAGCCGGGGGGCTTGGGGGCTTCAGCCCCCCCCTGAAATTCTCAGAGTGGTCCACGAGAAGGCCTTACTGGTACATTATTTAAACTGTTATGTTTATTCATATCATGATCTGATCACTATGCTCAATATATCCCATATGCATGGGGGTATTGGGATAATGATACAAAAGATTTGCTAGGGTAGACCCCCCCCCAGACTCACCCCACCCCAATCAAACTCAGCCCCGAATCGAAATCCTGGCTACGGCCCTGGCTGGACCATGAGGAAGGCTGAGCGAAGGAAGATAGATGCTTTTGAACTGTGGTGTTGGAGGAAAGTTCTGAGAGTGCCTTGGACCGCGAGAAGATCCAACCAGTCCATACTTCAGGAAATAAAGCCCGACTGCTCACTGGAGGGAAGGATAGTAGAGGAAAAGATGAAGTGCTTTGGCCACATCATGGGAAGAAAGGAAAGCTTAGAGAAGAGAATGATGCTGGGAAAATGGAAGGAAAAAGGAAGAGGGGGCCGACCAAGGGCAAGGTGGATGGATGGTATCCTTGAAGTGACTGGCTTGACTCTAAAGGAGCTGGGGGAGGTGACGGCCAACAGGGAGCCCTGGCGTGGGATGGTCCATGAGGTCACGAAAAGTCAGAAGCGGATGAATGAATAAACAACAACTGACTTTAAAATGTCATTTTATCTTTCCCTAACTTCAAAGCAACAAGTGCACTAGATGTAATTATTTATGGTTGTTTACACCCATAATATTTCCTTTAGTTTGCTCCAGTATTTGTACTTTTAATGGTGGTCCTGGAGGGAGCAATTTACAATGTCTTTTAAGAAGTAGTTATATACAGTATGTTCAAAATGTGCCACGTTCTACAGCAATCTGACACCAGGCAAGTCACACTCTCTCAGCCTCAGAAGAAGACTGGCAAGGAAATCCTATGAAAGAATTAACATAGGTCAGAGTAACCTTGAAGATGCAAAAAAGCAAAATAGGTGGTAGAAATAATCTGCATGCAATAGCAGGGATCAAAGTTGCTAACGCAAAGTAGGTCAAGCTGTTTTATGCAATTTTTAAAATATGGGCTTTTTTGGTATTATTTTGAAATAGCTGGTAAAGCCAAAAGTAGATCTACTCCAGCCAAGGCTGTAATTCAGGTAGGATTCCTGTATTTCTAGCTGGCTCACTTGCTTGTTGCAATTTTACTTCCTCCTGATAGAGGAAAATTCCTTTTCAATTAGTAATGCTATCAGTACCAATATTTCAGTACAATAGAGGCATAGTCTCAACTGAGTCATCAATGTCATTGGGGTGTGTGTGTGTGTGTGTCAGGAGCACCTTGAGAAACTGCAAGTCGCTTCTGGTGTGAGAGAATTGGTCATCTGCAAGGACATTGCCCAGGGGACATCCAGATGTTTTGTCATCCTGAGGAAGGCTTCTCTCATATCCCTGACAGACAGAATGCTCATCATGCTTCCTGGATTTAAACCATCGACCTTTCAGTCAGCAGTCCTGCTGGCACAAGGGTTTAACCCACTGTGCCATTGGGGGGCTCCTAGTGTGATTGGTAATGCTGAGGTTTACGCTGGTATCCTGATATCACAGGGCAGTTTTTTGAGGCTGGGTTGGAAAGTCATGTTTACTGGGACAAATATGTGACATAAACTTAACCAACAAATCAACATATTGTAGAGTCCAATTTCCTTCTTAATGATCTAAGACTGAACATGTTTCTTCTATAATTGTGATTTCTTTAAAAAAAAATATATATCTGTAAATCAGGTTTATTTGTAGTAGTAGGGTAGTAGGGCAGGAGGCATGTTCAATTCCTAAAACTAGGGCTCAAATAAATATAGATACAATCAGCTAATATTACAAGTAAGGGTGTATATACAATGAGAAACGACAATGCAGAAAGAACTGCAACTTGGAAACAACATCACCCAAGGAGACTTTCTGCTGTGCTTTCTGCAACCAAACTTGCCTATCTCAGATTGGCCTTTTTAGTCATCAATGCACTTGTAGAAAGCATAGGATGAGTCCTTCCTAAGAATCTTCATTCGCGAAGTAATGCTGAGAACAAAAGTATATACAATGAATTGCAGAATTAAAGTAGTTGGATACCAATCCAAATGCCATGTCTCAATGCTATGAAATCCTTGGAGTTGTAGTTTGTTGAAGCATTGACAATCTTTGACAGAGAGACTAAAAATCTTCTAAAACTACAACCCCCCTGATTGGACAGCAGGGAATCAGGGCAGTCAAAATGTTAAAGTGAATTAATTCAACAGTGTAGACTGCATTTGTGGGAAGAAGGGTCTTTTGGTGGGTGCTTCTAATCTCTGGAAATCCCCTTCTCAGAGAGGCTACACTGATTTCCCCCCTTTGGCAGATGAAGGGCACAGCTACACTTTAGAATTGACCTCACTTTAACTGCCATGGCTCAATGTTATGGGGCCATGGGATATGTAGTTCGGTGGGGAATCGGATCTCTTAGCCAAAGAGGCCTAAAGCCCCTGTAAAACTACAACTCTCAGGATTCCATAGCATTGAGCCATGGCAGTTCAAGTGGTGTGAAAGAGGATTAATTTTGCAGTGTAGAGATGCACCTTCAGTAGGTTTTCTCGGAAGAGTGGGGCTCTGAGTCCTAGTTTCCCTGAGTCTTGGTTTAGTACACCCCACTTCCTCTCTGCTAGGCAGTCAGTCTATCTTAAGCACCACAGAACACTAGAACAGGAACCAAAGACAGGGTCCTTCCACACAGCCATATAATCCACCATATCAAAGCAGATAATCCACAATATCTGCTTTGAACTGGGTTATCTGAGTCCACATTGCCATATAATCCGGTTCAAAGCAGATAACGTGGGATTTTATTCAGCTGTGTGGAAGGGGTCAGAGCAAGCTCGACGGGAAGCCGTAGTTTTCTCTTTCAACAACTGCCCCGCTTTATTTCTGGCTACAAAATAGCTCCGAGGTGAAAGGAACAGAATAAGAGAAGCAATGAGATCGGATAGTTAGGCAAACTTGTATCAGTTTGCTCACATTACTAACACTTCCTCAAGTGCCCCCTCCCTCTTTCACACACACAAAAAGAGGAAGGATTTAATTTTAAAGCATGACAGGCACCAAGAGTCTTTTCTGCGCAGACTCGGCAAAAAAAAAAAAGGAAAAGAAAGGCGCGCTTTTGTCCTCCTTGAAGCTGTGATGTCTGATTGGTCGTTTCAAAAAGGCTCTCGTTGTTCATTGGCGGAAGCTGCTGGGGGGCGTTCTATGCTGAGGCGGAGACTTGCGGCTCATTGCCTCCGCCTCTAGGGTGAGGTTTTCCCTCTGGTCGGCTTTCAGACAATATAAAGCAGAGCTTCTGGAGCCGCTGGCACAGTTTGACATTGTTCGGAGAGGAGAGCGCAGCTGTTTGAAGATGTCTGGTCGTGGAAAAGGCGGGAAGGGTCTCGGGAAAGGAGGCGCCAAGCGCCACCGGAAGGTGCTACGGGACAACATCCAGGGCATCACCAAGCCGGCCATCCGGCGCTTGGCTCGGCGCGGGGGCGTGAAGCGCATATCTGGCCTGATCTATGAGGAGACGCGCGGCGTGCTGAAAGTCTTCCTGGAAAACGTGATCCGCGACGCCGTGACCTATACGGAGCACGCCAAGAGGAAGACGGTGACGGCAATGGATGTGGTGTACGCCCTCAAGCGCCAGGGGAGGACCCTCTACGGCTTCGGAGGCTGAAGGCAGCGCCTCCGAGCACCCAGCGAACCTAACGGCCCTTTTAAGGGCCACCACCTTGTCAGCAAAGGGCTGCATTCGCTACTGTCTATGTGCCTATCATAGGGTCACTTAGCAAGGCAAGGAATCCCTAGAGGTGGTTTTGCTCGCTCCTTTTGAGTCGATGCTTCTAAACGTGGATAGCCTATGGGTGGTTTTACTTTGTGATTTTGGCACAATGGCTCATCGTGAGAGTTCTAGTTTGGACAGAGAAGGCTAAAGCCTTTGCCGAACTACAACTTCCACTATTATTCCATAGCATTTCAAGCGGTGTCAAATTATTCTAGATGCCCTCATTCTGGGTGTTCAGCAGCACTATTTCAAAGCGATCGATCTGATCAGCCAGAAAGAAATCTTCCGTTGTGTTATGATCACAATCGAGGCTTTTGGGTTGAGCAATACTGTGGCTCTCTTAAAGGGACCGAGGAGCTAGAGCAGGGGGGAAAAATGGAGGATGGCGCGCGCTTCCCATTGCAGCAGAAGCTTCAGCCCGCCTTTCCCGCAGCCTTTGTGAAATCCTTTGTTCGCTCGTCGATGACGTCACAGTGGCTGTAGCCAATAAGAACTGCAACGCGCAAAGAATCCTGGGAGCAGTAGTTTTAAGGGAGGTTACCCTGCTATGCTATGGGCGCCTTGCCATCCAAACAAACAGCGTCGCGGTGTCAGAGCCTGTCTTGTGTCTCACAAATAAAATTGAGTGGATTACCTTTCTCCAAAATGTGCTATTACCCACTCAGGTTTTTTTTTGTGTCCCTGTGCTTATCTAGAAATCACATTTCTATTTATTTATTTTCTTTATTTACATCATTTCTACCCTCTAGTAAATTCACAGTTGTAAATTCACCCTAAGTTCTCCGAACATAACTAGCTTGAGATGTGGGCAGCATCAACTTCCCTAGGGTGCATCTCCATTGTAGAATGGATACATTTCTGAATCAAGGGAGTTGTGTTATAAGATTTTCAGCCTTCTCTGGCAAAGAGTCTCTTCATACTTCACTGGCAACTGCCATAATTCCACAGCATTGGTCCTTGGCAGTTAAAGTGGTCTCAAATTGCATTAATTCTGCAGTGTAGATGCATTCATCGACACAGCCAACTTCAATGTAGTTGATCTCCCCTTTTTTCTCTCCAAATGCTGCTTTTTCGACGTGTTGTCAAAGGCTTTCAAGGCCCAAATCACTGCTGTGAATTTTCTGGGCTGTATGGACGTGTTTCAGAAGCATTCTCTCCTGACGTTTCGCCCACGTCTATGGCAGGCATCCTCAGGGTCTGATGGAAACTGAGGTTTATATATCTGTGGAATGTCCAGGGTGGGAGAAATAACTCTTGTCTGCTTGAGGCAAGGGTGACTGTTGCAATTGGCCACCTTGATTCGCCTTGAATGGCCTTACAGCTTCATAGCCTGGCTGCTTTCTACCTGGGAGCAGGGCTGTAGCCAGGATTTTGATTCGGGGTGGAGTGGGGGGTGAGTTCGATTCGGGAGGGGCTGAGTCTGAGTGAGAGAGGGTCTACTCTAGCAAATCTTTTGTATCGTTATCCCAATACCCCCATGCATATGGGATATATTGAGCAAGGTGATCAGATCATGATATGAATACACATAATAGTTGAAATAATGTACCAGTAAGGCCTTCTCGCGGACCACCCTGAGAATTTCGGGGGGGGCTTGAGGGGCTTTAGCCTGTCTGGGGGACTCCTTTGTTGGGAGGTATTAGCTGGCCCTGATTGTTTCCTGACTGAAATTCCCCTGATTTCTGGGAGTTGCTCTTTATTTGCTGTCCTGATTTTAGAGTTTTTTAAAAAAAATAATACTGGTAGCCAGATTTTGTTAATTTTCATAGTTTCCTTCTGTCTGTAGAAATTGTCCACATGCTTGTGGATTTCAACAGCTTCTCTGTGCAATCTGACATGGTGGTTGTTGGGAGTGGTCCAGCATTTCTGTGTTCTCTAATACTATGCTGTGTCCAGGTTGGTTCATCAGGTACTCTGCTATGGCTGACTTCTCTGGTTGAGTTACAATACAAAACAAAACTTCATTACGGTCACTACAGGGGGGCAGCAACAGCAATTTCTTGATTCATGATTTTCAACTTCCATGGCGGTTCTGTGCCCTCAGCATCAGCCATTGTGGAGGGTTGACTATACACGTGACTTCATCTCTCTTGGTTAGATTCTGCAGAAATCTGGAACTAACCATGAACAAACAACACAGCAGACACCGCTTTTCAAAGAAGACATGTTTCAGCTATGATTCTCAAAAATATTTGTAAAAATAAATCCTGGAGTGCCTTTTAGTGAGGAGTGTGTCAGCTCCCCCTGGTGGCCAGAAGTTTGCCTCTGTTTGTCTATATATGTCTAAATATGTCATATACGTTGAACTGCAGGAATTGTCTGCAAGTATGTGTACTGTAATCTGCTCTGAGTCCCCTTCGGGGTGAGAAGAGCAGAATATAAATAAAGTAAATAAATAAATTTTAATTGACATTTTTAATGAATCCTCCAAACACAATGATTACAACAAACTCTAACACAAGGATTCTCAATTCCTTTTAGCAAATAAGCTTAAGTACTCAAATATCTCTCTGATATTCATCTCTACAACATTTTAAAAATCTAAATAGAGAATATCATCTTTGAAATGACACCAATTTTACATTCTCCATAACTAACCTAGGAGATGTAGAGCCCTTAAGATATTATTGGGCTGCAGTTTTCATCAGCCCTAGTTGGCACAACTAGTTGTGAAGGACTGTGGGCCCTTCCACACAGCCATATAACTCATGAGGCTTGGCCTCATGTAAGCCGCCCCAAGTCTCCTTCGGGGGGATGGTGGTGGGGTATAAATAAAGATTATTATTATTATCATGGCAGAATAACCCACAATATCTGCTTTGAACTGGGTTATCTGAGTCCACGTTGCACTATAACCCAGTTCAAAGCAGATATTGTGGGATTTTCTGCCTTGATATTCTGGGCTATATGGTTGTGTGGAAGGGCCCTAAAATACTTTTAATCTCACAACATCTGGAGGAATGCACACATTCCAGTCCTCTCTTAACAGATTACCTGTTTCCGATAAGATGGCAGCATTCATACGTTATTTTTCCACAAACCCAATCCAAGGACTCCCCCCCCCCCCGATTTTCCTTGTAGTTAGTTATAAAGATTACAACCAAAGCCTTTTCTACATTTGAGGAAAACAAAGCACTGCAATTGCTGCCTAAGGACGTTGACTGTGCTGGGGCATGTCAACGTGCAGAGGGGGTTCAAAATGTCCCATGAACTCCTATTTGTAGGACTCCTAAATCAGGTGGCAAAGTGGGGATAGCTCCTAGGATCCTGAGGAAAACAGAGGGACCTCTGAAGTAAGTTGTAGAAGCTTTGCTGGTTGGGGCATTCTGAGTGTAGTAGACACCATGAGCAAACTTTCAAAGCTCTAGTGAGGAAAGAAAAAATGCTTCCCAGGAAGATAGGTATAGCCAATCATTGCCAACAAAAAAAATGCTTGGTTTTTCATCCTGTTCCTGGAATTATTTGGGGCACTGACTCAGAAAATTGCATTCCAGTGGACCACATCAGCTTGAGTTTTTAAAGATATGGTTATTATGATTTCTTATGAGTGAGCACATGAATACTAGTATATGGCATGTGTTCTGTATATCAGAAACTAGAGCGGAAAGGGGAAAACTGGTGCCATTTTTTTTTGGAATGAGTAGGTCAAATATTTCCGGAAACAGGCCTAATATTTGAGCACCAAAATGTGTGTTGGGCAGTATAATTTTTTCCGGCGATGTGTGGCCATGCTGGAGTATTGGCTATGCTCTAGACCAGGCATGTCCAAACTTCGGCCCTCCAGGTGTTTTATACTTCAACTCCCACAATTCCAAAGAGCCTACTGGTATTAGCATGGCCTAGTACACTGATTCTCTATACTTTACAGCCTTAAAGATGTGGTTGGACTGCAACTCCTAGTATTCCTTGTCTTTGGCTATGCTGGCAAGATATGCAATCAAACAGCATCTGAAAGGGCGCATGATTTCTTCTCCTGCTCTACATGAACTGGCCATGCATTCTATTATTATTTATTATTTACATCATTTATATCATTTTGTGCTGTACCCAGGAATTTTTTTTAGTAGTAAAGACTGGAAAGAAAACTGACCTGGGAGTTTATCAGCACAGCATTATGGATTTTGCATTTAAAGTTTTATAGAAAGTTGCTATGAATGTATGGATGTTAGTTCTGGTCACACTCCCAGTGGCGAAATGGGTTAAACCCTTGTGCTGGTTGAACTGCTGATCGAAAGGTTGGCGGTTCGAATCTGGGGAGTGGGGTGAGCTCCTGTCTGTCAGCTCCAGCTTCCCATGCGAGAACATGAGAGAAGCTTCCCACAGGATGGCAAAACATCTGGGCATCCCCCAGACAATGACCTTTCAGATGGCTAGTTCTCTCACACCAGAAGCGACTTGCAGTTTCTGAAGTTGCTCCACACACACACACACACACACACACACACACACAACCACTACTGTCAAGATATCACTATCTCACAAGGAGAAAGAGCAGAGATTGGAAGGCATGAGACTGGGTGGAAGAGGGTCTACCCTAGCAAACCTTTTGTATTGTTATCCCAATAACCCCATTAATATGGGATATAATGAGCATGGTGATCAGATCATGATTTAAATGTACATTTTGACAGTTTAAATAATGGACCAGTACTCCTTTTCGCGGACCATGAACTAGGAGATAAATTTCATTCATCAATATCTAGCCCCCTGGCTACATGCCTGCCCATGCTACATAAAATATCTCCCCACCTGGAAATGTTTACTGGATTCTCTATCTCCTTCAATATAATTCTGTGGTGTGCTTCCTGTCCAATACTGTCAAAATACAAGCTTCATTACTATCAGTAGTTTAGTTTCAGATAAGTCTTGTAATGTAACTCTCATTGATATTGGGTTGGGAGGGGGTTGTCATACTGTAAAGCTCCGTTTAGTTGGAGGAAGTTGGAGGAAAACCACGTCGCAGGTGGATAGACTCCATCAAGGAACTCATAACTCTGAGTTTGAAAGACCTGAGCAGGGCATTTGATGACAGGGTGACTTGAAAATCTCCCATTTATTTGAGGCTGACTTTGATGGCACGTAATCAACATCACATGTATTTTATAGTCCATCAACACAAATTATATTCTCCTTTCATTCTATTTCTGCAAAAGTTTTTAAAAGACTTTTCTAGTTTTATAGTCTGATCATCTCAGCCATGCATCCTCATTCTAGTGCCATTAACTCGAAATGCATGGCCTTGATCTTGCGCAGGGCAAGGGTGGGGATCTGTCACCTGGCTCAGGAGGCGTGCCCACTGATACCCACACCCTGAATAGGTTTATTGCCTCCTCTCCTTTCCACTGCTCCTCATCTGCAATGTCTCCAGGAACGCTGTAACTTTCAAACCAGTGTGGGCGCTGATCTGTGGGCAAAACATCTCATGTACTTCTACTTGAACCTTGATCATCCAAAGCAGGGCTCTGCGTGGAGTTGCAGTTGTGCCATTACCCAGTGACCATCTCCTCAGGCAGGTGTGACCCGGCGCCGGAAACAGCTGCATGTGATGCATTTGAGGCAACTCATGCTGAGGTGGAAGATGCCAGTGAAGCGGAAAAGCAGGTTGTAGTAGGTGCCAACAGAGAGGTCCCCTGAGGTGTCAGCATATTTCAGGGCTACCAGTGGGGTGTACAGTGTATTTGTCTGTGTCCGGAAGGGTGGACGCTCCTTTGCAATGACATTCACCACAGCCTGGAAAAAGAGAAAGTAGACAAGATAATGGGAATTTGTGGTGGATTTCCCCCCCTTTTCTACTGCCTCTCTCTTTAGGAGGTTTTGGTTCCTCTTTTCCTTTGGTTCCTCTTCTCTCCTTTCCCTGTTTTTCTTTCTCTTCTTCTCTTTACCTCTTCCCTTCCAACTTACTTGTTCCTTTGGACTAACACATGGGTTATAGTACAAATGTTCTTGACTATAACACGCTGTAAGTAAAGGTAAAGGTAAAAGTTTCCCCTTGACATTAAGTCCAGTCGTGTCCAACTCTGGAAGTTGGTGCTCATCTCCATTTCTAAGCTGGAAGAGCCGGTGTTGTCGGCAGACACCTCCAAGGTCATGTGGCCGGCATGACTGCATTTATTATTTATTTATTTACATCATTCAAATTCCGCCCTTCTCACTCCGCAGGGGACTCAGGGCGGATCACAATGCACACATACAGGCAAACATTCAATGCCATAGACACACAACATATATAGACAGACAACGAGCTACACAATTGGTCGAGAGCTCAGCCCGACCCGGGCAGGCCTCGAACTCATGACCTTCTGGTCAGTAGAGATCTTATGCAGCTGACTCCCATGATGCATGGAGTGCTGTTACCTTGCCACACAAGTGGTAGCTATTGTTTTCGAACTGCTAGGCTGGCAGAAGCTGGGGCTAACAGCGGGAGCTCACCCACCCCCCAAATTTGAACCTGCAAACTTTCAGTCAGAAGCTGGGGCTAACAGCGGGAGCTCACCCACTCCCCAAATTTGAACCTGCAAACTTTTCAGTCAGCAAACTGATACAGGCATGGTTTAACCCACTGTGCTTGTATCGATACATATATTTTGTTACTCTTTACACTGCAATGGGACCCTTTGGTGTTTTTGTTATAGGGGTGTGTAAGGGCCCTGTGCTAAAGAACTGAGCACACAGCTGATCTATCTGCTTTAAAACTTCTTAAGGCAAGGATGGTCAGAGAGTGTAGCCTGTGAGCCATGTATAGCTCCCAGGTCTTCCTGCTGTCTCTTATCTCTGTGTCCAGTTTCCTCCATTTTTTGGCAGAGGTCCTGCATGGTATAGTGATTTGAACATTGGGCTACAACTCTGGAGAGCAGGATTCAAATTCCAGCTAAGCCATGGAAACCCACTTGGATGAGTCACACTCTCTCAGAGTCAGAGGAAGGCAAAGGCCTTCTTGTCAATAATAGCATACAAAAATGAACAATAGTGCCCTCTAGTGGGCACAGTCCAGAATTGATTAATATTACAAGAGATAGATTGCACTTCGATAATCGAATAGATTGCCTTGGAGGGGACAGGCTCTATTTCTTTGGAGATTGTTAAATAGAAGTTGGATGTCCTTCTTTCAGGGATGCTTGCCTGTGCATTCTTGCATGGCAGGAGGTATGATAAATGTCATTGTGGTTCTTTCCAGCTCTAAGATTGTATAATTCCTTATTTTGTAATTCCGCACTGGCATGTTTCAGTACTGGAGGCAGGGCCCCCGGTGGCAAAATGGGCTATGCCTGGGAAGGGTACGTCCAATTTGAATGCTTACTTTACATGCTCTAGTCTTGTGCACTAAATTTGATACTTTTATATTGAATTAACCTTGTTTGGTGTGTGTTTATTACACCCTTGTGCCAGCAGGACTGCTGACCAACAGCTCAGTGGTTTGAATCTGGGGAGAGCAGGTAGAGCTTCCTCTGTCAGCTCCAGCTCCCCATGCATGAGAGAAGCCTCCAACAAGGATGGTAAAACATTGAACATCCGGGTGTCCCCTGGGCAACGTCCTTGCCGACGGCCAATTCTCTCACACCAGAAGTGATTTGCAATTTCTCAAGTTACTACTAACATGAAGAAAAAAAATACCAGAGGTGGGCATAAAGGAACACACATCACTAAAAAATGGGGGGGGGGATGGTCCAGCATTTCGGGGAAACAATTGCGTAGATGTGCAGGCAGATCAGAGGGAGGGCATTGTAAGACAGGCAAATCAGTCTCCAAGTAGTTGAGAGTCATCAAGCAAAGAGGACTTCATTACAGAGAAGGCTGTCGGCTGTTTGCTGGAGTATTAGCACTGACAGGAAAGTCGGAATGGTGAGCACTAGGCTCTGGACACCAGGGCCGAAATCCCTGCTCAGTCATGGAATTCTACTGGGTGACTTTGGACAGGTTACATTCTCTCAGAGAAAGGCAAAATACCGCCCCCCCCCCACAACACCCCCCCTATGCTCAATAACTTTTTTCTAGAGAAGAGGTCCTCAAACTGATGCCCGCGGGTTGTAGGTGGCCCTCTACGGTTAATTACTCAGCTCCGGCCCTAAACTTTAGAATTAGGTACACTCTAAATCTGAAACGACTTGAAGGCACACAACGATCCTAATTAATTTGACTATCTCATCAGCCAAAAGCAGGCCTCCACTTCTTGTTGAAATACTGGTAAGTTTACATTGGTTAAAATTATTCTACATTTTAAATATTGTATTGTTCTTTTATATGTTCTTTCTTTGAACTACAAATAAGACACGTGCAGTGTGCATAGGAATTCATTTCCAAACTATAGTCTGGTCCCCCAACAGCCCAAGGGACTGTGAACAGGCCCTCGGCTTAAGACATTTGAGGATCCCTGTTCTAGAGGCTCCTCATATCACAAGTGAATATGTTCGTACCTTAGCCACTGACTCAGGAGCCTGGCCCATGGTGGAGAATATCTCATGTGAAGCTGGCAAATAGATCTCCTTGAAGTAACGCACTGTGGTAGCATCGGCTCCTGGGAATTCAGAACGTGCCACTTCCTCCATCAGCTTCATCTCAAATTCTGTGTTCACTGGACCGGGCTCCACCATAGATACACTGTGTAACAGAGAGGTTGTTGAGACTGAGAAGGAGGCAGCATTTGGACATGGATGGCTCATATCAGATATCTGAAGTCAACATTAATTAGAAATAGCTTTTGTATGGATATACAAACCAGAGATAATAGCAAAGCCTATTGAAATAAAGAACCTTCTAGAGCAGGGGTGCTCACACTTTTTCAGCATGCGAGCTACTTATAAAACAACCAAGTCAAAATGATCTACCTACCCACTACTCAGAGAGCCATAAAAGCAAAATATTTGGAAATTTATTTTAGTGAGAGCTATATAATATATTTTAAGACTGAATTCAACTAAATGTGAGTATAAGAAGCCCCTGAATTTATTCATAATAATAATGATGATAATATTCATTCAGCCTCTACTACTACTACTACTACTAATAATAATAATAACAACAACAACAACAGGTTCCTAGAGTAGAAGGAGACCTCTAAGGGCCATCCAGTCCAACCTCCTTCTGCCATAAAGGAAAAACACAATCAAAGCATTCCTCACAGATGGCCATTCAGTCTCTGATAATAATAACAACAACAACAACAACGGGTTCCTACAATAGGAGGAGACCTCCAAGGGCCATCCAGTCCAAGCTCCTTCTGCACCTGGGTGACGTCGGGAGCCTGTGGGGCAGGACTGAGCCTCCCGCCCTGCCTGCGATCTACCAGGATGCCCTAGGCCTACGCAGTCTACCAGTAGATCGTGATCTACCTAATGAGCACCCCTGATAGAGCAGTGTTTCTCAACCTTCCTAATATCGCAACCCCTTAATACAGTTCCTCATGTTGTGGTGACCCCCTACCATAATATTATTTTCGTTGCTACTTCTTAACTGTAATTTTGCTACTGTTATGAATCGTCATGTAAATATCTGATATGCAAGATGTATTTTCATTGACTGGACTAAATTTGGCACAAATACCCATTATTCCCGCATTTGAATACTGGTGGGATTGGGGCGGGGGTTGATTTTGTCATTTGCGAGTTGTAGTTGCTGGGATTTATAGTTCACCTACAATCAAAGAGCATTCTAAACTCCACCAATGATCGAACTGAACCAACTCCCATGACCAACAGAAAATACTGGAAAGGTCTAATGAGCATTGACCTTGAGTTTGTGAGTTGTAGTTAATCTACATCCAGAGAGCACTGTGGACTCAAAAAATGATGGATCTGGACCAAACTTGGCACAAATACTCAATATGCCCAAATGTGAACACTGGTGGAGTTTGGAGAAAATAGACCTTGACATTTGAGAGTTGTAGTTGCTGGGATTTATAATTTATCTACACTCAAATTGCATTCTGAACCCCACCAATGATAGAATTGGGCTAAACTTCTCACACAGAACCCTCATGGCCAACAGAGAATACTGTGTGTTCTGATGGTCTTTTGACCCCTTGCCCCCCCCGTGACCCCTCTATGGGTCCCAACCCCCAGGTTGAGAAATGTTATTCTAGTAGGAGCAAATAGGGTAACAATGAAATCAAGTAGGCTTAGTAAAATAGAAGTATTTCATTAACAATAGTAATAAGCATAGGATCAATCAGCATTAGTAACATATAAATCATGAGCTTATCATAGCGATAATAAAGTATTCAGTGATACACAGAACACATGGTTGTAAATACACATCCTTCCACAAGGGTGGAGCCGCTACTCACTAATACAGAAAAGTCTATCTATCAGGCAGTTGCCTATGACTGTCCCAAGGGGTATCCTGGTCGAGCGAAGAGTAGGGGATGGAGACTGGCTCACAAAGACGATAAGGTGGGGTGATGTTCAAGTGGAAGGCGGGAGGAGATGGTAGGAAGCCCAAATCGGGAGGGTAGTGTGGAGCGATCCCGCTGTTGGCGCTAAGAAGCGCTAATGTGCTGCACCAAGCTGCGCCGAATGGCGTGTCGGAATGCAACCTGCTGTATGCAGATGCTGGTGCGCTGGTAAATGCCGGCGGGGGATCGGGATGAGGGCAGCCGGGGGTTGTGTTACAGGGAACACAGTCCTCCCCGGAGCGGAGCCCCATTAGGAGCATTCCGCAAGAGTTGCCTGACGGCGCGAGCTCTATCCCAGGCCGGCTAAGGGCCGTTACGTCACAAGACTTCCTCAGAGGCTGTGTACTCAATGGCAGGGTGACGTCCTCGCATTCAGTTGAATATTCATATCAAGTCTTCCAAGGTACATGGAGAACGGACCATTCCATCTGGGGGGAAATGGGCTAAACTTCTCACACAGAACCCTCATGGCCAACAGAGAATACTGTGTTTTCTGATGGTCTTTGGTGACCCCTTTGCCCCCCCCCCCCCTCTATGGGTCCCAACCCCCAGGTTGAGAAATGTTATTCTAGACCAAGAATACTATGGAGTTGCACTGGAAAATTAGAAAATGCCTAGAGAGATCATATTTTAGCAGACATGGATACTGATTCCAAGGATACTGGGTTTGTACATATTCAACCCACATATATTCCAAAATGATACTTTTAAAATTTGTAAATTTAAAAATTAGCCTGCTTGGAGAAAATTTCTCTGTTTGAGTCATATATTTCACACGAGATTAAGGCATGAGTGGTGAATATTTTGCCCTCCAGAGTTTTGGAGTATGATTCCCATAATGCCTAATCATTGGCAATATTGCCTTGGCTTCTAGGATCTGAAACCAGAAATATCAGATGAGCCAAAGATTCCTCAACCCTAGAAGAACAGCTTGGTTCATGGGATTTACCATGATTTACAAGCCCCCAACTTTGGCAATTTTGCCATAGATCATGTCCTAGCTCCTATATACATTTTCCTGGTGCACAGGCATGTAGCCGGAATTCTCAGGGTGGTCTGCAAAAAGGCCTTACTGGTACATTATTTAAACTGTTATGTTTATTCATATCATGATCTGATCACCATGCTCATTATATCCCACATTAATGGGGTTATTGGGATAACAATACAAAAGGTTTGCTAGGGTAGACCCTCTTCCACCCAGTCTCAGCCCCGAACCAAACTCAGCCCCCCAATCAAAATCCTGGCTACGGCCCTGCTGGTGCATGTTTCCTCTCCCAATAGAGATGCACGCTCTTTTAAAGCAGAGGTTGGATAAACACCTTTCAGAAGTGCTTTAGCTGTATATTCCTGCATGGCAGGGGTTGGGCTGGTTGGCCCTTGGGGTCTATGATTCTGTAATTGATGTTCAAATTAAATTCTCTTTGGTGCAAAATAATGATAATATCAATGCTTAGCTATTAGCGAGTGGTGGTAATTATAGTCAAAGTGATTCTGCCAGCTTTTTAATCCTTAGCCGGCAGCGTGCTTAACCCAGATTGACCCTGTCTTGTGTTGTGCTTTCCAAGCATGGCCACTCTAGTTCTTTTTATCTCACATGTCTTTCTCAATTCTCTCTTCCATGGATCGATTCAGATAAGGGAACATGGCAAGCTCAGCTTCTGTCTTTAATGTTTTAATGCATTTCTGTTTTTAATACTAACAGGTTTATGTGTCATACTTGGAATGTTCTGCAGTTTTATTGAACAAAAAACAAAAAAGTTGCTATATTAAAGTTGTAAACAAACTGTAAGTACTGGTAGGTCAAATTGGGAAGATTTGGGGTTGGAAATACAAATAGGAAGCTTCTTGGAGCCCTGAAAAGAATATAAAGGTAAAGGTTTCCCCTGACATTAAGTCTATTCGTGTCCGACTCTGGGGGGTGGTGCTCATCTCCATTTCCAAGCCGAAGAGCTCGAATTGTCCATAGACACCTCCAAGGTCATGTGGCTAGCATGACTGCATGGAGCGCCATCACCTTCCTGCAGGAGCAGTACCTATTGATCTATTCACATTTTCAGGTTAGCAGAAGCTGGGGCTATCAACGGAAGCTCTTCCTGTCTCACATATTTGAACCGCTGACTTTTTGGTCAGCAAGTTTAGCAGCTCATTGATTTAACCTGCTGCAGCACCAGGAGATATGCAGCCTCATCTTCAGACAGAAGGCTTGCTTCTTGATTTAGATGAACTGACTATATGTATGTATGTCGTCCAAAGCAAGGAAAAGTGGCCTTGTTTTGGTCATGCTACTTGAGGCACTCTAGGAATTGTATTCCAATAAGTCATTTTTTCCAGTCTCTGACAATCCTGTCTTGGATGATAACATATCATGCAGCTCTCAGCAATTATTGCCTATGGAGTGCAGCAACAGATTCTCATCCCTGTTATTGAACCTGCACCTCATCCTGACAGCTTTCTAAATATTATATAATAATGCACACCATATAGTGCAGGGGTAGCATTGTTGGGTTAGGACTCTTGATAGCAAGATTTGACTGCCCACTAGATGAGCTGGTTCATTCACTGAGCCTCAAAGGAAAACAATGGCAAACCCACAATTAGCAAATCTTGTTGAGGAAATCCTGAGGGGGCCACCATAAATCAAAGTCACACAACATTAAGAACTAAATTTCTGGACTTTTTCAGAAAGCCACGCCTCTGGGACTCTTCCCCCTCCCGTCGTTGGAGAGGCCTTGCAGAAAGGTGCGCCCGCGGGAGGTGTGCCGTGGCCGATGGGCCGCAAGAAAGCTGGGTCCGACCAGGAATGGATTCTGGACTTTTTCAGAAAGGTTATATGTACTGTAAATAGGTTTTTACATTAGTTCAATTTTCTCTCTTCCTGACTTCCTTCTGGGAAGTGTCCATCCATCCTATGACAAAAATACATCTGTGTTCTTTTTACCATTTTGGCAATAAAATCCAGATACAATGGCACAGAGAGAGTGGGGGGTTTTTTTTTTAAAAAAATAAGATGTTCTAGTACTGTTCCATTATTTGAGTGGAGGCCTCTAGGGGGCACTAGAGAAGAGAGAGAGAGAGAGAGAGAGAGAGAGAGAGAGAGAGAGAGAGAGTTCATTTTATAGGTGCAGGGAGCTGAAGGAGGAAAACCATTTCCCCCCATTTTCATCCATTATTCCCCCTCCAATATGATAAACTAGGGTTGTTTCTATGATGGAGACATGGGTGGGGGAATGTGGCACAGCTGGCTAAGTGTCAGATGCATAAGATCTCTCTGACCAGTAGGTCATGAGTTTGAGGCCTGCCCGGGTCGTGGTGGGTGCTCGACCTTTAAGCGTAGGCTGCTGTCGACCTTTGAAGCCCGAAAGACAGTTGCATCTCTTAAGTAGGTGATAAAGGTACCACATTAAGTGGGGAGGCAAATTTTGTCTGAATTATGAGGCCATTAAAGAACTCCAGGAACGCTGAAGGAATGCGGAAGAACAACAAGGGACGTTGGAAACTCTGAGAGATGAGGAGTGTGTCAGCTCCCCCTGGTGGCCAGAGTTTGCCTCTGTTCATTTATATGTGTGTTTGTGAAACAGCAGGAATTGTCTGCTAAAGTATGTTGTACCTGTAATTCGCTCTGAGTCCCCTTCGAGGTGAGAAGAGCGAAATATAAATAAAGTAAATAAATAAGTAAATAAATAAATAAATAACAGGAAAACAAGGGGAAATGGTTTAACTCCTTCAACCCTTCCTTAAAATGAACTATCCTTCTCTCTCTCGAACTTTCTAGTGGACTCTGCCCAGATAATGGAACAGTACCAATGTGCAGAACTGAATTGTGGGCAGACTAGTACAGAATAGAATAAGATGATAATTTCACTTGTTTTGGAAACTAGTTTTATTAATGCATCCCAAATTTAACTTTCTTGCTGCAGCATGACACTGCTGGGTAAAGCTCAATTTATAATCAAAAATAATCCCAAAGTCCTTTCACATGAATTACTTATCCTCTCTTTTATGTATGCTACTGTTCTCTGTGCCTGAGGGCGATATGAATGTTGAGTTCTATTTTCTACACTTTCTGCCTACTTTGTCCCCAAATCTACCCCACGTTGTCTAATGATCGAGTTGGCCCCACCTTTAGGATTTCATCCTTTGCAACACAGTCCCCTGCTCTTCTACTCACAAGATATTGAATTTGAGGAGTTGCACAGCCAGGCTTTCACAGAAACCTTCCATTGCAAACTTGGAGGCAGCATAGACATCATTGAAGGGGACACCTAGTTGGAAAGGAGAGCAGATAAGATGGGAACACACAATCATTGCAATCCATGCCATGGGCTCTTATCCTTTTGGCTAAACAGAACTAGGGGAGCAGAATCGATTGACACCAGTTCCACATTTCAGGGATCTTTGGGCCAGGTGTCCTGAATGGGCCCAGATTCTGCTCTCCTGGTGCATTGGTTGGCCTTCAATGTCTACCTACCTAGATGCCCACCTTTTTCTCTCTCTTGATACCCCAATAGAAGATGAACTGACAGGGACAGCAAGGAAAATGTGTAATCAAATCAAAAATCATCAGGAAACTGATATGCAAAGCACTGGCAAATGCAAAGAAATGCCAACTCCAGTGGTGCTAAGAAGGCTGAGCAGAAGGGAAAGTTAAAGCAGATCTGGGAATCACAGAGACATCTGAGAAACAGAAAACCCTCTGGGTGTTTTAGGATCTGACGTGAGACATGCACAGTATGTACTGTGGATTCAGATGGATATAAAGAGAGTTTAAATAAAAGAAACAGGACTATGGGTGTATCTACACTGTAGAATTAATGTTGTTTGAAATCACTTTAGCTGCCATGGCTCAATACTTTGAATTACCACAGCTCAATGCTATAGAATCATGGGAGTTGTAGTTTTACAAGATCTTTAGTCCTCTCTGCCAAAGAGTGCTGGTGTTCCCCAAATTACAACTCTCAGGACTCCATACCACTAAGACATTGCAATTAATATGCTGTCAAACTGCATTAATTCTACACTGGAGATGCATCCTAAGCCTTCTCTGAGCAAAGCAAAGCGAATCCTCAAGGTGGAGATAAGAACTTTATAACATATTTGAACACCAAAAGAAAACATTCAGATCTTTTCTTCAATAATGAACATTTGATTATACTCCTTTGTTCATTGGACATATAGCATCAGATGCCTTGAACAATGTTTATACACATATATAATGTATATAGTTCTTAAGGTACATGTTTTCGGTCCTATTTCAAATGGATTTTGTGTGTGTGTCAGGAGTGACTTGAGAAACTGCAAGTTGCTTCTGGTGTGAGAGAATTGGCTGTCTGCAAGGACGTTGCCCAGGGGACGCCCTGGTGTTTTGATATTTTGCCATCCTTGTGGGAGGCTTTCCTCATGTCCCCACATGGGGAGCTGGAGCTGACAGAAGGAGCTCATCCACGATCTCCCTGGATTCGAACCTGCGACCTGTCAGCCTTCAGTCCTGCCGGCACAAGGGTTTAACCCATTGCGCTACTGGGGGCTCCATTGTATCAAATGGATACAATTTGGAAAAGTGGTTACAATGTTAGACAATAGCCCCACCTGGGCATCTTATGGCCCGCGGGCCGTATGCAGCCCGCCGGCCGAGTCTGACCGGCCCAGGAAGAAGGGCATCGGGGGCGGGGCCATTTCTGCAAGAGGAAGCGCTGCCGCTGCCGCCATCCCATCGCAGGCTGTGGGGCCTGCGTCGGCAGACAGCCCGCCACCCAGAGAAATATCGGAGCAGCGGGCTTGGAGTGCCTGCTATTCGGGAGGCGATCCGGGCCTGCAGTGGAAGCAGTCGGCACCCGCAGTGGCTGATCGCCTGGTGATCCGGAAGACACGATCAAGTCTTCCGGTCGCCAGGGCGATCAGCCACCACAGGTCGCCAACTGCTCCTGCTGCAGGCCCGGATCGCCTCCTGGGATGGCAGGCACTCCAAAGCCGGGGGGTGGCAGGCACTCCATGGCAGGGCGATCAACCGATCGGGAACGCCTCTGACAGAACGGCTGGGGGCCAAGAGCGGGCGGAGGCCTGCAGCCTCCGATCGTCTGCTCTGCTCTGCTCTGCTCTGCTGCGGCGGCGGCTGGGTCCGCTTTGCCATCCTCTGGGCTGGGTCCATTGGGCCATTCCATCTTGGGATCCTTCCTCTCTTGAAGATGGCAGCCTCCATCTTGGTTCACACCTTGTCTTCTTGAATTTCATTTTATTTTATTTTAGTGGTTTTTATTATTATTTTATAATAATTTTATAATAATATAATAAATAATATAATATAATGTTATATTATATTATATTATAATTTCAATATATTATAATGTCTATATATATACTATAATAATTATGATATTAATACTAATAATATATGAATATTTCTTGATATATTAATATGTTAATATTAATGATGTGTAATATATAGTAAATATAGTAAATAAATAAATAAATAATATAGATTAGAATGTAGTTCAGCCTTTAGGTGCGGCCCTCCATAATATTTTTTGGCTCTCATGTGACCCCTTGGAAAAAATAATTGCCCACCCCTGCAATAGACAGTGACTTGGGCAATATTTATTCTAGTCCCCAGTAAACCATGAAGTTAAGACACTGAGGGTACAACTGCACTAAAGAATCAGTGCAGCTTGACACCACTCTACCTCCCATGGCTCAATGATATGGAATCCTGGGAGTTGTAGTTTGGAGAACACTTTGCCACTCCCATGAATGCATGATGGCACTTAAAGTGGTGTCAAACTATATTAATTGTGTGATGGAACTTAAAGTGGTGTCTAACTGTATTAACTCTATAGTGTTGAATTAATAGAGTTTAGAATTACAGTGTGGCATTAATGCAAAATTTGAATGACCCTAGGCCACTCAAGTGCTCTCTCCCTCTCCCTCTGTTTGACTTGGAAAGGAAAGGGCCATGCACACCACCTCAAGCTCATTGGGAAAAATGTGGGAAATAAATATAATGGTGGATAGTCACGACAACACGAAGATGAGGAATCTGGACCCAATTATTTGTAGCTGTTTTATATCTATATACACTGAATAACTTTCTAATATGGGGGCTTTCATTTGGAGTCAACACATGAGATCTCCTTTGCCACACGACTTTAATCAAAAGCTTGCAAATTGAATGCATGAGTCAGGTTGTTCTCCTGACAGCATCCAATTCCTACCTTGTAACCCCATGACACTGCTGATGACAACAATGTGCCCTTTCTGCCGCTTCTTCATCTCAGGGAGAACCGCTTTGATCATGCGAATGGCTCCAAAAAAGTTGGTCTCAAAGACACGCTTCATGTCATCAATGGAAATTGACTCCACGGGGCCCACAAGTCCCACGCCAGCATTGTTCACTAAGAAATATAAATGCCAAAGGGTTATTTTAGAAATCTATACACATAATAAAAGTGAAAATATGCATGTGTGTATGGCTGGCATGTCTGCTCACACAGACAAGCTCCTGCCTCCACAAACAACTATAGCTCCCACTACTTGGGAGGCACCAAAAGGTTAAGTGAGTGCTGTGAAAATGCCCAAGAGCCCTGCCAGTGTCTTCAACCAACACAATCCTGCCCACCACCCAAGTGAAGGCTTTCATATGGGGAAAATGTCATCCTAGATTTTATGTGTTTCCTCCATCACAGACACCTCAGTGTTTCTGACTCTCTCCTTTGGTGTGGAATTTGTATGGCCCCACCCACTGCCTCTTCTTTGACTTTTTCCCCATTCTTTTCTATGGCACACAGCAAACAGAGGAATTGATCAGCAACTGAGCATACTAGAGAGGGTTGGGGATAATTCATCATGATCTATAGGAATTGTACGTACTGGGATGTATAGTTCAGCTGCAATCTAAGACTACCCTGAACTCCACTAATGATGGATCCGGAGCTAACTTGGCACACAGAAACCCCATAACCAACAAAACATACTGAGTGTATTTGGAGGGATTTATAGGAGATGTAGTTCATCTACATCCAGAAAGCTCTATAAACCCAAACAATGATGGATCTGGACCAAACTTGGCATGTCTACCCGATATGCCCAAATTTGAATACTGGTGGGTTTTGAAGGGAATTGGTTTGGACATATTGGAGTTGTAGGTACTGGAGTTTATAGTTCATTGGTAATCAATGAGCACTCTGAACACCACCAAATATGGAATTGGACCAAACTTGGCACACTGGAGGTCTTTGTGGGAAATTCACCTTAATTTGAGGGAGTTGTAGTTCATCTACCTATATCTAGAGACCACTGTGAATCCAAATACTGATGGATCTGGACCAAACTAGGCACATATATCTCATATGCCAAAATTTAATTACAGGAGGGGTTTTGGGGGGAACTGATTTTCCTTTCTGGGAGTTATAGTTCACCTACAACCAGTGAAACCGTGACCTCCACTGATAATGGACCCGGACCAAACTTGGCACACAGAATCCCCATGACCAACTCAACCTACTGGAAGGGTTTGAGGGGACTGACTCACCATAGTGGGAGTTGTCGTTGACCCTGCAGTCAGAAAGCATACTGACCCCTACTGATAATGCATCCAGAGAAACTTGCCCAACAAGTACTGATGTAGTTTCTCAGGGTTAACCTGGCATGGTGCCAGTTGTACTAAATCCACAACCTTACGTATTTTGTACAATTAAAAAATTGACTTTTTCAAAAAAAACCCCTGGGCAATGCTGGGTACCCGAGCTAGTAAATTTGCTCTCATGCATGTCTACATTGGCCCTGAAGTGGCCATAACAGGATGAGAGATGTTTCACATGCAAAGCAAGTGACTTAGATGTAAGCAATGGTTTCTCCCAAACACAGAGGTTGCTAGGCAGCTGCAACATCATAGTCAAGACCTAGCAAGGAGACATGCAGTCGTTCCAGCATCCAAAGCAGGGCAAAAGGACCAAGCCAAGATGGCCTTACTTTGGACATCTCACTGCCAGTTGGAGCAACATGCAACTCAAACTAGCATATCTACACAGCATTTTCTCTCATCGTAAGGGAACTGTTTTGGATTCAAAATGTTGTATATAGTCTTTGTGAGGGTTCCCCTTTAAAAAGTAACTTAAATACAGCAGTCCTCCACTATCCACTGCGGTGTGGTTCCATGGGACCCAATCAGTACCACAATCTGCAGATGCTCATGTCCCATTATATGAAATGGCAGAATAAAATGGTCTCCCTTATATAAAATGGCATTAATCAAGGTTTGCTTTCTGAAATTGTTTTTTGAGAGTATTTTCAAGCCATGGCTGCAGAGGGCCAACTATAGATAAATTTGTTCAGCTTCTGAAATATATTTCCTTAAGGAACTAAGCACAATGAATTGAGATGAAATACCAAATGTATACAATCCTTAAGGTAATTTAGTACAATTGTTATGTGGCAGCCAAGACAAGACTTGACTGTTTGTCCATTTATTTTACCCTAGTGAGATCTAAGTTTGGTTTGCAATTTGTCAGACGATGAGCTTTTATTGTCTATGAGCTTTTAGAGTACCTGGAACATTTTGCATTGTTATGAAGCAGTTTTATTAATAGCACTTCTTGCACATTGACCACAAAATGTAGTGTGGGTTGCAAATAATAATAAAAAACATAAAATAAAATACAGCTTGAGTATACTTTATCTGAAATGCTCAGAACCAGAAATGTTTTGCATTTTGGATTTTGGAATACTTACATATACAGAATAAGGTATGTTAGCATGTAAAACTGCTCTCTTTCGGCAAGCTTTCAATCTAAGTAGCCCTCCTTAACTCCTGTCTTGGATCTATAGTAGAATTTTAGCATGTACGTAGTTGTAGTTTTAGTTGTTGCTCTACTTTTATTGTGTATGTGCTTTAAGAACTATATAAACTGCCCCGAGCCTACGGGAAGGAGCGGTATAGAAATTGAAATAATAAATAAATAAATTGGCAATGGGATCTAAGTGCATTATAGTTATTTATGTTTCATACACACTTTATCCGCATAGCCTGAAAGTAACTTTATACACAATATTTGTAGTAATTGACACATGAAATTTTGTGTACATTTAACCATTAGAAAGCAAAGATTTCACCATCTCAACTACATATGCGAACCATTTTGGATGTTGGAATATTTTGGATTTCTGAATTCTAGATACTCAATATTTAACTGAATGAACATCCTGGTCAACAGACTGGATCACTAGTTGTTTTATCTTGGGCGATTTCCTAAAAAAAAAAACTCATTTAGTTGTAGCAGGCAGTTTAATACCAGTAGTAAAATAGTGGCTACTCTTACTGGGAGGAGGGAATCAGGAATTTGTATCCATAACCTTCCTTGCCCTGACACCAACTGATCACTGCTGCTTTGTTTTTATGTTGAACCGTGATTTTTGTAGCATCATTCAATTAGGATGAAACCATTTACTGTTTTGAGGATCTTAGTTTAAGGGTGTATGAAAATGTTGACCTATTAATTGTATTGCTTTAACTGTAACCCATCAGAATATCCAAATGCATGATTAGATTGTTGTTTAAAAGGAGCATTTATTTATTTATTTACAGTACTTATGCTCTGCCCTTCTCACCTCAAAGGGGACTCAGATCTGATCATAGAAAACATATACAGCAAACATTCAATGCCGATTATAGAATGACAAGACAGACAACAGATAGAGGTGCATTTAGGCTTTTCCTCGTCATTCAACATCTTTTGGAGGCTGTGCTCGGTTCCAGCCATAGGGGGGGTGTTGTTGCTCCATCTCTTTTTGTCAAAGAACTTTCTTTGTTTGTAAACTCCCCTCCAAAACGCCTGCCTAAAATATCTCCGCACTTAATGTGGTTCCTATTCATCTATTCACATTGCTGTTTTTGATCCCCTAGGTGGGTGGGGGAGCTGGGCTGAAGGTCAGGAGCTCACCCTGATCCAGCCTCAAACTGTCAACCTTTTGGTTGGAAAGATTTACTACAGCTGGTGCTGGTGATTAACCTGCTGTGCTAAAGCCAGCCCTGCGAGTAATAAGGGACAACAGCTATCGATACAGAGTGAGACGTCTGTAGAGGTCTTTTAAAAAACAGTTGCTTTGTTGTAGCTTAGTTGTACTGTGCAATGTGTAGTTGCATAGTTTGGGTAGTTTTAAATATCTAAAATGCTAGTGAGTGTTTTGTTGTCTCTTTGTTTCTGAAATAAAAATTATTTTTTTAAATGCCCCAAAAGAGCATTTAGGTAGAAAGAAAACTCAAAGTACCTATAACTGAGTGTCTCCTGGCACACTACTACAGTTTCCTAGACCTCTTTTACAGTCACTGTATTATATAACGTAAGGATGGAGACATTGGTCTTCCAGAGGATGTGGATTTCAACTCCCATAACTCCTCAGCCTTGACTTCATTGACTAGGGATGTTAATGCACACAAGTAACACCAGGAGGACTACATTGAGAGAGGTTTTGCAAATTTGGAAATGTTAAAAATAAGGTTTACCTATAAAAGTAATACAAGTCTAATAATATATACCTATATAAGTGAATGCATAAGTCAGACCCCTACTCCCACCCCCACTCCAGCACATGCTCATGTAAAAGTAGTGCCTGGACTGGGCAGGATTATTATTTATTTGTTCATGGAATGAGTGAATTGATTCTTTATGATCTCACAGCACCCTGTGAGGTAGGTTAGGCTGAACGAGAGTAATTAGCCCAATTTGCCCACTGAGATGTCCTCACACCCCAATCCTATATCCCAATAAGTTTTTAGTTCATTCTTCAGTGATGTCATGGCAAAGTTTGATGTATTGGTACCCATCAGAAACATACTTAAAGTGCAGCCCTCAACAAAAGTTCAGATTTCAAGGGCTTGTATTGAACTATGTTTTGATGTTTTGTTTTTTATTCTCTCAAGGAGGGTAGTATTTTGTAAGGTCGATAGGTTTTGCTTGCTCAAGACCCAGTCACCAAAAAGAATGGGAACCAGGTAAGTTCAAGCAGGGTAGTAGAGAAAGTCCTATAGCTTTAAGCATTTGAGCCCCATTTCCACTACACCTATGGTTCTCAACCTTTGGTCCTCCAGGTGTTTTGGACTTCAGCTCCCATGATTCCTAACAGCTAGTAAGCTGGCGGGGATTTCTGGGAGTTGAAGTCCAAAACACCTGGAGGACCAAAGGTTGGGAACCACTGCAGTACACACTGGTGCTCCTCCTCAAATTTACCCCAGGAAAAATCTCAGGGATTAGAAAGAACACAGTTCTTGTAACTGGGAATATGGATTCTGGCGCAAACAAATAGACTGCACACTGCAGAGATTCTTCTTAATGGACTTGCTCCTTTCTTACCTGATTAAAAGAATGAAGGAATGTAACAGCTCCTCCTGGTGGCCAGAAGCTGGAATGTTAAATTGCCTCTATGTCTGTTTGTATATGTTGTATGTCAAATGACAATTAATGTTTGCCTGTATATACAGGCAAACATTAATTGTCATTTGACATACAACATATACAGACAGACATAGAGGCAATTTAACATTGTGATTGTGCATTGTGATCCGCCCTGAGTCCCCTGCGGGGGGAGAAGGGCGGAATATAAATGATGTAAAATAAATAAATAAATACATTATCCATCATCTTCTTCCACTGGTGAATTTTAGCATGTCTTCTGCTAGTTTTTGTTGTAGTTTTGAAAGCCAGTCTTGTTCAGTAGTTAAATAAGGTCGGGACTGGATTCAAGAGACCTTGCCTGCAGTTCTTACTCAATCACAAACCTTGCTGGGTAACCTGGGTCTGCTATTTCTCTCTTTTTCACTTTTTCTTGGCCCAACCCTCTTTACAGGCCGCTATGGAGATAATGTTGGGGAGAGGAGAACTATGTACCCTGCTTTATATTCCTTGGAAGAAGAGCAAGGTTAAAAAAGGCAAAGGAAAGATTAAAATGTTGATTTTGGTAGAGTGAAGTGGCTAGCCACTTTCTTCTTTCTGTACATATATTCGCTTTCCTATGCTTCGGGTGTTTTCTTGGACAAGGAAAAAAACCTGCTGCAGATTTGAATTAAAAGTCTCTTAGAAGGTGTAGAGAACCCTGCGTATGAAACCTGTTAATGTTATCAAGATTTATGCTTATTCTGAATTAGTACTTAAAGTTCAGTTAGGTAATAGAGTTGTTGTATTAGCCTTGCTGCAGTAGATGATTTACAAAGCAAATTCTTAATAGAGTAAAGAATGTCCTCTATTACATTACATTCATTCTCCTCACCCCCAGCAACAGAGCCGTAGCCAGGATTTTGATTCGGGTGGGGTGGGGGGTGGTGGTGGGCTGAGTCGGAGTGAGAGAGGGTCTACCCTAGCAAACCTTTTGTATCATTATCCCAATATCCCCATCCATATGAGATATATTGAGTATGGTGATCAGATCATGATATGAATAAACATAACAGTTTAATGTACCAGTAAGGCCTTCTTGCGGACCACCCTGAGAATTTCGGGGGGGGGGCTGAATCCCCTCAAGCCCCCCCCCCCCCCGGTTACATGCCTGCCCAGCACCAACCGTTGTATACTCTAATCAGGGCCGTAGCCAGGATTTTTGATTCGGGGCTGAGTGAGTTTGGGGGGCTGAGACTGTGGAAGAGGTTCCACCCTAGCAAACCTTTTGTATTGTTATCCCAATAACCCCATGAATGTGGGATATAATGAGCATGGTGATCAGATCATGATATGAATAAGCATAACAGTTTAAATAATGTACCAGTAAGGCCTTTTCGTGGACCACCCTGAAAATTTGGGGGGGGGCTGAAGCCCCCTTAGCCCCCCCTGGCTACATGCCTGACTCTGATACATAGGAGCAGTGAGGTCTCTGTCTAAAATACAAGGGTAACCAAAGTGTGTTATACCAGGTGAACTGCAGCTTTCATGAAGTGGTGGGGACTGAAATTTGGCAACAGCTTGGGCGGTGGCGGCGGCGGCAGGGGTGTGTGTGTGTCACATTTTGCTCACCCCTCCAAAGTACTTACCCAGCACATCCAGCTGTTTCCCAGGAAGGCTGTTGATACATTCAGTTACAGACTCATCGCTGCAGACATCAAGGCGCTGGATGGTGAGGGTCTTGTTGAGTGTGTCCCCTGCAGCTGCCTCTAGTTTGTCTTTCTTGCGCAGGTCACGCATGGTGGCAATGACTGGAAGGGAGAAGATGCACAGACACTTAGCCACATGCTGTGTGGTGGAAAGAGAATTCATTAGAGAAGGGATGTTGAGCAAAATTATCAGCTTATTCGTAAAGTTGTATGCCTTCAAGTTGCTTCTGGAATCTTTAAACTGAAGCTATTACAAGGTTTTCTTGACAAGAGTTCTTCAGAGGAGGTTTGCCATGCTTCTGAGGCTGAGAGAGTATGACTTGCCCAGAGTGATCCAGTGGGCTTCCATGACTGAATGAGGATTCTCACTCTGGTTTCCCAGAGCCGGAGTCCAGTAGTCAGACCACTACACCACACTGGCTCTTCAGCTTACACACATCTAGAGCCATCACTTAATTCTTGGCTTTTCTTCGCGAATGAAGATTCAGGAAGGACTCATCCCACACTTTTTACAAGCGCATTGATGACTAAAAAGGCCATCACTTAATAGGTATATAAAATAGGTATAAAAATCAATCATTTAGGAATAATAAATCAGCATTTACAAGATTTGCTGAACAGGCTAGTTTTCCTTTTTATTAAGTATAGCTGAAAAAACAGAAAGGGTTCACTTCTTATTGAACAAAACTGAGCAGCACACAGCTTATGATGTTTTCACTGGATCTTCATGAGGACTAGAGACATGTTACTTAAAAAAGAAGAAACTAAACATGTTCGGAAATTGGGATTGGAATATATGTGGCTGTGCCTTTGCGTACCACTTTGATACCCCCTAACATGACAATTGGCTTCATCATGATCACCATCACTTATAATCTTAGGCCCCTTCCACACAGCTGAATAAAATCCCACATTATCTGCTTTGGACTGGGATATATGGCAGTGTGGACTCAAATAACCCAGTTCAAAGCAGATAACGTGAGAATTTCTGTCTTGATATTCTAGGTTATATGACTGTGTGGAAGGGCCCTTAGTGATGGGTGATGTGGTTGGTTTTTAATCTGATTAATATATTATTTATTGTGTAATTGTTGTTTTTTATTGATTGTATATGTGGGGCATCAAATCACTACCGGTTGTAAGCTGCCCTGAGGGTCCCACCCGGGAAGGGGGGGGGGGGGTGGTAGAGAAGGGTGGAGTATAAATATTTGAAATAAATAAATAAATAAATAGTTGAGTGACCCTCTCCAATGTGAAACACATAATGTCTCATACAAATATATCCTGCCCCCTGCCCACACACCGGGGCTATTTACTCTGCTTCAATTTTAAACCCATTGGCATTGGCAGAAGGGTCTAAATTGGCTGGCTCAGAGGCAGAGAATGCTGTCTCTTTCCCAGGGGTCAGGAGGGCAATTGAGGATTCATGCATTGTAAGCTGCTTTGGGTTCATGATGCCAAATCCCTATGTAGCTAATCCCCTTTGTGCAGATGAAGATTGGGGCCGGGGGTCATCTAACCAGCACCCAGAGGAGGAACGCTGCTTGCCAAGAGTACCAGCAATGTTTGTGTGTTTTATGAGTGTATGTCTGTGTGCTTTATCTTGTGAAAAAGTTAGAAATTATACACACAAACATGTATAGGGAGTCTGGGTAAAGCTTACTCTGTATTATTTGGTTTTGCCAGAATGCTGTAGTGGTTTGAGAACTGGACTATTGATTCTGGAGCACAGGCTCAGCTATGAAATGCACTAGATCAGTGGCTCTCAACCTGCAGGTCTCCAGGTGTCTTGCCCTACAACTCCCAGAAATCCTAACCAGTTTACCAGCTGTTAGGATTTCTAGGAGAAAACCCTCTGAGGTTAGAAATGATGGGAAGGAAATGACAACAAGAACAAACTGTAGATGGGGTGTTGTAGAAGACTGCATAACCTATGGTTTTCCTAGTATTGGTGACCCATTACTCCCATCACACCAGGGTGGCAAAGACCAATAGAGTTCAATACAATCTGGTGGGACATGGCTTCCCTATCTCTATTATACTTGTTGTTTGCAGATACCTTTTTTGGGTGTGTGTTTATAGAATACTGACATACTTTTGGGTACTAACTGGGATAACAACCCTTTTATGTAGCTGATTATATACCCCACCTTGCTTTTGTGAGTAACAGCACGTGTAACATTTCTGCCTTTTAAGGAGGAATCATAACATAAAAACAGTGTTTTGTATCTCGTACAAAGTCTCAATTTATTCTCCGGTATCTTTTTTAAAAAACACAAAAAAACTAAAATAGGTGGCAATGGGAAAAACTTTTATTTGCCAGTTGCTGCCAGTCAGCATAATGAACACCAGCTTGATGAACAAAAAGCCCGAGACCTGGCATATTTATTTTTTATTTATTTTTATTTATTTATTAACTTCACTTATACCCCGCAACCATCTCCCCAAGGGGACTCGGTGCGGCATAGCGTACATTTCTACAGACAAAGAAGTTGAGGCAGAGAGAAATCAAGACAAGTCTGAAATATCTTGATTCTCACTTTTCTGAGCTGTAATAGCATAGAAACGTTTACCTCTCCCTCAGATTGAAAAGTGTTACCATCCAGTTTGGGTTAAATGCCATTTTAAAGATCCCCACCATTCTCAGATATGCATTTTGAAAAGAATCCAAGATTCTAGATTAAATGATTATGGGTAAACAATATCAGCTTTCAGTGTTAAAATGCAATATTAACAATCACATTTTTTAAAGAAATCTATAAATGATTGACACCTTGTGGCTCAGTTTTGGACAAAATATAATATATACTGTATATGAATGATTGTTGTTCTAACATGGTTTCAAGACATCTGGATCAGACCTTCTTACCCAAATGTGGTCTCACCTATGCTCTCTTATTCATAGACCCCAACAGCTTATCCCACTAATCTACCACCAAGCAACATCAATCCCATCTTTTTTCCCAAAGCCCATGCGGGGGGGGGGGGTGAGCCCTGCTAATAGGATCGACCCCTGTAATGTAATACAGCAAAATGGATTATCTGTGAGTAGAATTTAAAGGGAGAAGGGGATTAGCATAGAATTCTGGATTCCTTTGGTAACAGTATTTGTGATTGCCTGCACTTACAACCGGTATATCTCATAAATCTTCTCAGCTTAAGAAGCAAACCCAGATTGGGCTGTACATGTGCACAGCTAAGGCCAAACACAGTGTGACTCAGTGTGGTGCAACAAACATCTTGGTGTATATACACTATTCCTTTTATGTAGTAATGTCACCAGATTGGAAGGCCTTTTGCTACTCAAATACTGCCAGAAAATAGATCTACCTATGATTATTACTCAATATAACTAAATGAAAACTGCATCTACAGCAGTGGTTCCCATCCTGTGGTCCATGGACCACCAGTGGTCTGCAAAAACGAAAATATGGTCCGCAGCCTCACCATATTACTACACCATTGGAATGAGAGTGACTGGTCTCACAAAACCCTCTTATAGTGCCAAGGCTTATTAAATATGGTTTTCTGTGGGCAAGCAGATGGTGACTACTGGATGGCATATGTTCTGTATCTGAAATTAGAGCTGATGTGGTCTATCCAATGCCATTTTCTGAATCAGCACCCCAAATGACCAAACTAAATCTAAAGTTGAGCAAAAACTGATTCGGAACCCTTTTGGTACTAATCTTGGAGAGTGGTCCCTGGTCAAAGTGGTCCCTGGACAAGTGGTCCCTGGTCAAAAAATGGGTTGGGAACCACTAATCTACAGTTTCCTCTAAATGCCAGTGGCTGTACCGCAGAGCATTAACACTCCCCATTCACTGAACTTCATAGTGTCACTTGACTGGTCACTTTTTGTAAACAGAACCTTTGGTCCACCAGGCAGGGCAGCTCTGTCCTTATGAGCTTTGCATATTTTGCATGCATTGAGGTGGCCGTGTGTGAAGGGTAATATGTTTTATAACTTGCAGTTGTGTGAATGGGGGCAAAGCAGTGTTTATCGCTGCCCTTTGCATTGCGATGCCCCTTTGGTGCAAAGCATATCGTACACAGGGAGAGCCAGGATACAAAGGTACAATTCTCAGAAGATCTCTTATGTATCAGTTTCTGAAGCATTATCTAACAGGCCTGTGATTTGCTCTCTATCTCTGATGCCCTTTGGACTCAGTGCCTCCTTGATCCAGTTACTTAACTATGTAAGTAGCACAAGGCATCTTGTTTTGCAAACCACCCACCCTCATAGCGGAGAGAGCAAAATAGGCAGGGATGGAGCAGGGTGTTTGCGGAGGAGGGGGAAAGAAGAGGAGTTGGCCTTTCATAACATTCTTATGATGCCCCCCTCCCCCTCCAAAAACCCTGGTTACACAAGTGCCCCTTGTGCCTAAATCTGCACCAAAACAGGGCAAAAGAAATTGCTGTATTCTACTAGACAGTGTGAGTAAAACAAGCAAAGAGGTGTGATGGTGGTAAGATCTGAGAGGAAGTGTAGGAAGGCCAGCTGGTAGGGAAACATGAGGCTGTTGGGAATGAAAAGGGAACAGAATGTGCATGCAAAGTACCAGGAAGATTTGGTAGAAGGGGTATTCTGGACAAAGTGGGCACCAGACTGAGTGAGCAATGAGGTTGAAGTGTCAAGAGTGGGTGTGGCAGCACTTTCACAATCTGTGGTAGGCTTGTATTATAGAGCTCTGAGAATTCATGCCTGACTTTAAAAGAGACACCCTGGATTCTTCTAATACATCTCTTTCAAAAGCATCATGTGGGGCATTAGAAAAGATGCCTGGAGGTTGCTATAGTAAAGCTATCAAAACATTCTTCCCACCACATCATTTTTTCTTTTCCCCTTTAGCCAGCTGCTCTCTCCCCTCTAAAGGAGCTCCCAGTCACACCAACCCAGCTCCCATTCCCTTTTGGATGCTTTGGTCTCACCGTGAAATCGCTTGCCAGGATCCTGCGCCAGCTGCACAGCCATGCGCAGCCCGATGCCTGAGGAGCAGCCGGTGATAAGCACAGTGCGCGGAGTTGCCTTGGCCATGGCTGAGCTGCAGGGACTGGTGCCTGGAAAGATCAGGGCAGAGAGAGTGACAGAGCTCTGGCGTCCAGCATGTGACCTGGGGATCAGCTGGTGATAAGAATTGAGGTGGGCGGGAGCAGCTCTGAGCTCCTTCTGGCAATAGCCACCCCTCTAAAGCAGTGACTGCAGTTCCCAGAGCTCTGCCATTGACTCTTCCTTCTCCCTCCTCTCTTCCCCAAACATACTGGCTGTGTATGTGGACTTCTTGTAGTCATGTACCCTAGAGTGGGTGTCCCAGGAATGCGCGTTGGATTAGTATTCAGGTGATCAATAATAATATCTCTGCCCCATAGGGATGCTCCAACATTAACTGAGCAGAATTGAAAGAGAGAGACAGAAAGAGCCAGATAAATACTTTTTCTCACTACAGCCCCCTGGAATCTCTAAGCCATGGATTAGAAAAAGTAAGCTTTTCAGGCCCCACGACAGGAAAAAAATGTGTTTTGAACATTTAGAGGGAGCAATCTAAAAGGCATTATAGTTTCGGATATTGCAGACCTTGCATCCTAAAAAAAAAATGGGAAACTCTATAAAAGAGCAAGGATTTCCCCTTGTCATGAAGTCTAGTTGTGTCTGATTCTGGGAGGTGGTGCTCATCTCCATTTCTAAGTCGAAGAGCCAGCATTGTCTGTAGACGCCTTCAAGATCATGTGGCCAACATGACAGCATGGAGCGGTGTTACCTTCCCACTGGAGCAGTACCTAATGGATCTAAACACATTTACATGTTTTCGAACTGCAAGGTTGGTAGAAGCTGGGGCTAACAGTAAGAGCTCACCCCAATCCCTGGATTCGAACTGCTGACCTTTCGGGCAGCAACTTCAACAGCTCAGCGGTTTAACATGCTTTGCCACCGGGGGCTCCATACCTATAACTCTACACGAAGGAGGTAATCAGCTAGTCCTTCAAGTGATTGTGGCCCGACTCCCAGCATAGCCAATGGTAAGGAATGCTGGGAATTGCAATCCAGAAACATTTCAATTTCTGCTTTAGACTATATCCTGCAACTGTTCTAATTTGGCAACAGTAGTCCCAAATAATCCTCTGTCATCCCAGTTTTTCAGCAGATTTTAAAATGTCCCTGTTTTTTCTCCTTCCACTTTCCCTCCTTTGTCCTCAGCTTACCCCAGTTGCTACAAACTGGGTTCAAAGTGAAAAATAGCTTGCAATCAATAAACTCAGCAGGTAGGAGAGAAGAAAACGGGCTAGAATCTTTCCCTTTCCAATAGGCTCAGGCAAAAGCATCCTTTCCTAGCTTGTCTGTTCATCCTTATGAATAACGTTTGCCATTTAGACCACCCTCTAATGTTGCTTGGTCATATGTGTCTCACTTTTTATTTGTGAAATGCCGAAGGTTATGTACAAACATGAATTCATTTCCACACAGCAAGGGGTAAATTTCAATTCCAGTTCAATTCATGGGCTTGCTGGGTGGCAACCCCTTCCATTTTCATTGGCCGTCTTGAAAATGAGGAGTGAGAAGGCCTAGCTCAAAGGGTGTCGTAACAGTGAGCAGTTCTTTGCAGCTAAGAGGGCAATCTCATCTTTCTTCTAAGAGACACTGATATAGGCTCAGCTCAGACGAGCAAACAACCCACGTTTTTACATTAGGGCAACAGTATCTTAGAACAGAATTGGTCTGAGGAACCAAATGGCATTCTATTTGAGCAAGACCAAGTGGCTTCTACTTTTCAATGGATTATGATCCAAGGATGCAACTGTGATTTTCTGGTTAAAATGAGGGTGACTCTCTAGAATGCTGTGGATGCTCAGTATTGTAGAACAGGGCTTTTTAGAGGTCCAGGATGTGGGGGCATCCAGATGCTTTTGGACTACAATTCCCAGTAACCCTATCCAGTTTAGACAGTGGAGAGAGATCATGAGAGCTGCAACCCATCTACATCTGGAGAACTCCCCATTCACCAGTCCTGTTGTAAAAAAAACAAAACATAAAACAACCATCTTGAAGTGTGGAGCACAGCTTCTTTCCAGTAAGGGTTTTTTTTAAAAAAAAATAATGCTGCTTCTCTTAGGCTGGGTCTCCACTGCCCTATATCCCAAGATCTGATCTCAGACTATCTTCTTATCCCAGATTATCTGGAAGTGTAGACTCATATAATCCAGTTGAAGGTAGATAATCTGGGATCAGATCCTGGGATATAGGACAGTGTAGATCCAGCCTTAAATGAAAAAATAGTTTTCCAGGCTCTGCAGCTCAGCGGTTTAACCCGCTGCACCTCCGGGCACCAATGTGAATGTATTATGCGCCCCCTTGTTGTGGGGGAGAGGCTTGTGTACCCTAATGAAGTTGTGAGTTATGTTGGTGGTGGCAAAATAGTCACCAGTAGGGCCTCCCATGCCAGACAGGTCACAACCGAAGGGTCTGACAAAGAGCATCAATGGGCAGGATGGGCTCTCTAGCCTTTTGGCAACCATCCTAGGAGAAGGAAAATTCTGATTTCAAACCCAGGCAGATGGTGCTCATTTAACCTTGTAAGGTCAACCATCTAAGAGAAGGAAACTCAAACCAAACCTATGACCTGAGGATCTCGCTGACACTATTCAAGCTTGCTAGGCCCCGGCAGGTGAACCTTTGGTTTAAAGGGTGAGGCCAGTTCTGTGCACACTGCGCTCCACCAGAAAGATCCATTGTACAGGCTCGAAGGACACATCCAACCTCCAAATCATCAACGCACTTGTAGAAAGCCTGGGATGAGTCCTTCTTGAATCTTCGTTCATGAAGAAAAGCCAAGACTAGACTATGTGCCTTCAAATCACATATCAACCTATGGTGACCCCATGTATTTCACAGGGAATTTTTAGGCAAGGAGATTTTGCAATCTCCTCTGAAGTATAGCCTACAGAAGGGGTAGGGAACATATGGCTCAGGAGCCAGATGTGGTTCTTTTCATGATTGCATCTGGCTCTCCAAAGCAGCTCGGGCCTCGGTTTCCCAGCATGCAGCAGGGAGGAGTGACGCTCTTCCTTTCTTTCTCCCCTTCACCCTTTCCTTCTCTCCTTCCTTTTCCCTCCCTCTTTCTCCTTCCTTCTTTCCTCCATTCTCCCTCCCTCTTCCTTCCTTCCTCTTCCTTCCTTTCTTCCCCTTCACCCTTTCCTTCTCCTTCCTTTTCCCTCCCTCTCTTCCCTTCCTTCTCTTCCCTTCCTTCTTTTTCTCCCTTCTCCTTCCTTCCTTCCTTCCTTCCTTCCTTCCTTCCTTCCTTCCTTCCTTTTCTATTATTTTCTTCCGTCTTCCTTTCCTTCTCATTCCTTCCTTTTTCACTTCCCTCTCTCTTCCCTTCTTTCTTTTCTTCTTTTTCCCTCATTATTTTACTTTTTCCTCCCTCCCTTTCCTTTCTTTTCCCCACCCTTTCCTTTCCTCCCTCTCTACCTACCTGTAATGCAGATCCCTTTATTGAATGTGCTTCTGTTGAAACAGAAGATACTAATGCAGAGGGGATTTTGATTCTGCAAAACCAGAACACTGTCACTAGATGACACTATAGGCCAGGTCTTAGTTTTTGATTGGGGGCAGCTGAAAGGCAATAGTATTCCTTTGCTCTTTGGGTTCAGACTCCGCCAGTTGAATCATTTAGGGAAATGAGAGGAAGTGGCTTAAAAATAAGTAAATCTTTCTACAGTTAGAATCTGCATGTTGTCTCCAAACCTATGGTTTGAATTACCCACTTGCCTGAAAGTACTGTAACTTCTGAACAGTTATTTTCCCCTCATTCTTTCTCACACAAGCACATTTTGTGAGCATTGTACACTGAACATTATAGGAAGTCATTTTGTGTTGTTGTTTTTTTAAAAAAAGAAGCGCTATTTTTTATCTGGCATATCAAACAAAAATATATACTTTGGTGGAAGTCTAGTTAAGTTTCTTTTGTAGCTCAGTTCTGCCTGAAAGAGATAATCCCTGCTAAGTTTAGCAACACTTACTCTCAAGTAAATAGGCCTAGCATGGCATCCTGCCCCTGCCACTGTAAGATGACTTCACTCTGGGATGACCTTAACAAAGAATGATAGGAGAGTTCCTAGCCAAATGTGACTTGAGAGACTGTATTGAGAACATTGTCTTCAAGGATTTCATGTCAGAAAGCATTGGGCTGAGCCAAAAGGATGGGAGAACCTGTGGCCTTAACTGTTTTGCACTTCAAGTCTCATTACCCTTGGACAGGATTACCAATGGTAAGATATGGTGGAACTTGACATTTACAGCTGCAAAATCTTTCCTTCTCCTATTTGGAAATGGTCAATGGGAACCTTCCTCAAACAAGTATGCTTTCTTAACATTTAGGAAAGCAGACCCATCTTGTCTACCCAACATGACAAATAGCAACAGATGATGGAGTCATAGGCCCTTTCTACACAGCTGGATAGAATCCACATTATCTACTTTGAACTAGATTATATGGCAGTGTAGACTAAAATAATCCAGTTGAAATCAGATAATGTGGATTTTTACTTTGATAACCTGGATTATCTGGAAGTAGAAGGGGGTCATAGTTCTAAAGTCATCCACCCCCTCCTCAACTCAGTGTTTGTTTTACAAGCTGTTACCCGAGTTGGCTGCTTTGCCTTGTCATTTCGCGGGGCTTTGTCGGTCTGTTTCCTTACCTGTTCCTTGCCTGGCCAATTAGGCTGGCCTCCTTCAAAGAGCCTGTATTATGTATAAGTTAAGACTGTTTCACACTACACAAGCGTTAGTCCCATGACACCACTTTAACTGCCATGGGTATACATAATCCTGGAGTTTGTATCTTGGTCAGGCTCTAGAGCTGATACTTCCAAGTGTGACTTCCTAACCCAGAAAACCCAAAATTTAGTCGGACACACCCATGACAGTTAAAGGGAGATCACAGCACTATAATTATGAAGTGTGAAATGGATCTTAGGATTTATCTATATTGTAGAATGAATGCAATTTGGCACCACTTTAACTGCCATGGTTCAATGCTATGGAATCATGAGAGTTCAATGCTATGGAATCATATACTTTTAACAGTTTTTAGGCTTCTCTGCCAAAGAATGCTAGTGCCCCATCAAACTACAAATCCCAGATTCCATAGCATTGAGCCATGGCAGTTCAAGTGGTGCCAAATTGAATTTATTCTTCAACGCAGATGAGTATGAGATATATAATTTCAGGCCTCCATTGAGGCATGACACTCACTATTTGGTCTAGTTGTGCTCTCTTCCCAGACTGGGCTACTTCACAGGGTTGTTTGTTTATTTCCCATACGTGTACCCTGCCCTTTTTACCTTGAAGGGCACCCAGAGCAGCCTCACAACTGGCAACAATTTGATGCCCAACAAACAGATTCTAAAAATTAACAATTGCAATTAAAACCAGCAATAAAACCTAGTTAAAACAGCAATTAAAATCATGTTGTGAGGATGAAAGGGGGTAAGAAAAAGGAGAGCTATGATCACAGTGGAGGAAAAGCAGAATGTAGATGTAGCTAAGCAATAACGACCCCATAAACCACTACATGTTTTTAGACCTACGTTTGTACAGAACAGCTGACAGGGCAACTGATCAGTCCTCTCTCTAGGGCTTGTTAAGGATCGGAACTCTCTCCTTCATTCCTTCTCATCACCCCCTCCATTCCTTGGGGCCCTTGACTGAATCACCCCGGTGCCTCATGGTATGAGTCACGGGCTCATCTCCCAAATTGTTGACCCAGATTTTAAGTTCCCAGAAAATATTTACAGCTGTATCTGGAGTAACATCCCTCAGCCCCCTGGGCTGGAAGCAGCCCAGTCTTCCTGCTGGCCTGGGCCTTATGGCTTGCGCTCCCACTTTAGCTTTCTCTCTGCAAACAAACAAACAAACAAAAAACCCAAAAAACAGCAGCAGTTGTTTAATGAGGTCTCTGTCTGGTAAGGAAGGAAAGGCAGCTTGTCTGGGCTGCATCCACCGGGCTTCCTAGCAGGGATGGTGGGGACTCTGAGAAGTGGCTGTCATGATGTTTTGGTCAGATTGGTCTGCCCAGAAATAATAAAGTATTATAATACCAAGTATTATCCTAGCAGAGGAGCAGTGGATGGGATATGGTATGTCCAGGCCTATTCTTGTTGCTGTATCCAATAAACATGTTCAGCAAACCGGAACAGAACCGCATCTCTTCCTATGAACCTTCAAGATGCTTAAGATCATCCGGAGAGGCCCTGCTCTCGGTCCCGCCTGCTTTGCAGGCGCGATTGGTGGGGACAAGAGACAGGGCCTTTTCAGTGGTGGCTCTGCGGCTTTGGAACGCCCTTCCTAATGACATCAGATCAGCCCCCTCCCTCCTGACATTTCGCAGGAAGGTCAAGACCTGGCTATTTGACCGGGCATTTGCAGATGTAGTATGATTATCAAATAGAGACCTAAGGAACGATGACAATGCAATTGGAAATCGACTTAATAATGAGACGCTGATATTGTGTTTTTAATGTTAAATGCTAATTTGTATATGTTGGAATTGTATTGATAATTGTTGATTTGTTTGTCTTGAACAGTTCCTGCTATTTGTACACTGCCTTGAGTCGCCTTCGGGCTGAGAGAGGCGGTCTAGAAGCAAAGTAAGCAAGCAAGTAAGTAAGTAAATAAATAAACAGAAGTATGGTGGTACTTGGTATCCAAGACTCCCTGTGGATACACAAATTCAGGTTTCATTGTATGCAGTGGCATTTTAAATTGGTGTTGTTGTAGGAATTCAACAAATATAGACAGTATGTTAAAAGCATGATGATTTAATTGGCGGGTGCAGAATCTATGGATATGGAGGGCTAATGATAGTTGGTATTAAGGGTATATTGTCCATCTGGGTTGTATGCAATCTCTATCTCTCTCGCCGTCTTGGACTAGAGAAGTATTATTATGTGGATGCTTCTTTCTGTAGGTGCATTGGGCTGGACAGCCTCTCTCTGGGCCTTTAGGACAGAGCTCAGAAAAGTTACTATGTAAAATGATGACTGACAGAATCTTCCCCAACAACACTCAGAATCAAACTGAATTGGATATTTGGAGATAGATAGATAGATAGATAGATAGATAGAGAAAGTAATATTTTCAATCTTTGCTGTAGGATTGCAGCTTTTTGCCTCTATCCTGTACCTTGCACAGTTGGAGAGATACAATGCTGTCAATTTCAAGGAGCTAGATATGGCCCTGCTTGGGGAATAAGGCCTGGGAAAAGTAACTGAATTTCTGTTTGAGGGCTGATGCTGTTCAGGGAATAAATAGTTCTTTCTATGTGCTGTATTATAAATATATACAAGAAAAAAACTGCCATAGGCCACATGAGCTCTCTGGATCCAATATTCATTGCTGCTGAAATCCCATCTTCCCCTTAAGTGCCCTGAAACTTCCACTTTATTTTTTGCTGCAGTTTTAAGGTATCTTTCCAACACGGAAGGAGCTAACTTCAGCAGAGCAATCTTCTGTCCATCTACCAAGTGCTGTCATGTTTGAAGCCACAACAGGGAGAAACATGAGCAGAGCTGGAGATGTTCCAAGCCCATAATTGCATGATAACAGCATGCATATTTCCTCAGCATTGATAACAGTTGTGTTGATTGATGTGAGCAGCCCAAATGCAGCGAGGCCAAGCAAGATTCTGAGCTCCTGGTTGAGTGATGAGGTAAATGGAGGAACAGGGGATACCCAACCACTCCCAGGTTCAGTCTCCATTATTCAGCCCAAGCCTTAACAATCTGCATGCCGGACCTGATTCCTCACACCATCCTCCTTCTCTTCTTACTCTCCCCTTTGGATGTGATACCCAGAGGGGACAGAGCAATATAGAGAGGACTGGGCTGCATAACTTTCATTCTCTGGCTTTCCTAGTCTGTGTCCCAACATGCCTGGGCTTCCAAGGGGCTTAAAAACACTCTTCTCAGTCTGCAAATATTTTGTGCTAACTGACACTATATTTCTATCTGTGCGCCAACCAATCATTTTTGGAGGAAAGGGTTAGGACAAGTCATCTTCTCCACCTTGCTTTGACCAAAATCAGGGTATGCAAAATGCGAGCAATCCTGTGCTTCAGGCATAATGTGAATGTCTCAGCCCTGTCACTCAGCTCATCCTTGCAGATACACAACCATGACACCTCTTAGAGTCAGGTATTTCTTCCTCAGTATATAGCCTGGTCCAAAAGTTTGGGCCAAGTGTGACCATCCTTACACGTACTCTAGTATTGTAAGTCCCACAATATGACTATACAGGCAAGGGCTGATAGGATCTGCAGTACAACAGCTGGAGAACCATATATTCCTGGAGAGAATGGCTCTTCTGTCCACACTGAAAAACTACAAACCCCTCTTCAATATATTTGACTGGGGTGATGAGATGTCAGAACAAATGTGGTAACTTTGGAGCAATCTTGAGCCCTGGCAGATTTGTTTCTTCAACTTTCTCCAACCTGCTACACTTCAGAGACTACCTCTCACATTATCTTTAGCTGCCACATGGAGAACATTTCCACATTGGAAGTAGAACAATTTGTGGAAGGCTGAATCAAATGCTGCCTTCCTTTTCTCTAACCGGTATGGGTAATCTCTGTTGATGGGTCAGTTCTACTATTAGGCAGAATGAGTCAACCATTCTTAAGTGATAGATGCCTGGAAGAGCAGCAATGGGAGATTCACCTTCCTCTTTCTCAGAGCACAGACCTGTGTGCTCTATGACTAGTTCTACACTCCCTAAACTGGCCTGGTCCCCCTCTAGAGTGATGACAAAGGATATTGATCCCATTGCCAGTCCCATAGTAAGATTCATCTGCCAATCCAGTTGGTTATTATATGTGGAACTGAGGAAAGAAGATGCCTTCCTGATTTTGGCTCCAGGTAGTAAAATACCTTGAGCAACTCTGGAGTGCTGTGTTATGTTATGTACAAGGACTGTACTGCCTGCTGATTTCTCCAAACACCTTTCTCTCTCCAAATTCATTTGAGATGTGTGATTCCCACAGAGTTGACTGGGGCTTTTCTCCCAAACTGAAATAGTAAGGAACCCTAGAACTGTTTTCAAGTGTTGTGTGAGGATCAATATTGCCAGTTGTTATGCACCTTCAAGCCATTTCTGACTTATAGCAACTCCTTTATGGGGTTTCCTTGACCAGATTTGCTGTGAGGTAGTTTGCCTTTTCTGTCCCAGTATGAGGCCGAGAGAGTGTGACTTAGCCAAGGTCACCTTATTGGTTCCCATGGCTGAGCAGAGAGTCAAACACTGGTCTCCAGAGTTGTAGTCAAAAGTTCAAACCACTTCACCACACTGGCTTTACAACATTAGCAGGCAAATCATTATTGATTTTGGCTGCTTGCTTAGGGGAAGGCCAATTACTTTCTACACCCTATATCATTCAAACATTGTTAAGCAAGAAGATTCTTACAGGCACAGCGTGTTCTTAAAAGTGTCCTCCATGTGTTTGGCTAAGTTTATTCCCAAGTGAATGCGTACTGGATAGACTGCAAGCAGCCTGTATTATTCATGGGAAAGCTCTGTTTATTTGTTTTCTTGATACTGTCTCAACTAAAGAGATCTGGTGTCTCACCAAACAAAGAAATACCAGGGTTCCATAGCATTGAGCCATGGCAATCAAAGAAACTAGAGCTAATGCGGTCAGTGCAATGCAGTGTTCTGAATCAGCACCCCATATAACCCCAGGAATAGGCTTGAAAACCAAGACACCAAAAAATGTGTTTTTTTGTGTAATATACAGTAATATTCCAGTGCTATGGAATCCTGGGAGTTGTGGTTTTGCAAACTCTTATGCCTTCCCTTGCCAAAGAGTGTTGGTGTCCCATCACCAGGATCCCATAACATTGAATGATGACAGTGAAATTAGGGTCAAACTGCATCGATTCAACACCCTTTCACATTTCGTAATTATAGTGTAATTATATATAAGGCATGGGCAAACTTTTTGGCCAAGGTAAAGTGCTGGCTTTTGCCGATAAAGCCCTAAACAATTCTGGCCCATCTTACCTGTCTAAATGTATCTTCTACTATGAACAACCTCAGAGATTAAGATCATTTGGGGAAGATCTGCTCTGGTCCCACCTTCCTCACAAGGATGAGAGACGGGACCTTCTCAGTGGTGGCCCCCTCCTGTAGAACTCCCTCCCCGGTGAAATTAGATCAGCCCCCTCCCTCCTAGCCTTCAGAAGGAAAATAAAAACTTGGCTTTGGGATCAGGCTTTTAGAGAATAGTGCAATGCAATAACAGATTTGGAATATGTGCAATGAGTATGGAATGGCTTGGATTCCGATTATGGAGAGTGTGATTTTAATATTGAATGTAATGTTTCAAAATGCTTAATATGTATTCAATTTAATTAAATTTTAATCTTAATGTTATTGAAATTGTATGTGTTTTAAGGCATTGAATAATTGCCTATATGTAAGCCATCCTGAATCCCCTTCGGGGTAGAGAAAGGCAGAGTATAAATAGGGCAAATAAATAAATAAACAATAGTATTTCAGCAGAAGTCCTCAGGGGACATCCAGTCCCACCCCTTCTGCCAGGCAGGAAAAGCACAACCAAAACACACCCAGCAGATGGCCATCCAGCCTTTGAAGCCATTGTTCCACATCCTAGTCTCCAGGGCAGCAGAAAACAAGATTGCTCCCCTCTCCCTATGACTTCCCCTCACATATTTATACACTGCTATCATGTCTCTTCTTAGCCTTCTCTTCTGCTAGACTGAAGAAGAGAAGGCTGAGAGGAGACATTATGGCCATGTATAAATATGTGAGAGGAAGTCATAGGGAAGAGGGAGGGAGCTTGTTTTCTGCTGCCCTGGAGACTAGTACGCGGAACAATGGCTTCAAACTACAGAAAAGAAGATTCCATCTGAACATCAGGAAGAACTTCCTGACTGTAAGGAGAGCTGTTCAGCAGTGGAACTCTCTGCCCTGGAGTGTTGTGGAGGCTCCTTCTTTGGAGGCTTTAAAGCAGAGAATGGATGGCCATCTGCCAGGGGTGCTTTGAATGCGATTTTCCTGCTTCTTGACCCACAAGGTATTTTCCAACTGTATGATTCTATAATAATAATAGCAGAAACCCCAGGGGCCATCCAATTTAGCACCCTTCTGTCATGCAGGAAAAGCACAAAGCACCCTTTGAGTGGTGGGAAAGAAACAGGGTTTTGGAAGCAAGCGAGAGGACAGGATTTGGGTGGAAAAGGGAGGAAGGGAGGAAAAAAGACTTTTGGGAAAGTGAGGAAGGTGGAGAGAAAAGACAAAGAGAAGCAGGAAAGAGGAGTAAAGCTTGGTGGTGGTGGTGGCGTAGGAAGAGGAGGAGGCAGAAAGCACAGAGCCCCTCTATGCATTCTCAGAATAATGGCTGAGTTTAATAATAGACTAAGTCATCGATTATGTATGCGGACCGAAATTGGACATGTTTTTTATCTTGGCGATCTGGTTTAGGTGTATTTTTTAATGTATTTTAATCTACTTGTATTTTAATCTTTTATTGTTTTTGTGATGCCCAACAAACAGATTCCAAAAACTAACAATTAAAACCAGCAATAAAACATAGTTAAAACAGCAATTAAAATCATGTTGTGAGGATGAAAGGGGGTAAGAAAAAGGAGAGCTATGTAATTTGGCATTGAATCCTTGCTGTTAACCGGCCTGAGTCCCTCTGTGGAGGTTAAGAAGATCGGTATATAAAAGTTTTAAATAAATAAATAATAAATAAATATGCTTTGTGGAGCTCCAAGGGCTCCGCAGAGCACACTTTGAGAACTGCTCTAGAGCAGGCCAGTCCAACCTGTGGCCCTCCAGGAGTTTGGAACTCCCAAAAGCCCTAACTACCGTGTTCACTGATCAGCAATTCTGAGAGCTGAAGTCCAAAACACCTGGCGTGTCGCAGGTTGGGCTGGCCTGCTCTAGAGCAGCGCTTCTCAACAAGAGTGTCGGGACACCCGGGGTGGGGGTAGCAAGGGAGTTTCAGAGGGGTCGCCAAAGACCATCAGTAAACATATATTTCTAATGGGCTTAGGAACCCTTTAGGCAGAGAAGGCTGAAGATCTCTCTGCCTGTCCTTCTCTTCCTTTTTTGGAAACAAAGGGCAAGTCCTCCCACCAAAAGCCCTCCTCTGCTGTGATTGGCTGACCTCTTGGCCAGCCTCTCAGCCAAGGGAAGGGCTGTTTTTGAGACTCTAAGTGCGTGAGGGGAGAACAGGTATGCTGGCACATGCCATCATGATGCACATGTGCAGGTGAGGGAGCGCGGGCAAGGCTGGAGGGAGGTTTGAGCCAGCACATCCCTTCAAGGCATGAGGGTTCTGTGTGGGATGTTTGGCCCAATTCTATCATTGGTGGGGTTCAGAATGCTCTTTGATTGCAGGTGAACTATAAATCCCATCTACTACAACTCTCAAATGTCAAGGTCTATTTTCCCCAGACTACACCAGTGTTTGGGTATATTGATTATTTGTGCCAAGTTTGGTCCAGATCTGTCATTGTTTGAGTCCACAGTGCTCTCTGGATGTAGGTGAACTACAACTCCAAAACTCAAGTCCAATGCCCACCAACCCTTCCAGTATTTTCTGTTGGTCTTGGGAATTTTGTTTGGTTCAATTCCATTGTTGGTGGAGTTCAGAATGCTCTTTGGTTGTAGGCGAACTAGAAATCCCAGCAACTACAGCTCCCAAATGACAAAACCAACCCCCTTCAACCCTAGTCAAGGAAAAGGTTTTCTCCTGATATTAAGTCCAGTCATGTCCGACTCTCATCTCCATTTCTAAGCCGAAGAGCCGGCGTTGTCCATAGACACCTCCAAGGCCATGTGCTAGCACGGCTGCATGAAGTGTCGTTACCTTCCTGCCAGAGTGGTACCTATTGAGCTAATCACATTTGCATGTTTTTGAACTGCTAGGCTGCCACCAGTATTTAAATTTAAGCATATCAGGTATTTGTGCCAAATTTGGTCCAGTGAATGAAAATACATACTGCAGATCAGATATTTACATGACGATTCATGTTGTTGTTCATTTGTTCAGTCGCTTCCGATTCTTTGTGACCTCATGGACCATCCCACGCCAGAGCTCCCTGTCGGCCGTCGCCACCCCCAGCTCCTTCAAGGTCAAGCCAGTCACTTCAAGGATACCATCCATCCACCTTGCCCTTGGACGGCCCCTCTTCCTTTTTCCTTCCATTTTCCCCAGCATAATTGTCTTCTCTAAGCTTCCCTGTCTTCTCACGATGTGGCCAAAGTACTTCATCTTTGCCTCTACTTCCTTCCCTCCAATGAGCAGTTAGGGTTTTTTTCCTGAAGTATGGACTGGTTGGATCTTCTCGCCGTCCAAGGCACTCTCAGAACTTTCCTCCAACGCCACAGTTCAAAAGCATCTATCTTCCTTCGCTCAGCCTTCCCTAAGGTCCAGCTCTCACATCCATAGGTTATTACGGGGAACACCATTGCTTTGACTATGCGGATCTTTGTTGCCAGTGTGATTTATCGAGATTGGACATTGCTCTCCTCCCAAGAAGTAAACGTCTTCTGATTTCCTGGCTGCAGTCTGCGTCCGCAGTAATCTTTGCACCTAGAAATACAAAGTCTGTCACGGCCTCCACGTTTTCTCCTTCTATTTGCCAGTTATCAATCAGTCCGGTTGCCATAATCTTGGGTTTTTTGATGTTTAACTGCAACCCAGCTTTTGCAGTTTCATAACAGTAGCAAAATTACAGTCATGAAGTAGCAACGGCAATAATGTTGTGATTGGGGGTCACCACAACGTGAGTAACTGTATTAAGGGGTTGTGGCAGGGCCGTAGCCAGGATTTTGGATTTTGATTTGAGAGGGCCTGAGTTTGATGCAGGGGGGGGGCTGGGGCTGAGACTGGGTGGAAGAGGGTCTACCCTAGCAAACCTTTTGTATTGTTATCCCAATAACCCCATTAATGTGGGATATAATGAGCATGGTGATCAGATCATGATATAAGTGCACATAACAGTTTAAATAATGCACCAGTAAGGCCTTCTCGCGGATCACCCTGAGAATTTCGGGAGGGGGCTGAAGCCATACCATCCCCCCCCCCCCGCTACATGCCTGGGTTGTGGCATGAGAAAGGTGTTGGGAAACACTGCTCCAGAGCATCCCCCAGTTTCAGAAGACGCACTCAGTGTGGATGCACTTCAGGAAAAGAAGCAGCGGAGCTCCTGTTGCCCTCTAGGTCTGGATCTACACTGCCACGCCGTTCAGTTTGGAACTGGCATGATATGACAGTGTGTGTTCACCCAGCCTGCTGTGTTTGCCGTGGAACTCTTGAGTGGCAGGGGTCCCATTCCGAAGCCCAGAGGAGAAAGTGGGCGCCCGGAGCCCGTGTGAATACTAGCAAGGCGTGGCCTCTGCTCTCGGCCCCCCAAGGTTCCTGTCCTGGGTTTCCTGAGGGATCACCCCCCCTTTCTTTCCCTCCCCCTCCGCGGAGGGAAGCCCCTCAAGGCTGCCTTGGCGGCTGGCCTGCGATGGAGAAGAGAGAGGGAGGAAGGGAGGGGGGAAGCGGGGAAGCGGGGCGGGACCAGGCGCGGCTCGCTTTGCCTCCGTCTCTCAGTCGCTCTCCTCTGCCTGGGCTCGGTCTGCTTGGGTCGACCTGGCCCCCTCTCTCTTTGGGACCGACGATGGGGCCGGCGGCTGGTGGACCCCGGCTTGGGCGCCTGCTGGGCTCCTTCGCCCTCCTCCGCGCCCTCCTCCTGTGGCAAGCAGTTCCTCGGGCGGCAGCAGGTGAGGGAGACAGCGCCGGGCACCTTGGGGGCCGGCCCAGGGTTGGCACGGTTCAGAGAATGGGGGGAACTTTCCCCCTGCACAGTCCGTGCTGCTTTCTGACTTAACGCCCGCATACCTTTTTAGGACAAAACTGCAAACAAATCTTGGGAAACTAGCCAGTTTCGGGGTGCGCCTACGTTGTAGAATGAACGCGGTTTGACACCACTTTAAATTCCGTGTCTCAACGGTGTGGAATCCTAGGAGTTGAGGTTTTACTCATTGAGTCTTCTTGGTGCTTCGCCAAACTCGGGCTGCTAGGATTCCATAGCATTCCATAGCCTCCAACTGCATTCATTCAGGCCACACTTTTCCCACAGCAGGAGGTGGATTCTGGTGTGAGAGAATTGGCCGACTGCAAGGACGTTGCCCAATGGACGCCCGGATGTCTTGACGTTTTCCTGTCCTTGTTGGAGGCTTCTCTCATGTCTCCACGTGGGGAGCTGGAGCTGACAGAGGGAGCTCATCCGAGCTCTCTCTGGATTCAAACCTGCGACCTGTCAGTCTTCAGTTCTGCGGACACAAGGGTTTATTTAACCCATTGCGCCACTAGGGCCTCCTAGGAGATGGATAAGGACCAGGGAATCCCAACCCTGGCACTTAAAAAGGGAAAAGACCAGTTCTGAGAATGGCCCCTTTGGGTATGAGCTCCTGCCTTCAAGTCCGCTCTGGACTTAACGCAACTTCCTGAATTTTATTTATTTACTTTATTTTTACCCTGCTCTATATCAACCCCTGTGGCGCAGCGGGTTAAAGCGCTGAACTGCTGAACTTGCTGACTGAAAGCTTGGTGGTTTGAATCCAGGGATTGGGATGAGCTCCCGTTGTTAGCCCCAGCAGATCGAAAACATGCAAAAACTTTGGCGGGAAGGTAACGGCGCTCCATCCACTCATGGTGGCCACATGACTTTGGAGGTATCTGCGGACAATGCCAGCTCTTTGGCTTAGAAATGGAGATGAGCCTCCCCCCCACTCCCCCGCAAGAGTGGGACACTACTAGACTTATTATCTAGGGGAAACCTTTACCTTTACTGTCTCAACCTCAAAGTGTCCTCAGAGTGGCTCCCAAATTGGCAATAATTCAATGCCACATTAACATAAGAAAAACAAAATACAATATACATTGTGCATTAAATTATGAAAATAATAATAAAAAACTAACATATAAATATTTCATTGAGTTTTCTTAAGCAAGGAATGCTCAGTTCCTTCCTCTGAAATATAGCCTACAGCACCTGGAATGCATTGGCGCTCTCCTATTCCATTGCTAACCAGAACAGGCCCTGCTTAGCTTCCAAGATCAGACTGGATCTAGTGCCCTTCGAAAGTGCACAATAGAAATGGGTATCCAAAGGAACCCAACCGGCATCGGGGACAGTTAGAGATAGGACAATGAGCTCACAAAATCCAGGGGGATTTCATCAGAGTCTGGAAAAGCTATGATTTTGCATGGATCATAGATTCCCAAATACTAGGAGCTGCAGTCCAGGCAGTGGCCATGTAATGGGGAGCAGCTGTCCAAAAAGCCACTTTGCTCAATTCTGCACTTCACTTGCACCTTTCTTGGCTGAAGGGAGGAGGAGTCATAGAATCATAGAGTTGGAAGAGACCTCATGGGTCATCCAGGCCAACTCCCTGCCAAAAAGGAGGAAAATCACATTCAAAACACCCCCAACAGATGGCCACTCAGCCTCTGCTTAAAAGGCTCCAAACAAGGAGCCTTCACCACACTCTAGGGAAGAGAGTTCTACTGCTGAACAGCTCTCACAATTAGGAAGTTCTTCCCAATGTTCACGTGGAATCTCCTTTTCTGTAGTTTGAAGCCATTGCTCCGCATCCAAGTCTCCAGGGCAGCAGAAAACAAGCTTGCTCCCTCCTCCCTATGACTTCCCCTCACATATTTATACATGGCTATCATGTTTCTTCTCAGTCTTCTCTTCTTCAGGCTAAACATCCGTAGCTCTTTAAGCCGCTCCTCATAAGGCTTGTTCTCCAGACCCTTGATCATTTTAGTCGCCCTCCTCTGGACACATTCCAGCTTGTCAACATCTCTCTTCAACTGTGGTGCCCAGAATTGGACACAGTGTGATTCCAGGTGTGGTTTGACCAAGGCAGAATAGAAGGGAAGCAGGACCTCCCTGGATCTAGACACTAGACTCCTATTGATGCAGGCCAAAATCCCTACCAGTTATTCCAGGATCCTCTTTCTCCCTCGGTTTTTGTGTTCCTTTTAAGGTGGGTTTAAAGTGCTCCCTCTACCACTCTAAAAACACCAGATCTCACTTGATTTTGGAAACCCAGCAGAGTATTTGGATGGGAGACCACCAAAAAAACTCCCAAATGCTGTAGGGCAGGGGTGCTCACACTTTTTCAGCATGCGAGCTACTTATAAAACCACCAAGTCAAAATGATCTACCTACCCACTACTCAGGGAGCCATGGGAAAAACACAATCAAAGCATTCCTCACAGATGGCCATTCAGCCTCTGATAATAATAACAATAACAATGGGTTCCTAGAATAGGAGGAGACCTCCAAGGGCCATCCAGTCCAACCTCCTTCTGCACCTGTGTGGCATTGGGAGCCTGCGGGGTGGGACTGAACCTTCCTCCTGCCCTGCCTGCGATCTACCAGGACACCCTATGCGATCTACCAGTAGATCGCGATCTACCTAATGAGCACCCCTGCTGTAGGGCCTACAGTGTAGGCTATACTTTAGAAGGATAAGTTGGCACAATGACCTCTGAATATTCCTTGCCAAAGAAAACTCATTGGGTTGTCATAAGTCAATAAGTAACCTGAACACACGCACGCACACACAGCACCACAGTGCTCTGAATACAGTTTTAATCAGGTAATTTATTAAATTAGCTGTTTAAGGAACCACTTCTAATAGACTTTAAATGCTGCTGGAGTTAATCATACAGCCGTCTTTGGACAAAGTAATTACTATTTTTAAATGGATATCCTGATCAATGCGGCGGCAGTGGGGGGCATACATCATCTTAAAAGAGGCATTTGTCTTCTCTGCTCCTTCCGCTGTCTCCCTGCTCCCTCGCCTTCAATCTCTTAGGAGACGCTGCTTTTTCTCAGATGATGCCTACCACAACCTGCTTGTATGCATCATCTACAAACAAGGCATCTTCTTGCTTGAGAAACCCATTTATCCATCAGCAAATTCGAACTACTAATTAATTGACTACACCACAGGCAATGGCTGATTAGACTATCTTTGCTCAATTTGCATTACCTCACCACTGCAGATGCCTCCCAGCTATGTCTCCTTGGTGGGAACACCCGTCTTAATGTAGTTATTGCAGATGAGTTAGCCTTGAATTTATCAGACAAAAACTAGTTAGAATTTGGAATGAACGCCAAGTCATAGGTGGCGGGTCTTCTGGCAATTGAAGCATGTGGATAGGAAGGGAGCATTGTACTTCTTAGGGCTCTTCCACACAGCCCTATATCCCAGAATATCAAGGCAGAAAAACCCACAATATCTGCTTTGAACTGGGTTATCGGAGTCCATACTCAGATGTAATGTGGGATTTTTTGCCTTAATATTCTAAGATATAGGGCTGTGTGGAAGGGCCCTGAGTGTCTACAGAAGTTTCCAATGGAGAACAATCCTCCAGAAAACCTATGTAGTGTTCCCTCACTTATTGCAGGGGTTCCATTCCAGGACCACCCGCAATAAGTGAAAATCCACAAAGTAGGAACGCTATATTAATTTTAATATTTATACATTATTTTATATATTTTATATATTATTTTCTTACCCACACTTCCTTACCCACCTCCTGGCCCATCCCGAGAGTGCCTGCTTGCCTCCCTGGCCTCTGCAGACCCCGGCAGAGCCTCCGGAGCCACGCAGGCATCAGCAGGCCTTCCCCATCACGCATCAGGCTTCCACACTTCTGGGGTCCCTGGCCTCCACTGGATGTAAATATTTTATATTATATATTTTTAATTAATATTTTCAAAAACCCGCGAAACAGCAAGTCCACGTAAAGCAAACCACGAAGTAGTGAGGGAACACTGTAGATTTTTTTTTTAAAAAAAAAGTTATGGGTTTTTAAATGTTGTGTCTTCAAGTCACTTGTTGATTTATGGTACTCCACATGAATTTCTGCTTTGAACTGGGTTATCTGAGTCCACACTACCATATATTTCAGTTCAAAGAAGAAAATGTGGGATTTTAGTTAGCAGTGTGGAAGGGGTCCTAGAGGTGGTTTTCCAAATCCCTTTGAAATATAGCCCACAGCATCTAAGATTCATTGGTGGTCTCCCATCCAAGTACTAACCAGGGCTGACCCTACTTAGCTTCCGGAATCTGCAGAGCATTTAGGTTCCATTAGATCAGTGTTTCCCAACCTTTTTTTGAGCCGCGGCACACTTTTAACATTAAAAAAATCCGGGGGCACACCACCAACCAAAATGACACAAAATGACACTCTAACACAGTAAAGAACGGCTGGGGGATGGTGGCCTTCTGGGAGCAGCTTCTGGGAGTGCTGAAGCCGGGGACGGGAAGGAGCCAGGCTGCGCCATGCCCCGCCCCCTACCCCCGGTTTCACCTCTCCCAGCAGCTGCTCCAGCCTTGAGGGGGCAGTGCCAAGCCAGCGGTGCCAGAGCCAGCACAATGCTGGCTTGGCACTGTCCCCTCAAGGCTGGAGCAGCTGCTGGGAGTGCCAAAGCCGGGTGAGGGGGCAGAGCCAGGCCGCGCCATGCCCCATCCCTTCCCCCCAGCTTCAGCTCTCCTACAGGCCTCGCCATGCTCTGCCCCCTCCCCCCAGCTTCAGCTCTCCTACAGAGGAGGAGCATGAGCGGTGGACAGATTTCAGTGGGCGGGGCTCCTCCTCCACGCGGCTTCAGCGAGCGAGGGGCGAGAGTCATGGTGGGAGTCATGGCGGATTGGAGGCTGGCTGGGGAAACGTCCGAAGGAGGCGGCGCCTGTCCCCTTCTTCTTTTTCTTCGACACTGCCCGGCCCTTCCTCCTCCCCCAAGCAGCAGGAGTTCGGCAGGAGGGGGGAGGAAGGGGGGCAGAGAGCTTTTCTCGCGGCACAGCAGGAGGTCTGTCACGGCACACTAGTGTGCCACGGCACACTGGTTGAGAAAGACTGCATTAGATGATGCTACTGGAAAATGAGATTAACAGGAAGATATTGGTTATTATACGTTTTAATAGTTTTTGTATGGATTTTATAATGTTTAAATGTTTTAATTGTATATTGCGGATTATTATGGCATCGAATTGCTGCCAACTTGTAAGCCACCTTGAGTTGCCTTCGGGCTGAGAAAGGCAAGATAGAAATATTGCAAACAAACAAACAAACAAACACATTTCTATCCTCATTTCCGTCCACCTAGGATGCTCTATTCAATTTCTCTTCCTTTCTGCTTCCCCCCCCCCCTAGAGACTTCTTCTGTGCTTACTGAGCATGCTCAATCTTCACTGTCACTTTGGCATTTCCCTCTGCCCAGCTTCCTCACTCAAAATAGTGTTTCTCTATATATTTCGACATTTCCCCAGTCTTGTAAATATAACTCTCCTTAATTTTGTTGAAAGTGTCACTTTGGCACCAATGCTACAATCTAGATATTTCTAAAAGCAGTCTCATGTCAAAACTTTGATGTATCAATCCAATGATTGCTCATTTTCACTTTCTAGAAGGTATACATGGACAGCAGTGAAATATTTACCCAGCAAAGAAGCAATCAGGGGAAAATGTTTGGAAGTTCTAGAGTGTATCTGCTTGAAGATGGGAAAGTTTTTCTTGCTTCTTTTTGGACTAAAACATCTAAAATCTGCTTGTCTTCATAGCTAGAGGCCATGCTATAATCCCAAACAGGTAATCTTTCCAAACTTTGATGTCTTTTGATGAAGGGAACATAATATACAGAATGGGATTCATTCCTTAGTACATTTTGTGACCAAGCCTTGGGAAGACTAATTTAAGAGCTTGTCTTGAAAGCTAAGGTAAAGGTTTCCCCTGACATTTAGTCTGCGAGGTGGTGTTCATCTCCATTTCTAAGCCGAAGAGTCAGTGTTGTCCATAGACTAGACACCTCCAAGGTCATGTGGCCGGCATGACTGCATGGAGTACCGTTACCTTCCTGGTGGAGTGGTACCTATTTATCTACTCACATTTGCATGTTTTTGAACTGTTAGGTTGGCAGAAGCTGGGCCTAATAGTGGGAGCTCACCCCGCTCACTGGATTTTAACCGCCAATATTTCAGTCAGCAAGTTCAGCAGTTCAGCAGTTTAACCTGCTGTGCCACCAAGAGGCCTGGTTGTGTAGTATTTGTATAGTATTTGATACTGTGCTGTGCTTAAAATATGATTTATAAGGTAGGGCTTCAAATGCATGGTTTAAAACACATATGTGATACACGCCAAAGAGATCTGTGATAGAAATCTCGGGATACCTTCAGGATAAACTTGCTTCTATGCATGCTCAGGGACATCCAATAGTTCAAAGCAAGGAAGACCAGAAACAAAATGTTCCAGCATGGCATGCTTCTGTTGATATTCTTGAAGGACAGCCATATTCTCTTTCATGTCCAAGGGGTGAGGGTAGCATGATGGAGGTGACACTCAAGTGGCATCAGCGATTCCCATCTGGAAGGCTCATGGCCCACAAAAAGCAGTTGCTGGCCACCATGGTATGCCTCTTCAGAGACATTAAGCTGGTGCCTTTTTTCCTTTCCCTTTGGCGCCAATGACAATCTACTTTGTTTACACAGACCCTTAATGGGAGGCAGTATGGGAATTGTATCCCCACCCATTGTTTTTATCTGCTGTTTAATTTCACTGCTGGTTTATTCATTTGCATGTTTGTTTTTCATTCAATGTTGTTGTTTTTTTTAAAAAAGTGGTTTATATGTTTTCCTTCTGAACTGTAATTCTTCATTTTTCTTGTCAGCATCTGCTTCACAGACCTCACTGTGAAAAATCAGAGCCACACTGTGTTTGTGACGAAATAAGCCTAACAATATAACCAGGGAATCCGTTCATATACTTTATGCTCCCCTTCCCCACTTGCAGGCGGCCAATGAGATGAAGACTTGCACAGAAGTTGGGGTGGGATGATGACAGGATGCCAGAAAGAGCAACATTTGCCTTTCTCACACCGGCTGATGAAGATCATGCTGAATAACACAGACAGGCACCCACAGAGACGAAGTTAGGCAAATAAGGAACAAAATGCATACTTTGAGGACTATTTTGTGTACACAGCAACCCTCAGACACAGACAGACAGATATAAATGAAATATGAGCACATTTGTATAAAATTCCCTCCTCTCTCCCTCCTTCTCTTACAAACACAGATCATGAAGAATAATATTATCACAGAGTATGCATTATAATGGTTATATATCATCTTCGGTAGCGTGGTGAGGCCCTGTGTGCATCTCATTTTCATTTGCATGGGACCGTGAGCAGGGGATTTCACTCATGTTCTGCTGGTTAGCTTCTCAACAGCTTTCTGGCTGAACAGAGTGGGAATGCTGGACTAGACAGACCAAGATGGGAGATCTTTCACCTTACTCCAACCCTCCTAAATTCAGTTGAAACTGGAAGTGACACCATATCACTTCTGGTTAATGTGAATCCATGGGAAGAATTTGTCCTCAGTACACCTCTGATGTAAATATTTATATAATATTTAATTTTAATATTGTTGCTGTTATTTCCCATTCATTACAACTTATGCCAGCCTTCAGAAAGAGAGACCTTGCTCTAGTCATCAACTAACTGGCTTGGGTCTTGCATGTTCAGGGCAGTGTCATGGCGCTATAGAGTTGCAAGGGGCCTCATGGGCTACGAAGTCCAATCCTTATCGAATGCAGGATCTCCAGCTAAAAAAGTCCTCAGCAGGGAGCTCTCCAACCACTTTTTAAAGGCACCTAGAGAAGGAGAAGTTACCACATCTATAAGTGATTGGTTCCATTGTCAATCTGCTCATACGGTCAAGAGATTTCCTCTAATATTCAAACAAAGTGTATTCTCTTGTAACTTCAAACCACTAGACATGGTCCTATCCTCTGGGGAAGAATAAGAATAGACCCCCCCCTTTTCTGTGATAGCCCTTGAAGTATTTTTCTCTTCACTAAATTGAATGTGCCCAGTTCCTTCCTCATATGTTTTATTCTGTATACCTATCATCTTTGCTGCCCTTTTCTGAACCTGCGCCAACATGCCTGTATCCTTTTTCGAATGAGACACATACATTAAATGCAGTATTACAAATGAGGTCTGACCAGTATAAACCCTCAATAAAAACTATTTTAAAAAACAAAACAAATGAGATCTGACCAGTGCAGGATATAGTGGGACTCTTGCTTCTATTTGTCCAAGCTAAAATAATATCCACCTTTTTTGCTGCATTATCATATTCCTGTCCTGAGTCATGTACAAGTTATGATCACCCCTAAGTCCTTTTTTTGCATGTAGTATTGCTATGCCACAAATCTCTCAATTCATACCTGTGCATTTTTGTAGCCTAAATGTAGCGCAGACTACATCTTTTTCTGCTGTCTTCAACTTAACTGAGGATCATTGTATTTTTCAGGGATCACATTGTCCCATGATAGGTCCAAAGTATGACAGCCTCAGTTTAGACATTTTGGCTTCTAGTAAAAGTTCAAGCTCTATTTGCTCTAGGACCCATTCATTTATCTTTTTGGCAACTCACAGTGCAACATTTCAAATAAAAACTAATATTTGTTTTAAAAGTCATTAATTTGTTGTAATAATTCAATGATTTCCTGCTAAAAATGGCACCCTGAGCAGCAAGGGATGTTATGTTGACATATACAGATTTTGCATTGATTTCCAATAATAGAAATGCTTTCTGGTATCCACTTTTCTCAGTACTGGTGGAATCTGCTCATGTAGGGTGTATTATTTATTATTTACTAAGAGGGCTTTGGCTCCAAGCTACGGTGTTCTTTAAATGTTTCAGAGTTTGGAAGATGGATGGATGGCTGGATGATTGGATAGTTGATAGATAGCCAGCCAGCCAGCCAGATAGTTAGAATAGATACCCAAGCTGGATGCAGACTTCTGGAGTTATAAACCAAATAAAATTATTTATTTATTTATTTAAAACTTTTGTACCCCGACCTTCTCACCTCTATCAGACTATCAGACTCAGACCGGCATAACAGCAAAGATTCAATGCTATACAATTTAAAAACAACTAAAACAACATATTAAAATACATTAAAACCCAGCATAAAATAAAATAAAGTTTCCAAATCTGGGATTAGCACTTTAAATTGGGCCCAGAAATGCATAAAAATCCAATTCCAATGGCAAGCCATTGCTATGCAACATTCATCATCGAACCCTGCCCAGCAGGGATATACTGAACTGTTTGTGGTGGCTGTAACTCACTGTGAAGCTGAAAGCATTGCCTGACTTACCGGGCAGGGGTGTTGTGGGATTGGGCACCCTCACATTAGTCATGATGCCTGCAGGGGGCTTTTTCCTTTCAGAAGCCCCCTGCATGGCAGGGAAGTTTCCAGTTGCACAGACAGCTGGCCTTTCGGCAACTGGTCCTGCCCCACTTCTGGATTGACTGTGGCTCGCTGCCTCCCTCCTCGAGCAGCCTTTTTTAAGCTGCTCTGGGCCATTGCAAGCAATGTATCTCCTTTTTTGCTGATCCATCCCACCCACCCTGAATATTTGTTATGTTTTTGGTTCCATGTTAACTTGTCACAACTCTTAGGTTGGCGTGTGGGATGGGCCCTGGATCTGGCTTGCTTACCCCTTCTTTATTGGAAGGGGGGGGGCATCTGGTGGTTACCAGGGGTGCTGCATTAACATTAGCCTGGCATTGTGCTGGCATCACCCTGGTGTGGTAAACTGTATCGGTCAACAGCGGGCTGCCCGATCCTTGATCTAGGACCCATGCAGGGCAGCCAACCCTTGTTCCTGTAATGAATAAATAAGTTGTAGCCATTTTATATCCCAACTCTGTGTACGTGTCATCTCTGATTCTGGTGGCAAGAGGTGTGCCGCCCATGCACATGCAAAAGATTTATATAATGCTATGCATTACTGTTTATACTAAACAAGTAAAGTGATTTTTTCATTCCTTTGTAAGAAGGATGTTGTGCCTTCCATAAAAGTCCTGTTATTTGTTAGCATGGCGATTGATGCAACCTCACTGCGAACATGATCCATTGTGCCAAATGCTTTTGCACATCATTTGTGCATGTAATGTGAAAGAAAAGGGAAACAAATACTCTGATTATTTTTATGTGTATATTAGGAATACATATGAGCCTGTGTGTTACACAGAGCTCATGAATAACCAAGAATTTTATGCAACTCAGAGACCTACCATATAGTTCTGCCAAATAGCATTCAAGCAAATCTACACAAGCTTGCGCATGCACACACACAAAGAGTGAGGGAGATATAGTAACATGTTTAAGAATAATAGCTGTGGGCTGTTCTGGAAAGACTGCTTAACTTTGCTTCATTCTCATAGTCCATAGTATTTCTGTGTTGAACTTATGCCTGTCCTCCGCCAGTCTTCTCTGCTTGGTGGAAGAGAGTAAGGAAGCCATTGCAGGGGAATATTTTAATTTTCTCAAATAATAAAGGATAGTGGTATAATTTTTCATCTATAGTGGGAATCCAAGCAGTTCAGGCATCATAGCATTTGGTGGGCTTCATGATGCCTTTCCTGGGGTTGCACTATGGGCCTTTCACTATTGGAAAGAAGCACAGCCATTACTTGGAAAGTGACTCTGGAGAAGGGTTTCTACAATGAAAGAAGGAATGGGTCTCATCTTCCAAATGCTACTTGGAAGTGACCATGGATGAGATAGTTAAAGTTAGGACTAGATTTTGCCATGGGTTCATTGCTCTTATTTAGATGGCTGCTAGGAACCACCACAGGATGATAGCAAGAGGAATAAGCAGAAGTTTTTATTTTAATGTCTTCAATGGAAGATGTAAATGGCAGCAACCCATGTTTGTTAGCATTGACGAATTTAGAACAATGAGGAGGTCAAAGCATTGGAGACTTTATTATTTCACTGACATAGAAGTGACTGCCCAACCTTGCTTGCTTATAGTAACCTGAAAACATCAAGTCTACTTTTGCAGGCAATGCATTCATGGATTCAGGTTGGGCTTGTATGTCCATTCTGAACTTGGTATACACATAGTCTACCCCAGGCTTTTTGTTGCATTTTTGTGAAGGTGAGAGCAGCTTGTCTGTGACTTTGGATAGGGAAGAAACTACAGAGAAATTAATTTGTATCTTTTAAATAGCTGAAGAGCCTACAATTTTTGATCTGAAATGTTAGGCCTCTAAATATAACACAGACTTTCTTGAGAGGAATCCCAGAGGATCAGTATTTCCTTGGAGCTGCAGGGGGACTCTGCACTTGGGATGTGTTCACATAGCGAGTATTATTTATTTGTCTGACGGTACTTCTCTGAAATTTCAGGCAGCGTTTTTTCCCTGGTCCCATCTAAAGTTGCCAGTGATTCGGTTGAACTTGAAACCTTTCGCATAGAAAGCATGTGCTTTTCAGCTGAGCTATGGCCCTTCCCTTAAAGCATTTTCCATGCCCAGAAGCACACAGCTCAACAGATCTTTCTTTAGCCTGCACATACATTCATTATGCCTCTCTCAGCTGCGAGCTTGGACATTGGAAAGCCTTCCCCCCTCTCTTTCCACCCGCCTCCTTTGCACACACCCAGCCCCACTGGGAAACTCTCTTGGCGGAAGATAGCAAACTAGCGAGGGAAATTAGTAAAAAAATAAAATGCATTTGATTGAAAACAAATGGAGAAAAGAGATGAGGGAGCAACTTTTTCTTCAGCTAGCTTCCTCGTGTCCTGTCTCCTCTTGCCTTCCTTTGAGAATTTGACCACGAATTTCTTGCAACATTCCCTTTTGAGGGAGATTAACTCAGAGGTAACTATCCTGTAGGAAAGCTTTAGTCCATCTTCTTTGCTCTCTGCCTATCTCTACATTATTATTTCTTTCTCTCACTATGGACAGAGATCAAGAGGACAGCTTTCTTATCTTTAATCCATATGAGTCCCTTCTCGAATACCAAACATGACCTCTATAACAGCCTTTCTTCCATCAGTTGTTGGCCAGATGTGTTGAGCTACAGTTTCTATTAACCATGGCATGGGTGATGGAAGAAGCAGTCAAATATATCTGGAGGCTCTAGGCGAAGTTGTTTTGTAGAAAGATCTGATATGAGTGTGGAATAGCACTGAATTGGGGTTTTGGGGGGGGGGTGTGGTGGTGGTGGTGGTGAAGGAATAAATAGTGATAGGATGATATCATGATGTTTCCTAATAACTTTGGCAATTGGACTCAGGGCTGGACATAAAAAGCTTTCTGTTCTCTCTCTTTCTGTATGCATAATCCAGATCTGAGGACATCAACTCAGCAGCTATATGTATAAGACTCCCAAACCTTTGACATTTCTTCAGCTTCATTCCAAGTTACCAGAGACCTGCTTATACATGATTTTTGGGGAGGGGGAGCAAGGGGCCTTTTAGGGAGTTGAGCTCAGTGTCTGCACCTGAAATGCCACAGGGATTGAGGAATGGTGGTGGATGACAGCTGCCGGGGGATGGGCTTTGTCAGCATGCGTGTAGAAACAGGTTTGCAGGTATCTCAGAGTATGGTCAAGAGAACAGGGCTGTATGTGCATGCATAACCCCCAACATACACTATGTTACTGTTAATAACTGTGATTCTCCTTGGTTTAATAGCAGGGATGAGTAACATTTGGTCCTTTGAATGATGATGGACCACAACTCACATCCTCCCTCATATGGACAGGCTGGCAAGGGGGTTGAGACCTCACAACCTCTGAGGATGCCTGCCATAGATGTGGGTGAAAGGAGAGAATGCTTCTGGAAAATGACCACACAGCCTGGAAAACTCATAGCAACCCAATAAAATGATAGTTAAAAGTTGAAGGGGTAGAGTTCAAACGAAAAAATGGAGTGAGAGAATTTTAAGGATGCGTTTGTTAGAGTTGTCCAAAACATCCAACACTTAACACCATTTCTATTATTACATTGTTTTTCCTGTGGGAGGTATCTTCACCGTAGGAGAGTTATTTGCTAAAATGTAAATGCATCTTTGGCTTGTGGGAATATGTATGGATGCATCAGCCATGGAAGAAAATGTTGTAAAATATATCTAGTGTCTTTTGAGTCTGTCTATTTCTATTTTAAAAATGTCCAAAGCAACAAATATATGTATAATGACAAGAGGGAGGGGGCATGATGAGGTCATGTTACTCAGATTCACTCATCGGTATGCAGTATTGTTCAGGTTTGAAAAAGAAATATGGTTTCACAATAGCATGGATGAGGCAATGGTCCTTGTCAAACTCAGATGAATTTGAAAGGAATTCGATTAAAATTTTAGCATATACCTGACCAAAAGGTCAGTAATTCGAACCTGGGGAGTAGGGTGTGCTTCCATTGTTAACCCAACCTTCTGCCAACCTAGCAGTTCAAAAACATGCAAATGTGAGTAGATCATTAGGTACCGCTTTGGTGGGAAGATAACGGCGCTCCATGCAGTCATGCCAGCCACATGACCTTGGAGACATCTACGGACAACGCCGGGTCTTTGGCTTAGAAATATAGATGAGCACCACCCACACTTTGTGGTTAGTGTGGACAGACAGACCAGTTCTAATCCAAACTTGTCAACTGTCCACATAGGCAAGTGTCACTACCCCCTTTCCCAGTGCTCAGTGGTGCAGGGGCTATGTTGTTATCATGAGTGAGCTCTGGAAAGCTTCCCATGCAGCAGCGTGGAGCATCTAAATAGCTCTGCAGATTCCAGGCCAGCTTGGATCATTTTGTAGTTGAACCTATGGTTTCACAGTGGGAATGGATGATGTGGGAGGAATTCCAAAATAGACTGACAAAACATCTGAATGGAATCTCTATAGATAGGATCAGAATAGTATAATTACAGAAAATGAGAATACTTGCAATACTCACTTTATCTGAAAACATCTTATTGAATCCTACATTCTTATATAGAATCCAAATCGGTGATTGATCAAAACTCCAGGCAGTAATACTTGCTACACTGTGAAAATGAGATGATGATGATAATGATAATGATGAGGGTTTTTGTTTCTCTCACTCCAGCTAGTACTGCTGCTCCACTGCAGTTGGGATGGGAAAGGATATTTTAGTCAATCATTTGTTAAGCACTTGAAGGTTGACCTAGCAAACCTTAAATTTTCAGAAGATTGCAACACAAGCAGAATATTTGGCATTGTTTAGACTTTAGAGTTGTTTGGCTTCTGTCCATATATAAGATATTCTAATCCTGACAGCATTTTAAAACTTATCAGAAAGCTTGCATGATGTATTATATATGTTAGTTGGCCCATTAAAGGTTTTTCTGATTGTGGATTGTGGATTGTATTGTATTTTGCTGCATGGCTCTGAATATGTTCTCAGATGTGAAGATCCCAAATTTATCTGCAATAGGGGAACTTTGAACAAGAGAGAGCCAATGGACTGGGACTAAATTCTTAGACATCTATTCCTCCAATAAAGGCAAAACTCTTTCATTTGAACCACAATTATCTATATAGCATCCAATATTGTTTGTAACAGTGCAGGGATCTCTCTGTCTAAGCAATGAGCAGTGTACCCCATGCAGGGTAGAGTTAGCCCTAGATGTCAATGGAATTTACTTTGCTGCTGTTATTGGATTTGGGGCAGTATTGATTTTCATTTACAACCCCTTGTCACTGTTCTACACATAGCCAAGAAGGTGGGTGGTCTCTTCATTTTAATGATTTCCCACATCCAGAGCCGGATCTTGCACTCCGCAAAGTAAACATTTGCTTACCACTTGCCAATAGTCAGGGGTGCATTTTATATAGTCCCCATTGCCCCACACCACGAGGCCGAAAATAAGGAGTGCTCTGGAAGCGGCCAGAGGTGAAGCGGCCCCGGCTGCGGAACACAGGGCCTTTTCAGTGGTGGCTCCTCGGCTTTGGAACGCCCTTCCTAATGACATCAGATCGGCCCCCTCCCTCCTGACATTTCGCAGGAAGGTTAAGACCTGGCTATTTGACCGGGCATTTGCAGATGTAGTATGATTGTCATTGAGACCTAAGGAACAACGACGATGCAATTGGAAGTCGATTTAATTAATGAGACGCTGATACTGTGTTTTTAACGTTGAATGCTAATTTGTATATGTTGCAATTGTATTGTATTGATAATTGTTGATATGTTTGTCTTGAGCAGTTTTTGCTGTTGTACACCGCCTCGAGTCGCCTTCGGGCTGAGAGAGGCGGTCTAGAAGCAAAGTAAATAAATAAACAGTCCTCCTTTTAGGACCCGCGGTGCAGGGCGATCAGCAGCTCCGGGCAGCCGGGCCCGCACCTCGGCAATGGCACAATCGCAGAAGTTTCACACATGCGCCATCGCCGCAGGGCGAGCCCAGCCACCCAGAGCCGCCAACCGCTCCACACCACGAGGCTTAAAAGGAGGAGTGTTCCGCAGCCGGAGGCACTCTGCCTCTAGCCGCCTCCAAAACGTTCCTCCCTTTCGCTCCCGTGTAGGGCGATCAGCAACTCTGGGCAGCCGGGCCCACCCCGCGGAAGTTTCACACATGCGCCATTGCCACAGGGTGAGCCCAGCCACCCGGAGCCACCGACCGCCCCCCACCATGAGGCAAAAAAGGAGGAGCGCCCTGCAACCAGAGGGGCCCCGCCTCCGGCCGGCCAATGCTCCTCCCCTTGCCCCCGCATAGGGCGACCACCGACCCTGGACAGCTGGGCCCGCTCTGCGGCAATGGCGCATGCGCGACACTAGCTGGCTTTGTGCACACGCACTCCGGCTTGCGCACACCCTCCACGAGGCTGGAAAGCGAGAGGGTGCCAAAATAAGGTTCGCTTACCATTTTAAATTACCTTAGTCTGGCCCTGCCAACATCATTTTAAATGACATCAGGAGACAAAATGTAACATTATCATTTTTTCCTGTATGACTTTGAAGTTTTATCTATATATATAAAAGGGAAGTGGTCGTGCAACGGGGCAAATGCACGCCAAAACTACATTCCCCACACACACGAAAATCACAGGGCCAATCATCCATACCACTAGGTACATCATCCACCCACGAAAACACCCCTAAACACCACACAACACCCCCAAAACATCCACCGAAATACAACATAACTACGCATGCGCAAAACACCGCACACATAAAATGGCCGCCAACAAAACATCACAGAACCACGCATGCGCAACTTCAAACCACATCCCAGCAGAACACAATCCACAACCCCCCTCCATGACTACCCACTACCCCACATAAACAACAACACGCACACACACCTCTTCCGCAGCCTTCTAGACCTCCTTCACCGCCTCTACACCACTGCCGAACACGAGCGGCCACTCCACATCCGGCGACGGAGGACACAGCGGGGAAGCAGATCCCATCAGCAGAAGCCAAAGGGAGGCGGGGCCGAAGGGTGAGCCTCCATTACACGGCCGGCGCCGTGCCCGGCTCTTCCGCCCCCTTCTCGCTCTCCTCCGCCGCCTCTCTTCCGCTGCCCGGGAACGAGACCAAGCGGCCATGGCCACGGAACTACAGTTCCCAGAAGGCACCGCATGGCTCCATGGCAAAGAAGGGCGCAGGAACAGGAAGTCGCCGTGCGGGGCCTTCTGGGAACTGTAGTCCCGCGGCCATGCCCGCTTGGTCCCCAGCCAGTAGCCACTCACCTTAGAGAGAGGCAGGCATGCAGGAGGCGCTCCACGTGGCAGCTGCTTCCAGCCCTTCCCAGGAACAGGAGACGCGGAATTCCCCAGGCAGAGTTGCGAGGCTCCGGCCAGGGAAGAGGTGCGCTGCAGCTTCTCCTTCCCCCTCCAAGATCTTCTTCGCCTCCCTGCTTCCATTCCCCTCAATGCTTTCTCCCTTCGAGGAATGGGGAAAGGAGAGGGAGACTTCTCTCTCCTTGGCCAGGGCAAACCTCTTCCTCCCTTCCCGTCTCACTCCCCCCCCCCCACAGACACACACACTTCTCTGCCACTCATTCCCCACCCCACTCTTCCCTTTCTGTATATTCCTCCTTCCTCTCCCAATCTAAACTTCCCCCATTCTCCAGCCCCTCTCCCTTCACTTCCCAATACCACCCTTCCCCACGTTCCACCCTCTCATTCCCATGTCATTCCTCCCCCTTTCACACACATATATACATATATACACATACATAAACACACATACATACATATACATATAAACACAAGCACACACATATATACCTACACACATATACACATGCACATACATATACACGCACATATATACACATGCACACACACACCAAGACCATAAGTAACATCAACTCCAACCCTTACAAACTCATACTTTCTCACATCTCCTAAATAGGGCACAGCAACACGTCCCGGGTTCAGCTAGTACATGATAAAAAGCCAGTGAAGATCTGAAAGCTTGCATGATGCATTTTGGTCCCATCCACACTGTTCTATGAATTTTGGATTTTGTTGTATATATATTGTGGCCAACATGACTATCCCCAAATAAATAAGCCCAAAATGTTTGCAGGAAATTATCACAATATCAGGATCTGAGCTAAGTAGGTAGTTTTGGCATTCCATCCTTTTTCATTATCTTCTGGTTCTTCTCTGTTTTCTTTAACACTGCATCCTCTTCACCCACCTTCCTGTCCTTTCTAAAATTTCCACTCCCTTTTAAAGTAATGGAAGAAGTGCAATTTATGGGAAACAAGGCTGTAGATTGCATAATGTGGGCAGGATTTGGATTGTCTTTTTTACAGCAACAACAACAACCCAATCAATCTGTGTTTGTTTTGGTTTATTGTATATAAAGCCCATGGTCAGTAAGAGAGGCCTGGAGCAAGAGCTGGGAGTCAGGAATTCGGCACAGCTGCTTGCCTTCTGCTCTTTGGACTCATACCAGGACAACTAATACTTACAAGCATGCAGCTTTGACCACAGCTTTCCCTGGGAATTGGGTCAGCAGAACTGTGGGCCACATGATGTAGCCTAATTTTTTCCTGCCACATGAGATGAGATTACAAATCTATCCATCCATCATGTTTGTTTGTAGTGCTCAGCGTGGCAAGACTCTGTAGGTGACATGGTGACTAGTGGTACTAGGTTCGCCCTCACTGCTGCTACTTGACCCAAGAGGCATGCCACTTGGACTGAACAAGCTGCCTTATGCTAGATCATAACAGTGTTGCATATCATATTGGCTGCCATGCCACACCCATTTAGTACATTACTGACATCCTAGATTATAACTCCCAGCATTTCCAGCCAACAGGGGGTTGAGATTAATGGGTTTTTTTAGTCCCTTGCATCTGGAGGGCTCCAAATTATGAGAACTTTTTATGACTGTCATCCCTGATACTACAACTCAAAATATCAGGGATTGAAATGGGTCCATGTACCATCCTTCCCCTCCTGTAGTTTTGCCATCATGGCATAATAATGGAAACAAGAGTGACAGTTTGAACTTCTAAAGCTATCCAAAAACAGCCACTTGTTTGCCTGTTGTAAAGATGAAGTAGTTCTCCTTTCACTTCCCCCTTGTGTCTCTGTTTACTTCTAGTATTAGGAAATCCTCTGGCAACCAAATTCCAGATATGTGAAGTATGGCTGCATTAGAAGTGACCTCCTTGGAGGTTACAGGGCCAAAAAAATCTTAGAGATTGATGAAGGCATTAGAAAAGCTATCCAGGAACCCATTGACTAGTTTGCTCACGGGGATCTTCTGTCTTAATCTCTCTTGTGGAGAGCTCGGGTGGAGGAGAGAGATAAATGAGTTGCTATATATCTCCAGGTTGCCAATGCAATAAAATATCCCGCCGTCTTTGTTCTGGGCACACCACTGCATTTTCTTGCTATATGTCCTCATATCATATGAAAGAAACACTTTAAGAAGATTCTAGACTAAAAAACTGCTAAAACATTGTATTGTTGAAGGCTTTCATGGCCAGAATCACTGGGTTGTTGTAAGTTTTTCGAGCTGTATGGTCATGTTCTAGAAGCATCCTCTCCTGACATTTCACCCACATCTATGGCAGGCATCCTCAGAGGTTGTGAGGTCTGTTGGAAACTAGGCAAGTGAGATTTATATATTTGTGGAATGTCCAGGGTTGGAGAAATAACTCTTGCCTGTTGGAGGAAGGTGTGAATGTTTCAATTGGCCAAATCCTAAAACATTAATCTTTTTTTGCCCAAGTTGCTTAATTGAGTAGAAATTGAGAATGTAACTTTTTGTAGTATGACTTCAGAATCCTCCAGTCAGTGTAGTGGCTGGCATGTATGTTGATCTATGCTACAATTGTTTGCATTACTGAAAATACACATTTCAAAAATTTAAAATGTAAAGAGCTTGTCTCTTTAGCATATGGATGTTTTTTTTAAACTCTGGTCTCTTCTGCTCCTTTTCCTCCATTGTCTTGTTTGAGTCTTGCATGTGCCAAAGTTATTGCAAATATTTAATGTTTGCATTTAATTCTTAATGTAATATTGATTTATTAAATTAGTTGGAACTTCCAAGGAACAGCAATATCTATCCTTCGATCTCACACACATCCACAGTATTAGTTTTGTTGTCGGCACACAAACCACCTGAAAAATGTTTAAGATCACAGCTGTTTCCTGTGTCAGTGCTCTGGGCAGAGCAGTTATTTTCTGCCCTTCTTTCCTAGGTTTGACTTCCACTGTGCTGACTTGCTGGCTCTGATGAAAGTATGTCTCACATCAAGGGGGACTTCCCTCCTTGTAAACAAACCCATGCTCACGTAAAGCAGTTTGCTTGAGACAAGACAACATGTGGCAAGACATATTAAGTATCCATGAGTTATTTCTACCAAAACAACAAAGAGCCTTGAGGCAGCTTAAAAATAATGTTTATTGTGTATATGCTTTTGTAGACTGCAGTCCACTACATCGGATGCAATCAGATGTATTTGATAAGGTATGCTTCTATCTACAAAAGCTTATGCCAGTAAAACCATGACTTCCAACAGATTCTTGGCCCGTTTTGAATGCAACAGGCTAAGCCTAGTTGTCACTGTGTGTCCTTTCCAACTTATGATTACCCTAAGGCTACAATCATATTATTAACCCCCCCCCCCCCAATTCTACATTGCAGCTTCTCATCATCTCCCAACCAAGTTGCTGTAGAATATCCAATAGGATTGCAACCTAACACTGCTTCTCTTCTGGAGTTATTATGGTCTTTATTATTGTGTGCACCTGTAATTTTGTCCCACCTCTTCCTTTTGGAAAGCTGTGTTCTAATGGCAGAAAAAAAATATGCATATGCTATTTATTTTATATTTTACCTTATATTTTTTCCAGTAGCGTAAAGTGACGCACTTTATATTTTATCCTCATAACCTGTGCCATTGGTCAGACCGAGAGAAAGATTCATGTTTCAGTGGAGATTTGAATCCGGATATTACAAACTCTACTACTCTAACCCCTATATTGCACTGGCTTTATTATTGTTTTGTGCTGTTTGTGACAAAACAAGACATTTCTGGCTTATGGCCACACTAGTGTGACCTTTTCATTGATCTTTCTTATCAATATTTACTTTTCTCTGTGGGTAAGAGAAGGTAATTTGCCAAAGGTCCTCCTATGACTGTCTACAACTGGTCTCCCACTTGGCCAGTGATTAGAAACTTATATTTTGAGGATACAACTCCCAGAATGCTGTGGCTAAACTCTGGGTGGGATGAAAGTCAAAAAATGGAAGCAGGATTTGCCACATCATATCTTGGCCCAGAGCTGATCTACATTGCAGCTTCTCATCACCTCCCAACCAAGCTGTTGGGGGATTCTAGGAGTTGTAGTAAAAAAAATAGTTTCCCTAAGTTCTGAGATCTTCCCCCCACCCCCAACTCTAGTTCAGAAATTCCTACTCAGCTTCTTGTTTGCTGCATCTGGTCTAAATATAAGTTCATGCCTTTCTGCATCACCCTGGATAATTTAATCTTCATTGCATTTCCCTGGAGCAATGTTTAGGGGATGCCATATTCTTGTGCTTAGGACTTCTGAATAGATGTTGAAGTATATCTGCACCCTGCATGGTTATTTCCATGCTGGGGTGTTTATTTCTCATCTCAAGAATGAAATGAGTGACTTTGTAATTGGAAGGCTTTGATGTGGTATTACACACCTCACTGCCCTGGGGTATCTGCTTGTAGGCTGTCTTTCCAAGGTGCTACTAGGGCCAAGTCAGCTTCTTAACAGTTCAATTACAGCATACTGTACTTCCTAAGTAATCATGGTTCCCATGGGTCATATTGCATGCTGTTCAGCACCATGGACAGGTCACCAGGGAAGTCACCTGGGCCCAGGAAAGGCAATATGATACCCATGCAGTTGTGCATTCAGGTTTGACATGACTAATTCGGGGATTGTCTTTACTCCCCCTCCCTGCTTTACAGCAAGGAATGGAAAACCCAATTCTTGGCCAGCAGCATAGAAATGAAGCAAGGGTGACAAACACCCAGCTGTGAACATTTGGCAGGCAAGAGGTCTGGCTGCAATTCCAGAGCCATGTATCCGGTGGAGGAGGAAGGTCTGGCAGACCGACCAGCTTCCTTTTCCTGCTTTGTTTTTCAGTAGAATTGTCACTGACTTTGGCCAGAAGCTAGGAAGTGCTTCTAGCGGCCCTTGAAACCAAGCCAATGATATTCATTACCTGGGGCACAGAGAGGCCTCCTGAATCAGTGTTGGAAAACTACTGTTGGCTGAAAATTCATATTTTCTTTATGTGCCTGCTTCATGTCTTGACTAACTCTTATTTATTATTATTATTATTATTATTATTAATATTTCCATCATTTCTACCCTGCTTCTTCTCAACCCCCGAGGGGGGACTCAGAGCGGCCTAACAACGGCAACGATTCGATGCCACATAGTATACATATAATAAAAGCAAACAGTTAAGAATAAAATACATTAAAATACAGCTAGAATTAAAATACATTAAAAATACAATTAACATTAAAAAGGCATTGTGTACATTCACAACAGTTAAAACAGTATTCCATCCATAAGCATTAGGTCTTGTCCACCAGATTGCCATCTCAATCCAATCAAAGTGCCGTATCATGCTAAAGTGCAAATGCTTGGTCCCATAACCAGGATTTCACTTTTGTTCTGAATGCCAGGAGGGATGAAGCTGATCGAATATCAATAGGGAGTGCGTTCCACAGACGGGGAGCCACCACCGAGAAGGCCCTATCCTTCGTCCCCACCAACCACATTTGAGATGTAGGCAGGAGCGAGAGCAGGGCCTCCCCAGATGATCTTAAGGTACAGGATGGGACGTAGCGGTTGATGCATTCGGACAAGTAAGCTGGGCCAGAACCGTATAGAGCTTTAAAGGTCAAAACCAGCACTTTGAATTGAGCTCGGAATTGGACAGGCAGCCAGTGGAGCTGACACAACAGGGGGGTTGTATGCTCCCTGTATATAGCTCCCGTTAGTAGTCTGGCTGCCGCCCATTATTTACTGTGGTTTGTAGGTATTTGTTCCTTCCTTGGTATTGAAACCCTTATTCCCAGGTCTGACACAAGAGCATGGGTGAGAACACACGTGGCCTTCTCTCCAGATGTAGCTGAACTGCAGCTCCATTAGCCATAGTCAGCATTGCCAATTGCAAAGAGTATCATTGGTCTTAGGTGATGTGATCATGATGTGTTTCCCCCATTGATGCCCCTCCTCTTTGTTGGCAATATGGCTTCTGCATCCCTACTGATTCTGTACCACATTGTCAGAGCTTCAAGACCAATTTGGTAATGCTTCAGTTGGGCTGAAACCTTTGTGCAATGGTGCATTCTTCAGAGACTCACTCTTTTCACTGGAACATCTGGCTCAGGCTCTAAGTACATACTGGTCAGGCAAGCGAGATGGAGCCTTAGAAAGAGGCTGGTAGAGACTTTTCCTCAATCTTGCATTTTTTATTACTTCGGTTAACTCCTAAGCCGTTTTCTTTCCCTGTTGGAAATGGAAGGCATTGCATGATACATAAATCAATGCAATGAGTGTTTGGAGGAGGAACCTAGCAAACTACGTTACGGCTCCTAATAAAAGAAGGCTGGGGACCCTGGAGCCCTCCAGATGCTGTTGAACTACATCTTACATAAATAGGAGCAGATGACACTTCCCAATTCTCTTCACAAATTCCCAATAAAATATTATTCCCCACCACTTTTTTTCCTAAGGCAATTTAAAGAATGTCCATCACCTGGACTGACATTTTGGGGAAGCGGCAGAGGAGTATGTAAATAACTACCATATATACTCGAGTATAAGCCAACCCTAATATAAGCCGAAGCACCTAATTTTACCACAAAAAACTGGGAGAACTTATTGACTTGAATATAAGCCATGGGTGGGAAATGCAGCAGCTCCTGGTAAATTTCAAAATAAAAATTGATAACAATAAAATTACATTAATTGAGGCATCAGTAGATTAAATATTTTTGAATATTTACGTAAAACTGTAATTTAAGATAAGACTGTCCAACTTTGATTGAATCATTATTCTAAACATCTTCAATGTAAATGTGCTTACATATGCTTCCAAGAATCACAATAGTTTATTTTAAGTATACATTTTGGGGGAAATGCTGTGTATATGAATAAGGAAAAGTGGGAAAGACTAGTGCAGAGAGAGGATGAGGGGAAGGTGCATGCTGTGCCAAAAAAGGAGGAGAGGAAGACACGTGCTGCAGAAGAAAGGAGGAGAGGAAGGCATGCGCTGTGCAAGAGAGGAGGAGAAAAAGGAGAGCTGGGTTACCTTCTTTCAGCCCCATACCTTCCCGCCAGGACCCTCACTTGAGTATAAGCTGAGGGGTCTTTTTCATCCTAAAAAGGTTCATATCCATAAAATAAAAGTGAGAGAACAAGTGAGAGTGATGTATATGCCTATGTGCCTTCAAGTTGCATGTCAACATATAGCAAGCCCATGAATTTCATCGTGTTTCCTTAGGCAAGGGATAGGGTGGTTTTGCCTGATCCTACTTCTGAAATATGACCCACAGCACTTGGTATTCATTGGGGGTGTGCCATCTAAATACTAAAAAGAGTTGGCCCTACCAAACTTCCAAAATCAGACAAGATTTGATTCTTTCAGCTTTTTAATGCTCCAGATAGCAAAATATAAAAACCCTTGCACATTAGAACAAAGTTTGGTATGTTAGAGACTAACATAGAATATTTCTTCACATACCCTTTCGCTCTTTCTGGAAGAACATTTGCTTTGTGATGTGGTAATGGTTCATTGTCATCAAGTCCTATTTGACTTATAGTGATATTATGAATGAGACCTCTAAGACATCCTCTTAGCCAGGCCTGGGCAAGCTTCGGCCCTCCAGGTGTTTTGGACTTCAACTCCCACAATTCCTACCAGCCGGGGGAGTTGAAGTCCAAAACACCCAGAGGGCCGAAGTTTGCCCAGGCCTGCCCTTAGCAGCCATACTTAGGTCATGCATACTCAAAGCTGTGGCTTCCTTAATGCAGTCTTCCTTTCCCGCCCTCTACAACCAAAATAATAAAGGGTTTCCACCTTAATGAAAAAATAGTCTTTACAGCATAGACATCTTCTTGTTACTGTATTTTTCTTGCTCCGCCCCCCTTTTTAATTGTTCCAGGCTCTTCTTGGTACCAGCACATTCTGTTCCCAAGGAGGAGATCCTAGTTCTCTGGGATTGTCTCAGCTTGGGGCCAGAGCAGGTCAAGGGCTGAAGCCTTGAGGCAACCAGAGACCACCCACAGTGCATTCTTTCCAAGTCACTTGCGGTTCCTTGTTTCCTACTCGGCTCCCAAGCCACTTAGCTCTGTGAACACTCCTTCTCCTCCTCTTCTCTAGGTTTTTCTAATCTCTTTCATTCCTGATCCACAATCTCTTATTATCCTAGCTCGGCCCTTTTTGGCTCGCAGGACACATGGGTGTCCCTGAGTAGATCCTGCAGCATAATATTGGACATGCCTAAAAGCAGCCATATAAAGAGGAAAGACCAAAAGGGGAGAGAGGATGGATTCTATTCCCCCATTTCTTTTTATACATATGTGCATAATTTTCTCCTATTGAAGTGGTGCCTCTTGAAATTGATATCATCTCCAAAGGGGGAAAATGACAAACCCGTGTTTCTTCTTTTTCATTAGGATTAATTTGGGCAGGTTTGACCAAGGATAGCACAAACTCTTCTTTGTATTTTAAAGACTTCATATGCTTAATTTGGTATAAAGGTTGGTGGACTGTAGCTCTGTTCATCACATGCCATGAACTGGAGTCCACCAAAACTTATGCCAAACCATTATTCTCTACGGTCTCCAAGACTCTTTCCTTATTTTTACCCCAAATGACTTAGATAACTATCTCACACTCAGGCTTTGATCAAGGAAAACAGTGTGGGCGAGAGGGCTAAACCAGCTTCTTTTTGTGCCATGGCCCTGATCCAATGTGCTGTTCCTCCCAGCTGTGTTTCAGCTTAAAGAACAAAGATGTCTGGAGATTTGATCATGAAGTTCCTGTGTCATTTATTGTGTTGCCCTGAGATCCAAGTCAAATCAACTGGCTGTCTTGTCAAGGGTTGCCAAATTCCAAAAGCCTCCATAGGGTGATGACAACGATATATTTTTAAAGTTTTAAATAAATAAATATTGTTGTAGTTGTTTTAAAATTGTATAGCATTGAATTTTTGCTGTTATGCCGGTCTGAGTCCCTCGATAGAGGTGAGAAGGTCGGGGTACAAAAGTTTTAAATAAATAAATAAATGATGCAGTCACACAGAATTTGGTGTCTACTCTGGTTTTTGTATTTCTCACACAGTTGAAAACCATTCCCCCTGCCCCTACCACAAACATGCAGGGGCACTGCAGCCTAAAGCAAAAAAGGTGCCTTATTGCCCAAATGATGATGGAACCACAGCCCAGTAGTAAAGCTTCTTTGTTTGCAGAGTATCCCATGTTTACCTTCTATCATCTGCTAAAAGGACCAAGGGGAAAACAATGGTGAAGACCCTGTAAATCAGTGGTTCCCAATCTGTGGTCTGTGGACCACAAGGGGCCCCCAAGAACTAAATATGGTCCGTGGCTTGATCAAGAGCAACCGGTCTTGCAAAATCCTTTTGTATTGTGGAGGCAATGGGGATGTTGGGAGGAGAGAGGCTGATGACTCATGAAAGGCATAAGCCTCCTGACTACTGCTTATCCTCCTCCTCCTTCCCCCTGCTCAGGTGCCTGGAAGCACCACATGATATCTTTGTTTTTAAAGGCCTGTTCCTGTGGTTATTTGGGGTGCTGATTAATAAAATTGCATTGGATAGACCACATCAGCTCTAGATTATTAAATATAGTTTTCTGTGGGTGAGCAGATGGTGACTACTGGATGGCATATGTTCTGTATCAGAAACTAGAGCTGATGAAGTCTATCCAATGCAGTTTTCTAAATCAGCACCCCAAATAACCAAACCAAATCTAAAGCTGACTAAAAACTGATTTGTAACCCTTTTGGTAGTAATGTTGGAGAGAGGTACCTGGTCACGTGGTCCCTGGTCAAAAAAGGAGTGGGAACCACTGATATAGATCATGGAGAGTTGATTGGTGGTGAGCTACTGTGGCAGATCCAAAAACCAGTTTTCTGATGGAGCCATGACAAAACCATGCCCCCAAGACCCATCTCGGAAAGCTGTCCCACAAGGATACCATGTTCGATGGCATTGAAAGCCACTGAGATGTCCAAGAGAACCAGCAGGGTCACAGTCCCCCTGTCCAACTCTCTCTGGAGGTCATCCACCAAGGCGACCAAAGCCATCTCGGTACTGTGCCCAGGCCTAAAGCCAGACTGTGACTTATCTAGGTAATCAATGTCCTCTAGGAAACCCTGGAGCTGAGAAGCGACCACCCGCTCCAGACCTTGCCCAGAAAAGGAAGGTTTGAGACTGGCCTGTAATGGTTCAAAACCATGGAATCAAGGGATGACTTTTTCAGGAGTGGTCTAACAACTGCCTGTTTCAAACCAGATGGAAATGTCCCTTGCTCCAAGGAAGCATTAATGATCAACACAAACCACTCCTGGCTGATTTAATTAACCAGGAGGGTCAAGAGCCGACATGATCGCTCTCACAGCCCCAAGGACCCCCTCCATGTCTTCAGGATGAACAAGCCGGAAGAAATCCCATAAAACCGGACAGACAGATGCCACAGTCACTTCACCTGGAACTGTATTTAAGCTGGAATCTAACTCGAGGCATATCCGAGCAACTTTATCCGCAAAATGGTGCGCGAAATCGCAACACCAACCCTCTCCCTAGGAGGGTGGAGGAGCTCCTCAATGACCTGAAACAGCCCAGATGGTCTACTAGATGCAGACGCTATGCGGGCAGTCAAGAAAGACTCCTTGGCTGTTCGTATAACTGTGGAATAGGCCTTAATTGAGGCTCTAGCCCAGTGTTTCTCAACCTTCCGAATGCCGCGACCCCTAATACAGCTCCTCATGTTGTGGTGACCCCCAGCCATAAAATTATTTTTGTTGCTACTTCATCACTGTAATTTTGCTACTGTTATGAATCGTAATGTAAATATCTGATATGGATGTATATTCTGGACCAAATTTGGCACAAATACCCGATACACTCAAATTTGAATACTGGTGAGGTGGGGGGGATTGATATTGTTATTTGGGAGTTGTAGTTGCTTGGAGTTATAGTTCAGCTACAATCAGAGAGCATTCCGAACTCCACCCATGGAGGAATTGAACCATTCTTGGCACACATGACCAACAGAAAATACTGTGAGGGTTTAGTGGGCATTGACCTTGAGTTTTGAACTCAAACAGTGATGGATCTGGACCAAACTTGGCACGAATATTAAATATGTCCAAATGTGAACACTGGTGGAATTTGGGGAAAATAGACATTGACATTTGCGAGTTCTAATTGCTGGGATTTATAGTTCACCTACAATCAAAGAGCACTCTGAACCCCACCAATGATAGAATTGGGTCAAACTTCCCACACAGAACCACCATGAACAACAAAAAATACTATGTTTTCTGATAGTAATTGACGACCCCTCTGACATCCCCTCACGACCCCCCGAGGGGTCCCGACCCCCAGGTTGAGAAACACTGATCTAGCCCATGCTTGGTCGGCAATGCATCGAGACTTCCTCCAGATGCACTCCAGTCTCCTTCTCACCCACTTCATCTCTGCCAGCTCCTCAGAGAACCAAAGAGATGGTGTGATGCTACACAATGAGAGGGGATGTTCGGAAGCGATCATGTCTATCACCCTTGTCATCTCGCTATTATAGCAATCAACCAGGGTGTCGACAGGATCACCAGCCTCCATGACAGGAAGAGCCCCAAGATTCCTCAGAAATCCATCTGGATCCATCAGTCTCCTGGGGCGGACCATCTTAATTGGTCCACCACCACTGCAAAGATTAGGGGCCGCAGCAAGTCTAAAACTGATCAGATGATGGTCAGACCATGACAGACGAAGAATATTTTGCTCTTCCACCCTGACCCCAAAACCAACAGCCTAGTGAGTACACTTTGCCCACCATGGGAGTGGACACTGCTGGGACAGATTGATCTACAGTGTAAGCTGATATAAAGTAACCACATTCTTAAGAGACTCACTCTGCAGTCTGCATGCATTTGTCACTATTTATTTTGTTTTTGATTTGTGTCATTATTTCTACCCCACCTTTCCCCCAATTTGGAACTCAGAGCAGCTTAAAACAAATTAACAAATGATCTTTAAAAATTCAAAATGATACAAAAGCTAAAATGGGATTAAACAATCAAGCAATTAAAACCACATTCATCATTAAACATGTTTTCAGGCACATGCAACAGCACAACAATTAGCAAGATCCAGCGCATTGTTTCAGAGAGACGGGTCTTATGCTTTCTTCTCTCCAAATAGCTTTGGAAGCAGCTTACTTATTTTTCAGTAATGAATTCTGTAGTTTAATTATTTATTGCCCAGAGCAGCATTTCCTTTTGTTTCCTTTAAACTTGCTGCTGATCGATACAAATACTTACCATTTATACAGCACTTAAGGGTGTTTAAAGTGCTTTGCCTATTTTATCTTCCTGAGTCTTATCCCCTCTGCTACACCCACTCTCAATATACTTCCAAATGCACCGCACAGAACTGCTGGTTACGGCAGGATAGATCTGTCAAGCTACTCATCCAGAAAGAGCTGAAACATGCCCTGAGCATGTATATGAATAGTTATGAGATTTGCACCTTAATCCTATGCATCTTTCCTCGGGGTGATTCCAGACAAGGCTTTTAGTGAGTAGCCATCATACCTTGTTTATACAGTTTTAGAGATTCTGGATGATATCATTCTCTTTGTGTTGTCAAAGGCTTTCATGGCTGGAATCACTGAGTTGCTGTGAGTTTTCCAGGCCGTATGGCCATGTTCCAGAAGCATTCTCTCCTGAAATTTCTCCCATATCTATGGCAGGCATCCTCAGAGGTTGTGAGCTATATTGGAAACTGGACAAGGGGTTTTATATATCTGTTGAAGGTCCAGGGTGGAATAAAGCACTCTTGTCTATTGAAGACAAGTGTGAATATTGTAATTAATCACCTTGATTAGCATTGCAAAACCTTGCAGTTTCAAGGCCTGGCTGATTCCTGCCTGGGGGAATCCTTTGTTGGGAGGTGTTAGCTGGCCCTGATTGTTTCATGTCTGGAATTCTCCTATTTCCAGAGTGTTATTTTTTATTTACTGCCTTAATTTTAGAGTTCTTTTAAAACATTGGTAGCCAGATTTTGGTCATTTTCATGGTTTCCTCCTTTCTGTTGAAATTGACAACCACTATGTCAGACTACACAGAGAAGCCACTGAAATCCACAAGCATGTATTCTCATACTGTAGTAAATCTATTAAAGAAGGAAAGAATGGAAAAACAGTGTCATTGAGGCACAAAGTAGAAGCTGTTGTCTTCCGACAACATGGCTGATGTCTTGAAGAGAACATGGCTGATGTGTTGAAGATTTTCTCCTTTATTCTACTCTTCTTTTGACAATTTACAAGTTAACACATTTTTAGCAGCTGTGCAAATCTGACACCATTGTGTTATTCCATGCAATCTTGTGAAACTGTCTAACCTAAAAACAGTTTCACAACATTCCACAAATTTCACTGGGCATTCACAAGTGAAATCTGTGGCCTGTGTAGCTGTTTGTCACCATGCTTGTTTACAAAGAATTGATCTTCTGGCCCTGTGTTGCAGAATACTTCTTAAATACAAAGTTTAAAAATGGTCGTTTACAAAAACTAACCATACGCACATGCTCAAATGGTACTGGAATATATCAGATTTAAAATGTCGGAAGAAAAATGCATGTTGTAACCATTGAGGGGAAGGGATAGAAAAAAAGCTGGGTTCTAGTTTTTTCGGGCTATATGGCCATGTTCTAGAAGCATTTCGTCCATATTGCACTCACTGGCCTGAGAACAGCCCTCCACACCCACTGACATTATGAACCCAGGACTATTGGAAAAGTGAAAAACTTCAAATAATAAGATTGCATTTTTTACCCAAGAGAACACCTTTCTTAGAATATCTACCTTCTCCTGCATTACTCTATGCTCAGCTTCCATCAGTCCTTATTGGAGGACCTAGTGATTCTAGGAAAGTGTTCTTTCTAGGAATCTCTTGATCTTCCAGTAAGACTCTATGATCAACTGCCAGCAGAAGCTGACAATAGAGTTGTATTGGAGGACCTAAAGATTTCTAAAGAGAAATGTTTAATGAAATCCATGAATAATTAAATCCATGGAAGTCAAATCCACCAATATGGAGGGTTGACTGTATATGTTTCTGTTCTTCCCAGCCCTGTAAGAAAGGTGAACCAAAAGACAGTGACCAGTGTGAACACAGTATTTTTGATGGCTCAGTGGATATTTGAATCTTACAGGCCGCAGCACAGCACTCTAACTACTGCACAACTCTTCTTCTTTGATTACGAAGAAATGAAACATTTTATAACACTCCCAAACCTAAGTATGCCCATTTTCTGAAATTATTACAGTACTATTTTGGAGTCTTCTTTAGTTTAGGAATCCAAATGCACCAGACTCCATGACATTTACAGCCCACTCAGCATGGAGCCTAACTGGTATTTGTGGTTTTGATTTCTGACCAATCATCCCACAGCATGCCTGATCTGAATTGAAGGTTGCTCTGACAGACAATGTCATTTCTCTTCTAGCATCGCAAAGACTCTGGTGAGAAGTTTCCCAGCCCCCTCCCCACTTGTGTGCTTCCTTCTCACAGTTTTTGGGTGTGCACACGCGTGAGAAATTATGTCATGTGAGTCGGAACAGAGCTCATCGATTTTGGCCGTGGCAACTGCCACAAACAGAGATGTATTTTTTACCCTGAAAAAAAATGTGCTTTTAGGATTGCATATGCTCTGGCAGCCAAGATCTGTGAGCTCTTGGCTTTCATGGAATGAACACACACACACACACACACACACACACACCAGCTGGGAGGACTGGCGAAATCCTTTAGCCTTCCCTCCCTTGAGCTTGTGATGTGAAATTTTGTACAACTCGTGTTTATTGTTAAGGAGGGTGGAAATCTTGATTCCTTTTTGTGTGTGTTTGGAACCCAGAAACACAGAACTTATCTATCTGAGCTTACTTTCACTTGAGTAAAGGCAAATTGTATCAAGGCTTAGCTTGGGAGGCATGTGTGAAACTTGGAGGCAGAATTCCATTTCCAATTCACTTCACTGGCTTTGAGCAGCAAAATTCCTTGAGAAATAGTAGTAAGATTTTGGTGAGTATCCTCAATTCCTCTTCCCAATGTTTTTGCACATGCACAATCCAGTCATATACTGGGTCATGATCTTTGTAGTTTAATAACAGAAGAAACAGGTGATTTCACACATGCAGGATTGTCGAATCATTCAGAAACAGATTGTATACCTGTTGCTATTGTGCTGAATAAGAGAAGTAGCAATGGTACCTTCTTCTAACCTTCACAGTTCTATCCTTCTGCATAGTCCTCTTATGATGCAACCCAAAGCCTTTCTGGTCTACAGCAGATGGGGAGGAAAGAATGAGCAAGACGATCCATGGAATGGAGCAGGAGGTGTAAAGCAGCTGCAGCTGTCAAGTTATTCATGGCATCTAGACAACCTGGAAAGAAGGGCGGGGAGGAAATCAATTATCTTGGAGGCTCTATGAAATTATGCGTTTTGTACAACATCAATTCCCTAGTCTTTCTGCCTCGATTTTCTTCCCATGGGGTCTTGCTTGCTTTGTATGTTAGCAGCGAAGCAACGTTTCTTCCTGTGGGAAGCAAATGATCTCTGGGAAAATTGGCTTTGTTCATAGGAGCAAATCGAACTACTCACCTTCTCTTCTCTCCTCCCAAATTGAATGGGACAACAATTGAAGGGAATGCTGTACAGTGGATATATGTTATATCCAGGCTGATTTAAAAGGTCAGAATGTTCCTCAAATTGAATGTTTCCGCTCTTTCCAATTTTATTCTAGACATCCATACACATTTTCTTTATACCAGAATATTTTCTGTCAGCTGCAGATATGACAAGAGACTCTTATACCAGCTCCCGAGTTGGTTTATTTTAACCTACGACTTCATCACACTAGAGAAAAAATTCCACTTAAAATCCGGTTTCTGCCTCCTGCAGAATTCTGGGGTTTCTAGTTTAAGGAGGAGCGTTTGACAGTCTCACTAAACTACAAACTCTAGAATTCTGCAGGAGGCAGAAACCGGATTTTAAGTGGATTTTTCTCTCTAGGGTGATGAGATGCCTAGTATAAAATCAGAAGGAAGGGGGATGGCACCTGGGACTTTTCAATCAAGCCATGCAAGTCCCTTTGGCCAATCACTTCTCACTTAGCTTACATCGGGGTCTCTTTCACAGTACACAATTATAGTCCTAATTGTCTGACTTTATCCCATGACATCCTGGAGTTTGTGGTTTTCTGAAGTACAGTAGTTAGATTTCTCTACCAGAGAAACCTAGTGCATCAACAAACTTCAATCTTTGGATTCTGTCAGGTTTTTTTTGGGTCATGTCAGGAGTGACTTGAATAGCTGCAAGTCGCTTCTGGTGGTGAAGTGATATCAAAGTATGTGTAGTGTGAAAGAGATCTTACATATTAGCAGAAGAATGTAATGTCACATATTTGGAATTTGGAAGTTTATTTATTTTATTTTATTTACTATATTTCTATCCCACTCCCCCTCACCCCAAGGGGCACTCAGAGTAGCTTACAATTCGGCAAAATTCAATGCCACAATACACATATAAAAAGCAATGCATAACATAATTAAGTAAAATCAATAGACATATAAATATGAATTAAAACAATTTCAACTCACATGTAACTGTCATAAAATATATTGACCATTGCACCAATCCCATAGTCATCATTTAGCTGCTTCATTTATGTCTCATCGTGATAAGGTGTTAAACTGTAATTCTGTCACTCGCCAAACGCCTGCTTACACAGCCAGGTTTTACGTATTTTCCTGAACACCAGGAGGGAGGGGGCAGATCCGATCTTACTGCAGAGGGAGTTCCACAGCCGAGGTGCAGCCATTGAGAAGGCCCTGTCCCTCATCCCCACCAATTGCACAGGTGAAGGCGGCAGGATTGAGAGCAGGACCTCTCCCGCAAATATTAATGATTGAACTGGTTTGTAATGGGAGATAAGTTTGTTTTGCAACCACAACATTCAGCTAGGTTATCTATTTTTTTCGCTGTCCAGGGAATTCTGAAAAAGTAACTTTTCTGAGCTTTGCATGGATCAGAACATTTTCATCGACAGGTGGAGTAATCACATATTTTCATGTTCCATGTTTATGTGTTCATTGTAAAATGCAAGTAGCAAATTATCTCAGCAGGGAGGGGTCTGGGCTGCAACCTTCCTCCCAGTAGTGTTTTGTTCCCCTTTGTTGTCCTCTTTTTCCTCCCTGAATTTATGAAAGCAAACAAATCTGTGGGAGTGCTAAAATTGTCTGTCAACTATAGGTACTCAGAAATGGCTATTGAACAGATGTACACACATAGCCATTTGGACATTTGTATCTATCCAGCTCTTGCTAATGTACACCATAGAGTTCTGTTGTAATCCTGTTCTATTGGATCCTTTTACTCATGTAGTGCTCTGATGTTTAGATTATGATCACTCTCCCTTCAGTTTCCTTATTGTTTATTTGTACCTCCCAAAACCGGCACTCTGTATAATCCAAATGCAGATACTGTTTAGACAACAGTGTTGGTGATATTTACAGAAGGACAAGGGATTATTTCCAGATGCTCTCTGGTCTTAAGACTGTGTTGTTCCAGACAGTTCAGTGTTCTTGTATGGATGGCAGGGAAAAGACGTCCTTCTTTCTTTCCCCAGCTCCCATGCTGAGTTGCCATCCCAGGACATCCATATGGAAATCCCATTGAAGGCTTTTTATGGATTAGGAATGGGAATGAAGGTGGGGGAGAAGAGACACTGAGTCCAGAGGGAACATCTTTGGACGGAAATGGGATCTTAGGACTAGGTCAAAGGAGCATGAGACACAGTCCAGGGATGCAGCTTCTCTAGGGGCCGAGATGCTTCATGGTTCCCACCCCACCCCTGTAGTGTTGGAAACAGAAGAAAAGATTTGGTGGATAGGATAGCAAGAGGAGTCTCTTATCTGCTGAACTCCTGCAAAGTTAAAGGACTCACCCTAGTTCTCAAAAGAGGGGCCCATTTTGCAGCCCAGCCAAGGGGAAGAGGAATATACATTTCTCTGAAGCTTCTTTCTCCCCCTTCCCCAGGAAGGTATTCTCAAACCTGAGGGAGGTATGCATGTGGTGTCTCCAGTACTGTTGCTTCAAGGGCCCAAGATCATGTTAGGACTGGTCTCCTTAAGTCAAGCCAAGCATTTTTTTTAAACGGTGAGATTTTTCAAGTAAACTATTCTTTTTCAGTGTGCTAAGCATAGCTTGGTCCCTGCATGAGGGCAAATAATGATAACTTCCCCTTTTCCCAGTTGCTCACACTACAGTTTACACAACCACAATGCTTGGCTTGGGGAAGACAGAGGGGGAAGCAATGGTTCCCCCCCCTTTAGAATAAGAGAACGTAGAGCTTAAGTTGTTTGGTAGATACCAGAGCTTAAGTTGCTTGGTGGATATATTCCTTTATTAATTCTTGAGAAAATGCATCTGGTTGTCATTTCCCAGTGTACTCTGCACATGATCAAATGCATTATCTTTCAAAATGGTACTTTCCATGTTCCAAATTGAAGCCCAATATTCGGAAGAGATCACTCAGCACAGACCTGGGGGTAGTGCATCAGAAGAGAAGAGACTGAAACACTAAATATTTCTTTATTTTTTATGGTTTCCTAATTCTACCTGAGAGAAGGCACCTTGTTCTCTGGTAGTACCTAGATTGGTTTGTGCATGTAGACCAGGGGTGCTCACACTTTTCCAGCATGCGAGCTACTTATAAAACAACCAAGTCCCAAAGATCTACCTACCCACTACTCAGAGAGCCAAAGATCTACCTACTCACTACTCAGAGAGCCAAAGATCTACCTACCCACTACTCAGAGAGCCATAAAAGCAAAATATTAGGAAATTTATTTCAATGAGAGCCATATAATACATTTTAAGACTGAATTCAACTAAATGTGAGTATAATAAGCAACTGAGCATTCCTCACAAATGACATGGGAGCCATACACACTGTGTCTGCGATCTGCCTGGGATTTACCAGGACACCCTTTGAGATCTACCAGTAGATCACGATCTACCTAATGAGCACCCCTGATGTAGACTAATTAAAACTGGAAGAAATTCAACAATACGTCTGTAAAGAGTTGGTTTCTTTTGTGATACCTTCTCTGTTCCCATAGAACCTCACTTTTGTTCTTATGCCTTGTTGCAGTATGATACAGCCATAACAATCTTAGACTGGGATGAAGAAGGTCCCTATCCTAGGCCAAATGTCTCCAGTGCCTTGAGAAGATGTGTTCAGATATGGGTGTCTAATTGGACAAATAGGAAAAGAGTCAGAGATGCAAATGCTGGCTGGTTCAGACGTATTAGCCTTGCATTTTCTAGGATTTTGGACACAGCCCTGTGGATCAGGGTGTGGACTTGGATGGCTTAAGGCCAAGACCAAGAATGATGGTGAGGAGGGCATTCAAGATCAAACACATGTTGTGTTAGTTCTATGACAACTGCTGATGTTGAGGGCACCCACGGATTGGGAAGACAACCAAAGCTTGATAGTATTGCTTGGCCCAACAGAGAAATTAAGGCTGTGGCAGGATTGACTCCACGACCAAACATGGGCAGGCTTGTTGTCATTCACTGGAGCAGACCAGAAACCCAGGGTGCTCATTAGTCATCTTTGTGTTGTCAGTGGTCTGGAAATCTCTTTGTGCTTCCAGGGAAAAAAGGTTGGGAGGATCTCTGTGGATTATTTATTTTAGCTCATTGTATAGCAAAAGGTTTAAATATAACTTCAAAATGTTGTGATATTGACAACCTTAAGATTTAAAATGCACACTTTCAATTGTATAAATACAGAGACTAGAACATGGATAGCCACTTTAAAAAACACACAGTTCCAATTTTTAATAATAATAATAATAACTTTATTTTTATATCACACCACCATCTCCCCAAGGGGACTAGGGTAGCTTACATGGGGACAAGCACAATCACAATAAAAATCAGTCAATAAAAACATAATACAAACACAACCACAGCATCTTACAAATAGTAATATGATGGTAAACAGAGTCAGAACTAGGTCCGGGCTCAAGAAGTGTAATAAATTCCTAAGTAGAGGTGAGGGAAAGTGCAAAAAGAATCAATCTAGAGGGAATACCTCTAGCATAAAGTGTCAAGATTAGTGGGGGTGGGCAACCTAAAGTGCAGGAACTTAGGTTAGTTCGAGCCAGTTCACTAGTGAGCTGCCTAAGCAAAGGCACAATGGAACATTCAAGTTTTTAAATCCTTAAGGAAGGTGGCCAAGGTGGGTGCTTGTCTAATCTCCTTAGGGAGGGCATTCCAGAGCTGGAGGGCCACCACAGAGAAGGCCCTCTTCCTCGTCCCCACCAACTGTGCTTGAGACAGTCGCGGGAGTGAGAGGAGAACCTCTCTGGATGATCTTAAGGCATGCGCTGGTTTGTAGGGGATGATGCAATCATGAAGATAGGCAGGTTCCAAACTGTTTAGGGCACTATAGGTAATAACCTGCACCTTGAATTGGGACTGGAAACTAATTGGAAGCCAGTGGAGCTGCTTAAACTGCTCCCTGTAGTTAACTCCCATTAACAACCTGGCTGCAGATCTTTGGACCAATTGCAGTTTTCGGACCGTCTTCAAAGGCAGCCCCATGTAGAGCGTATTACAGTAATCCTACCTGGAGGTAATTAAGGCTTGGACCACCATGGCAAATTCGGACTTCAAAAGGTATGGGTGCAGCTGGTGCACAAGCTTTAATTGTGCAAAGGCCTTCCCAGCCACCACATCAAGTGTCAAAGCAGAGTCCAGAAGGACCCCCCGACTGCGGACCTGTGCCCTCAGGGGGAGTGTAATCCCATTGAGCACTGGTTGCCACCCTATACCCCGATCGGCCTCACAACTGACCAGGAGTGCCTCTGTTTTGTCAGGATTAAGCTTCAGTTTGATCGCTCTCATCCAGCCCATCACAGCAGCCAGGCACTGGTCAAGGATCCAGGAGATCTTCCCTGGAGTCTGGTGGAAATGAGTAATAGAGTTGAGTGTCATCCGTGTAGAGATGGCACCGAACTCCGGATGACCTCACCCAGTGCTTTCATGAAGATGTTAAAAAGCATAGGGGAAATAAGAGAACCTTGCGGGACCCCACAGTTTAAGGGCCAGAGGTCCGAGCAGGTATCCCCCAGCTTCACCAACTGGGCACAACCCTCCAAGAAGGATTGGAGCCACTGGAGAGCAGTGCCCATGAGACCCATTCCCGAGAGTTGGCCCAGAAGGATACCATGGTTGATGGTATCAAATGCCACTGAGATATCCAAGAGAATGAGCAAGGACACACTCCCCCTGTCCAGCTCTCTGCAGAGGTCATCCACCAAGGCAACCAAAGCCATCTCTGTACTGTGACCAGGCCTAAAGCCTGACTGAGATGGGCCTAGACATCTCTCTCTCTCTCTCTCTCTCTCTCTCTCTCTCTCTCTCTCTCCGTTTGTCTATCTATGCCTACATCCTATGATGCTTCATTCATTATAATCATTGTCTGTGATCGCTAAAGTGAAAGGAGTGTCCAGAAAAGCAACGTTTCCATGGTGTTGATATAGCATTCAAACACAAGGTAATTTGTGGTTATGGTTCTACTTTTAAAACCTATTCATTTAAAAATACACTTTTTGTAGTTTATTTTTTTAAAGATGAGAATATTACAAGCTACTGACTTGTGATACAAAGTACACCTCAGCAGTAAATTGATATAACCTTGTAACTAAATAATAACTTAAGCAACATTATTGTTACTTCCCAATAGGAGTGTTATGTTATCCCTTATTTAGTCACCATTGTGTTGAAATTTAGACCCCATCTATACTGTCCTATATCCCAGGACCTGATCCCAAATTATTTTCTTTAAACTGGATTATATGAGTCTCCACTGACAGATAGCCTAGTATAAGAAGATAATCTAGGAGTAGATCTGGAGATATAGGGACAGTGTGGAAGGGACCTATGTCATGGACTAGTTCCTTGATGGCGAACCTATGATATGTGTGTCAGTACTGACACGCGTAGCCATTTTTATGACATGCGGCCACATACAGAGAAGTATGGAGCCACATGCTAGGTGCGGTAGCCAGGAATGAAACATTTGCTATAGTGTAGTGTAGACACTTAGTGCCGGAGGTTTGCAGGCCAAAACAACAGAACTCCGGCACAGAGCGTCTAGTTCTGGGACTTCCGGTTAGGCCATTAGGGGATCTTTGACTTCACTTCTGGCCGGCGAAGCAGGGATCAGTGGAATGCTATGGAGGATGCATCTCTGGGGGCCCTGTGATTGCCACTACCAGCAACCACATAACCACAGAAACTGTCATCTAATCTACTGTTCTGGGGTGCCGTGGATTTCTAATTGACCATCATTATGGAGATAAGTGAGGGGGAGGCTGGGAGAAGAAGGGCCTGTGCTATGGATGCCGTTTCCCAGCATTAGAAATAGTGGCAGCCATCTTAATTTACATATTATTTATTTATTTACTGTATTTCTAACCCGCCCTTCTCAACCCCCCGCCGGGGGGGGGGGATTCAGGGTGGCTTACAAGGCGCAATTAGATGTCAGCAACAATACACAATATAAAAACACTAATACAAGAAGATTAAAACATCAACATTAAAACATAAGGACCGCCATCTTTCAGCATAGCACAGACTCCATTTACCACTATTACTGTTGTGTATCCTTATTAACCCCTATTTCTGCTTATTAACTCCTCCCTTTCCTAAAAGGGAGTTACATGTGCCATCTTGTGATCAGTTAGGCTAGTTAAGCCCTAATTACTTAAAGTTATATATTGCAATTATACATTTTTGTTATTTAAACTGTAAATATTGTGAAATTATGGTTTTTTTCCTCAAATCGACACATCATCTGTTATGCTTGGTTTTTTTTTGCAAATTTTAACACATCAAGCTCAAAAGGTTGCCCATTACTGGACTAGTTATTGCAAAATCAAATTGCAATGATTATACTAACTAGCAATGTGTAAGAAATTGCTTTTATTCATTGCAACAAGAAAGTAACTTAAGCACAATTTCCTTCACTTCCCAAAGGGAGTGATGTCATCCTTCTGATGCCATGGTCATTATGCAACTTTGAGTCCAAATTGCCCTGGGTACAGCCCTTTTGGCATCTAGGCAGTTCACTGGTGTATGGGCTTCCTTTCCTGCTGGAGGTTGCTGTTTCACTGACCCAAAGCAGTTCTCTCGCAAAGGCTTGCTGGTGAAATTACTTCTAGTGAAGTCACAATGGGCTGCTCAGCCATGTGATCATTGAGTGTCTTTGACAGCAAGATTCTGCTGGGCAGCTGCTTGCACCTGCTTTTGACTGATGACACAGTGGTAGGACTTTTTGATGTGTAGGCACTGGATCATCCCTGATCCAGCTGTATACATCCTAAAAGCACCAGGGTGACTCTGGAATTTATTGGAAGCTCCAAATTAATCTGATGGATTAATGACTGGAAGCAGCACTTCTTTTGAAGAATGGCTGCAGAAGATGTGTTTCATTTGACCCTTGTAGACATGGGATTAATCATGTATTAGTAGTTGTATAGTTGAATTTTTACTACGCAGGCATGTAGTCAGGGGGGGGGGGCTTAGGGGGCTTTAGCCCCCCCCCCCAAATTCTCAGGGTGGTCCGCGAGAAGGCCTTATTGGTACATTATTTAAACTGTTATGCTTATTCATATCATGATCTGATCTCCATGCTCATTATATCCCACATTCATGGGGTTATTGGGATAACAATACAAAAGGTTTGGTAGGGTAGTCCCCTCTTACTCAGACTCAGCCCCTCCCGAATCAAACTCAGCCCTCCCCGAATCAAAATCCTGGCTACGGCCCTGACTACAGAAAAATTATTTGTAACTTTTGCTTCTGAGTCCTGAAAGAGACACTGACTTGTGATGCTGGAGAAAAAAAAAATGAACTCATGAGATCTTACTTTTAAAAAATGGAACTAAAATAACTTTTATTCCTCTAGGACCTTCAAATATTTCTTAGATTAATTATGGACAGTGCTTACTCAAATTAGCTCCTCCTTGTTGTTGTCATTGTTTAGCAATGAAATGAGACAAAGGCGGAGAACTTTCCCACACTCCACCTGACTCCACCTCATTCAATACACCCAAGGTTTGGAATGGAGTTTCTATTAATGGTTACACATTGTCAGCAGAGAACACAGCTGGGGTGGATGTTTTAGATTAAGTCATCCCTATGACAAGCATGACATTCTTCTGCTCGAATCCACTCTTTCTTGAAATTTGAAGGCATGTTGCCACATGGCATCTTTTTGGGATCATATACGATTTTTCCATTCAGCTGCCTTCCCCACAGCCAAGACATGTGAACCTTATGTTGAGGCTAGGCAGCCCATCTGCACAGCAGACAAAGATGTTGGAAGGATCGGAGTGGGTGCTGTGATGGTTTATTCCTATGCTGCCAAGCGAAGAGAGTTCTCTCCCTAGTCTTGGTATGGCTTGCTTGGAGACAGCCAGTTTTGGGCTCTAGTGGGCAATTTCACCACCCTTCATTAAAGCTACCTTACATTGTCCTTCAGGATTTTGAGGGTGAATGGTGCAAACACTAGGACAAACACTGCCTGTCTCTCTGCTTGTTGGTGAAGTTTCGGAATGCCTGTAGCCTGAGTAAAGGAATATAGATAGGCTCTGTCTTCATCACCATGTCTTCCAAAAAAGAAACCTGCCTCTCAATATCTGTCTTGAACACTTGAGCATTTGGGGAAATGGTCTGAAGAGAACAAAGCAATTCTGTACAAAATCAACATGGATGTCCCTGTTATATATAATTGCAAATTTTCCTTCCAACAATTGCTCTAATTGCCAAGCCATGTTTGTATTTAGGTACATATGCATGCCGTTAATTTGTAAACACCGTTCTCCCAGCAAAAAACTCACCAGTAGATTACTTAAACTTAAAACAAAAGTCCAACTAAACCCATATTTTACAAAAGTAAAAATAGCATCAACTCACCAGTAGATTATGTTAAATACACAAACATTTTAAACAATGGAAAACCTCTCAAAATGCAATTAAAAATAAAACCACACCACACTACATACAAATACACATTTTCCATCATGGGTTAAGGGCCAAAGTCTTGCTGGCAGAAAGTGAATAGAAGTGGGACTGTTTGGAAGTGAGTTCAATGGATTGAGACCTTTTCTACACTGCCAAAAAATTTCCAGATTATCTGCTTTGAACTGGATTATATGGCAGTGTAGACTCATATAATCCAGTTCAAAGCAGATAATGTGAATTATCTGATTTGATAATTGGTATTATTTGGCAGTGTAGAAGTGGCCTCACATTCCTACAACTGATTTTAGCTTCACAGGCTAAAAAAGTGATACAAGGTTCTTTATTGTGAATATCCATGGGTGTTTCCCCACCAGTGTTATAGAACAGAGGCAATTCTCAAGAGTTGTTCCTGCAGAATTCTGGGAAATGTAGTTCATGTAATGTAGTTATCTGCTTTAATAGTCTGAATTATATAGCAATGTAGAAGGGGCCTGGGACCACGACCTCATCAAATATGTCTATCATAAGATAAGAGAAAGCCATTCCCTAAATATTTTTAAATCCAGATTATATTAGAAGAGATAGCCTTTTAGATAATCTGAACCAATGCTATTTCGGGTGGGAGGGAGTTTAAACGGGATTTAATCAATATATGTGCCACTACCAAGATTTTATATATAGTAAGTACAACTGAAGCACTCGTTTTAACTGTGCAAACATATTACTGTGCCCAGTGCTGAAATCTGAGCGTACAGGATAATATCTGGTTCCAGTAGGGCACCCAAGCTGTGAATCTGAGTGATTTCAGGAAAATTGTAACCTCATTGAGCACAGTTTGAATATCTATTCCCCAATCTACTCTTGAAAATCAGGAGCATCTCTCTCTTGTCTGAATGAAGTTTCAGTTTGTTCACCCTTGTCCAGGCCATTTCTGCCAGAAGACTGGTTTAGTCTTGAAACAACATCCTTGGAAATGGTAGGAAGGAGAGAAAGAGTTGGGTGTCATTGTCGTACTAGTGGCACAGGTCACCAAAATTTTAGTTTACCTCTCCAAATGATGTCATATTAAAATACATATAACATTGTAGAGCACACAAAGGCAAAAAGTAGCTTTGGTTCTGTATGAAGTCCCCACAGTTGTTTTGGTAGTACACCTATTGGTCTTCTTCTGCCTTTAAAGTTAAAATGCCTCTTTTCTGAAGCCACCAAGAGAAACAATTCACTTTCCAAATTGGTAACTGCCCCACAGAACTTCATTTTTTGGAACCAGGGAGGAGCTTTCATCTATTTCCAGTTTTTCTCATGTATTTGGTAGTACTTAGAGATCCTGAAGTATTTCTGGCCCCCATACCCATCGAAGTTGTCTACTTTTTTGTGTAGACTTTCAATCAACTTCCTTGTAGAAAATCTTATATAGCAGGACTAGGCCATGTGCTGAAAGTGATTTGAGAAAGATTCCACTTCTCACTGTATAGCCATGGGATGGGGGGTGGGTAGTAAAAGAAGGGTATTGGCTTGTCCTCCATAAGTTTTTTTTCCTTCCCAGTGAAATTTTCCCTCAGTTCCCAAATATCTGTAATTGCTAAAAGTGCGACATTGAAAATAGTTTACATTAGAACTTTTATATTTGCTATGTTGTCATCCCCTTGCCTTTCTCTTTTCTCTTGTATGTCTAAACTCTACTTATTAATGATCAAAGGAAGTTTTAAATTACTGTAATGAGGACTGAAAGAATATTTCTTTGGGTGCAGTAGAATTCATATTTATCCTTTTCCCCCACAAAAAAGCTTTACTCTTGCATGTATGACATAACTTTGTCGCCCTGTGAATCAGTTGGATGAAGCAGGTTTTTTTTGCAAGCTTCAACCATTCAAAAACATTTGTGTGTCCCCTAGGACAGGGCTGTCCAACTTCTACCGGCCCTGTGGCCAGAATTCCAGTTACTGATGACCTTCGGCCTCCGCCCGGCTCCCCCCCTCCCGGCTCCACCCCAGCTCCGCCCCTCCCGGCTCCACCCAGGCTCCGCCCCTCCCTGGCTCCACCCCTGCCCCGCCCCCCCCGGCTCCACCCTCTCCCTCCTTGGAGGTGTCTGTGGAGGACACTGGGGCTTTGACTTGGAGATAGAGATGAACACCAAAATCCCAGTCTCAAGTCCCAGTCCCTGCTTTGAACTGGATTATATTGCAGTGTGGACTCAGGGCCCTTCACACAGCCATATAACTCAGAATATCCAGGCAGGAAACCCCACAAAACCTGCTTTGAACTGGATTATATTGCAGTGTGGACTCAGGGCCCTTCACACAGCCATATAACTCAGAATATCCAGGCAGGAAACCCCACAAAACCTGCTTTGAACTGGTGCAGTGTGGACTCAGGGCCCTTCACACAGCCATATAACGCAGAATATCCAGGCAGGAAACCCCACAAAACCAGCTTTGAACTGGATTATATTGTAGTGTGGACTCAGGGCCCTTCACGCAGCCATATAACGCAGAATATCCAGGCAGGAAACCCCACAAAACCAGCTTTGAACTGGATTATATTGTAGTGTGGAATCAGGGCCCTTCACACAGCCATATAACGCAGAATATCCAGGCAGGAAACCCCACAAAACCAGCTTTGAACTGGATTATATTGTAGTGTGGACTCAGGGCCCTTCACACAGCCATATAACGCAGAATATCCAGGCAGGAAACCCCACAAAACCTGCTATGAACTGGATTATATTGCAGTGTGGACTCAGGGCCCTTCACACAGCCATATAACACAGAATATCCAGGCAGGAAACCCCACAAAACCTGCTATGAACTGGATTATATTGCAGTGTGGACTCAGGGCCCTTCCACACAGCCATATAACCCAGAATATCCAGGCAGGAAACCCCACAAAACCTGCTATGAACTGGATTATATTGCAGTGTGGACTCAGGGCCCTTCCACACAGCCATATAACCCAGAATACCTGCTTTTGAACTGGATTATCGGAGTCCACACTCATATAATCTGGTTTAAAGCAAATAACATGGGATTTTATTCAGATGTGTGGAAAGGAAGGCAAATAAGAAGCCAGGGCCCTTCCACACAGGCCTATAACCCTGAATGATAAGGCATAATATTCATTCTGCCTCTGCTAATAATAATAACAACAACAACAACAACAACAGGTTCCTGGAGTAGGAGACCTCCAAGGGCCATCCAGGGCCATCCAGTCCAATCTCCTTCTGCCATAAGGGGAAAACACAATAAAAGCATTCCTCACAGATGGCCATTCAGCCTCTGATGATAATAATAATAATAATAATTACAATGGGTGCCTAGAATAGGAGACCTCCAAGGGCCATCCAGTCCAATCTCCTTCTGCCATAAGGGGAAAACACAATAAAAGCATTCCTCACAGATGGCCATTCAGCCTCTGATGATAATAATAATAATAATAATTACAATGGGTGCCTAGAATAGGAGACCTCCAAGGGCCATCCAGTCCAATCTCCTTCTGCCATAAGGGGAAAACACAATAAAAGCATTCCTCACAGATGGCCATTCAGCCTCTGATGATAATAATAATAATAATAATTACAATGGGTGCCTAGAATAGGAGACCTCCAAGGGCCATCCAGTCCAATCTCCTTCTGCCATAAGGGGAAAACACAATAAAAGCATTCCTCACAGATGGCCATTCAGCCTCTGATGATAATAATAATAATAATAATTACAATGGGTGCCTAGAATAGGAGACCTCCAAGGGCCATCCAGTCCAATCTCCTTCTGCCATAAGGGGAAAACACAATCAAAGCATTCCTCACAGATGGCCATTCAGCCTCTGATGATAATAATAATAATAATAATAATAATAATTACAATGGGTTCCTAGAATAGAGACCTCCAAGGGCCATCAGTCCAATCTCCTTCTGCCATAAGGGGAAAACACAATCAAAGCATTCCTCACAGATGGCCATTCAGCCTCTAATGATGATGATAATAATAATAATAATAATAATAATAATAATAATTACAACAGGTTCCTGGAGTAGGAGACCTCCAAGGGCCATCCAGTCCTACCTCCTTCTGCCATAAGGGGAAAACACAATCAAAGCATTCCTCACAGATGGCCATTCAGCCTCTAATGATAATAATAATAATAATAATACAATGGGTTCCTAGAATAGGAGACCTCCAAGGGCCATCCAGTCCAATCTCCTTCTGCCATAAGGGGAAAAACACAATCAAAGCATTCCTCACAGATGGCCATTCAGCCTCTGATGATAATAATAATAATAATAATAATAATTACAATGGGTTCCTAGAATAGAGACCTCCAAAGGGCCATCCAGTCCAATCTCCTTCTGCCATAAGGGAAAACACAATCAAAGCATTCCTCAGCCATGTTGAATCAAACCTAAACTCTCATGAGAGCAACAGAAAGTACTGAACCTTGAGTTTGGGAGTTGTAGTTCTCCTCCATCCAGAGAGCACTGTGGACTCAAATAATGATGGATCAGGACCAAACTTGGCACGAAGCCTCAGGAGAGGAGGAAGCCGGAAAGGGAATGAATGAGCACCCCCCCATGCTCCGAACTCGGCCCCGCCCCTTTTTCGCTCTGGCCACGCCCCCTCTCACTCGTGCACTCTCTCTCTCCTTCCCTCTTTCCTTCAGGTGGTGGAAGGGGGAAGGAATGAAAGGGGGAAAAGAGAGACAGAAGGAGGGAGGGAGAGGGGGGAGGAAGGGAGGAAGTAGGGAGGAGGACGAAGAGAGCCTGCTCCTCCTCCCTGCCCCGCCCCTCACCCCCCCCCCGCCGCGAAAAAAAATAAATGAAAAATATTCCGAAAAATATTCCAAAAAAATATTCCAAAAAAATATTTAAAATTTTTTTAAAAAAAATCTTAAAAGGCAGATATCTTGCAGGAGGGTAGGGGGGCCGTGGGGAAGGGGCTGGGGGGCCGTATACGGCCCGGGGGCCGTCAGTTGGACAGCCCTGCCCTAGGAGAAAAATGGACTGTCCAGAATGGGCTTTCCTCTCTCTCTTCTTTCTTCACTGGGACTTTGTTTTAGGATTTGGGAATAATAATAGTAATAATACACTTCATTTATATTCCACTTTATCTCCCGAGCAGATTACAGCATACACAGATAGGCAAACATTCAATACAGTAAAATAAAATGACACGCAAATACACAGAACATAGGTAAAGGCTTCCTTTTTCATTTCTGGCTTCTGGAGGTGAAGCTGAACTCCGGCCATGGGGAGGTGGCCTTTCTCCATTTCCAAGCTGAGGAGCCTATTGTCCATAGACACCGCCTGGTTGTGTTGCCAGCATGGCTGCAGGGGCACCTTTTATTACCTTCCTGCTGAAGTGGTACTTATTGATCTACTTACATTTGCATGTTTGTGAACTGCTAGGTTGGCAGGAACTAGGGCTAACAGCAGGAGCTCACCCTGACCTGCGGCTTCACACTGCCAACCTTTAGGTCAGCAGATTCAACAGTTCAACAGTTCAACTCATTGTGCCGCCGCAGCCCCATAATGACTGTTTGTCCTGTGCTTCCCTTCCAGATGGCTTTGTGGATGTGCTCCAGGCATTTGGTGTGCAAGAGGGCAAGAATGGAGTCTCCATTGCTGCCGGGATCTGCACTCAGAGGAATGGATCTGAAGAAAGTGACCTGGCCTTCCGCCTGGAGAATCAGACACATTTCAGTGCCCCCACTAGACAGCTCTTTCCCGGTAATGGATGGGGAAGGTATCCCAAAGAAGAGGGGTGGAGGGTGGTGTAGGTTCATATAATCCAGTTCAAAGCAGATAATGTAGATTATCTACTTTGAAAAACTGGATTATATGGCAGTGTAGAAGGAGTCAGGGAGAGGAAATTGTATGGGTTGTATTCTTAGAGAAACTTGGCAGGTCTCTGGCTCCTGCTGTCTGTCTACAATGTATTCTTTTCTCCCTCACAGATGGATCCTTCCCAGTGGACTTCTCAATACTGGCTACACTGCGAGCACTCAAAGGGAGCCAGTCCTTTCTGCTCTCTGTGTATGATGTGCGGGGTGTCCAACAGCTAGGTGTAGAGATTGGGCGTTCTCCAGTCTTCCTATATGAAGACCAACTTGGACAACCAGCACCTGAGGATTACCCTCACTTCCGACGAGTCAACTTGGCTGATGGCAAGTGAGTTGGGATCAGGGTGGGGATGGTGAGAAGAAACCTCTGAGAGTTATTATCTGAGTAGCACAGACACACAAATGTGAAGGACAAAGGGTAACCCAGAGAGACAAAAGCACTCCTCACACTAAATAGATTTTGTCTCATGATTCGGTCTTTTTCCTCTTTAATAGACTTCTATTTCTGGTACAAGAAAGATGGAAGAAGTAATCATACAAGTACCCATCTCTCTTCATGAAATCAGAGTTACATGGAGAAGAAGAGTATCTGTCAAACCACTTTAACTCTATATTTAGAGAAAGCTTAAAGCGATTTGACAAAAACATAATTTCCCAGGTGCACTCTTTTGTTAAGAAGAAGAAGAAGAAAAAACTGTCCTGCTGGAATTGTTAATCATTTAGATTTTGTAGGTTATCAAAGTGTTACAGAGCCTACCACAACCCCAAGTTCAAAACTGCTGAACAATAGGAGAATGAATAAACAAGCATTTGCCAGACTTATACCACCTTCTATCTTGTGTTCTGCTCCCAATCATTTTTCAATACCATATAACCACTATATCAAATACCTGACCCCTTTTTTGTCTGGATTTGCATGATATGTGATGAAAACCATAAGAAGTTAGGACCCTTCCAGACAGGCCCTATATCTCAGAATCTGATTCCAAGTTTTCTGCTTTAAACTGGATTATATGAGTCCAAACTGCCAGGTAATGTGGGATAAACAGAACACCTGGGATCAGGTCCTGCAATATAGGGCCTGGTCTGGAAAGGGCCCCTAGTCTCCATTCTTGGTGACTACAATTGTTTCACTTTTTTGCCTCAATGATAACTTATCAACAATTCCATCACATTTGGACTTCACAATTCAGGATAGATCTGGGAAATTATTTCCAGTTTGATGGCAAATAATGCCACTGACTTAATTGGAAGCCACAATCCACAAATGCATACACACACCCAAATATAAGTAAGCATTTGAAACTGAAGTGCATGCTTGCTTGGTTGATAAAGATTTTATTCTATGTGCTTTTGATGCTCAGTGGCAAATTGCTACACATGTTTTAGATACTTTTATTTTTCCCCTGAATCACCACTGAAATGCCACTGCATTATGTACTCTGAATTTCAGCAGCATGCCTTTAAGCAAGGAATATTTTGGTTTACCACCTCCTTTTAAGACCACAAATTTAAAAATAAGACTGGTTCCTCATTTCCATGAGGACTCTTTTGTGGAAATGGACTAACAGAGTTGCTTACATTTTTGGATTTGGCATAGGTATGGAGGCTTTCATAATGCCTATACTTCCAAATGTACAACCAATGCATGGGAGGTTTACCAGAAGGGAACCCGAACTCTTCAATGACTCCAGTCGTTCCCAAGCTTTGGTCCTCCAGGTGTTTTGGACTTCATCTCCCACAATTCCCAACAGCTGGTAAAGCTGGCTGGGATTTCTGGGAGTTGAAATACAAAACAACTGGAGGATCAAAGGTTGGCAACCACTGCAGTCTACTCTCTCTTTTTCTCTCTCCCAGAAACTCATCTCAAGCTTATGTGACTAAATTTAGTTCTCACCTTATAGCCTGATCAGAAAAAAGGCAATTTAGGTGAAAAATTATGGAAATGGAATAGCAAGCAAGGGGAACTGTCTTGCCACCCCTCCCTGGAAACTGTCTTCCATACTTTACCACTTTTTCAGGCATTGGTCTGGCCACTATCAAACATAGTTTGATTCTTCTTTAAATCTCCTGCTCCTTGGCCCCCATATTGCTTTGTTCCCTGTTATTTCTATCCTTTTAAAACTCCCTCACATTGAGTGACTAATTGCAAAGATGAACTGTGTTCATGTACCCAAGGTTGCCAGATTGGGTCCAAAACAGGGCTTCTGTATCATTAATTCTGAAAACAAAATATCTCAGAACAACATGCTTATTCCCTCATTGGTGGAGAGGGGAGGGAGACAGAATAAGGCACCTCTATCTCATCTGATGGAGCTTTATTGGTACCTTGTCCTACACCAAAGTCTGGCAAGAGTTCAATTTATAGAAGTCCCATTCCAGATCTGATCTCACTCCCCACACTTCATTGTTTAAAAGAGACTTTAAAAGTGTAATGTATCATATAGACTTAGTGTTTAGTGCCCTATTTTCTTGAGATTTCCTTTCCCCACCTAATGTACCCTAAGTGGCTGAGCTGTTGTCTCCATTTCCTGTCAGGTGGCATCGCATTGCTTTGAGTGTGAAAGGCGAAAATGTGTCTTTAAGTGTTGACTGTGAGGACCCTCTAATCCTGCCCCTGAAACGAAGTACACAGCCTGTTGTCAGTGTCGAGGGAATCACTTTGCTTGGGGCTCGGCGGCCAGATGAAGATGTTTTTGAGGTAAGGATGACAATTTAGAAATCTCAAATTCTTTTGTCTTCTTCTCGCTATTCCAGTGGTTCCCAACCTTTTTTAAACCAGGGACCATGTGACCAGGGGCCACTTGAACAGGGGCCACTTTGACCAGCAACCATTCTCCAATAGTAGTACCAAAATGTTTACAAAGCAGTTTTTGGTCAACTTTAGTTTCGGTTTGGTTATTTGGGGTGCGGATTCAGAAAATGGGATTAGATAGACCACATCAGCTCTAGTTTCTGATACAGAATATATGCCACCCAGTAGTCACCATCTGCTTGCCCACAGAAAACCATATTTAATAATTTAGAGCTGATGTGGTAGTAGAAATCTTTTGTAGATTGTCAGTCTTTCCCCTCCCGACATCCCTGTTGCCTCAGAACTATAAGAGGGTTCCACGACACCAGTCGCTCTTGTTGCTACATGGTTTTGAGGCAACTATGTAGTAATGGTGAGGCCAGGGACCATATTTTCATTCTTGCGGATCACTGGGGTTCCATGGACCACAGGTTGGGAACCACTGCCCTTTTCACATCTGGAGCATTTGTTACTGGTTATACTGTAGCCAAGTTCGAGCTATTTTGCATGATTATTGCTGGAATAAAGTGGGGAAGAAAGTTGGAATTTATATATAATTTACAGTAAGCCACTTTGAGTCCCCTTCAGGGTAGAGAAAGGTGGGATATAAATATAGTAAATAAATACATAAAACAAATAAGTAAAGCATAAAGTAAAAAGATCATTCCATATAACCATCTGTGAAGAGACTGTCAGGCATCCAGATTCCTAAAATGTAGCTATTAAAGTCTTCCTGTCATGGCCAAATTGTGTGGTTTGATAAGAGAAAGGTCAGTGGAGATTTCTGGAAGACTGAAAATGACTTTGGTTTTGGTTATGAGAAGGAATAGGGTATTGAAAGAGAGTGTTAAGTGGAAATTTTGGCAAGAGAGGCATAAATATGTGTGTATAAACCCCTGAAAGAAAGATTGAAAGTCAATTGTTTTCTCCTTCTCCTTTTTTCCTCTCCGTTTCCTTTAGAATTGTATTTTTGAACTTTTATCAATCAATTGCCTTTATTTCAGTCAACAAACCTTAAGCAGATACAGAAAAATATAATACAGATAAAAGTCACATATAAAACACAATACAGGTTATCAAATGTACACATATTAAGATCGCTGGCCTTAAAATTTATATCTCTTAGAAGCTAATAATATGTATCTAGGGCTGTGTAGTTTTCTATTCAGCATGAATATGAAGTCTCCCAGAACTATAAATTGCTGGGAGACTAAAACCAAATTTGAGATCACTTCCGCTAGCTCAGGCAAGGAAACAACTGAGTCGCGGGGTGGACGGTACACCAGCAGAATCCCCAAGTTGTTATGGGTTCCCACCCTCAGGTGGACACACTCAAACCCAGAGGATTGCGGAACAGTGCATCTGACCAGAGCAATGGACTGCCGAAAGATCACCACAACCCCTTCTCCCCATCCCCCAGACCTAGCCTGCTGATGCACCTCGAAACCCGGTGGGCACAGCTGGGTGAGATTTATCCCACCCAGCTTTTCCAACCAGGTTTCAGTGATGTAAGCCAGATCTGCCCCCTTATCCAGGACCAGGTCCTGGATGACAGATGTTTTACCATTGATGGATCTGACATTCAGAAGCAGGATTATAAGTCTGGGGGTGGGTCTGTCATGGGGACTACCACACCTAACCTTCTCCAGGGTCACAGGGACTCTTTTGCGCTTCTCCCTGGGTAACAAATGACCAGCACTCCTCCTTCCCCACACAACCTTGATAGTGTTCCTCCCGATCGGTTCCCCTCCCCCCTGGTGGATAGGCTGATTAGAACAGAAATCTAGAAACTTCCACCCAGGTTTTGGATAAAATTTGGGCTAGAGATATGTGGACCGCTTCTTGAAGTCCATCTGCCTCTGTTCAACAAAGAGTCCGAAACCTCCACCACCAAATTGTTTGTTCGCAACAATTGATGGAAATGCCGTGAAGTGTCCAAAGATCGCACAGATGACTCCGGTGTTACATTCTTTGTTGACCTTTGCAAATCTGAGGTCGTCTTCTCCAGTCCTGCCCTCCTCTGTCCCCGTAAATGGGGGAAAGCCCACCCACATCCCCCAAAGCCTCAATTCCTATGCTATCTTCTGCCTTTCGTCCCTCTAGCCCCTCCCCAGGCCATCTGAAGCCAATGACCAGGAATCCTCAAAGAGATTGTTGGGCACTGGGGGCACAACTTTTGAAATGTCATATTGAATAGGATTTTTCACAATGAGAGATATCCCCATAAAAGGATGGTCTATTTTCTCATTCAGAGTCCAATTTTGGACTGCAGATTCCCACAACCAACACAACCACTGAGCAATCTGGAAGTTGTAGTCAAAAGAAATATCATTTCCCTCATTTGAACCAGTCTTATTTCTTATAAAAGCCACTGACTCCCAATTTAACTGCTTGCTCCCCCCCCCCCCAAATACCTGGCATGAGTTTGGGGAGCTGGCAGAACCCAAGTGCCCTCTGCTGCCCTAATAGCTACCCTGATCCCCCGGGAAAGAGAAACAGATGCCAGCAGGCCATAGAAAACAAGTGACTTGTGCATTTCCCTCTGCTTCCAATCTTTCCTCTCTGGTGCATGCTGCTGTGCGATTGAAGGAGCTCAGGGGAGAGTGCCTTTGTATGTCTGTAGTGGCAACCAGGATTTATGGGAAGGCTTTTTCTTATGGAAATGGAATTGGAATGTGTTACAGGCAGGGCAGCAGACAGACAGGATTGAGTAGGCTGTCTTGCAAAGGGGAAGCAGTACTCCAAATGTCTTGGAATAAATTAACCCCTTCCTAGTAAGAACAACTATAGCATCTTATGCTTGTGACAGTGCAAATCTTGAAATCAGTTGTAATGGAGTGCCAGCTACTTCAGAATGTTTACCATCAGTTTTCTGTGAAGAAGGAGAACTTGTCAGTTTGCTTAGACTTAAAAAAAAAGAAAAACAAACACTTCGCTTACAAAAATCCTGGTCAGGCTAATGACAAGGGAACCAAGAAGGGACTGAACAAAAACAGCATATTTCTATCTTCAACAATGTAATTCCAACTTCATCAAATCCAGTCTGGTGCACTATAGATGTTTTGGAGAACATTTCCCATCAATCCAAGACCCTGGATTGGGGATGATGAGGTTGTAGCCAGTTGGCAATGAACTAAGAACCAGAGGCCTGAGGAAAGGAGGAGGAAAGAAGAGGGCTGTAAGAAGAAGCAGAGCAACTGGGTCAATGGCCCCATGCAAATATATAGTTCTGCACTACAGAATTGCAATACTGACTGACATGCCCTCCCATTAACTGCTACCAGTAGTCTTCTGAGGAGAACAGCCCAGACTTTACTCCAGGCCCTATTTTCTCAATACAACAAAGGTTCCCCTCCCAGTCCTGCATTCTTTCCACTGGCACAAAATGTCAGAGGGCAGAAGGGTCTTTGAAGGCATTTGGACTGGGCTCTGGGGGTGTTGACCATGAACAAGCACCTCTTGTTGTAGCACTTGGGAGACCTTTGGCCTGAGGCCATCTGCTGCTAGGGAGTTGGGTGGTGGCTTAGGACAGCCGGATCTTCGACAGACTAGTTTGGGAGCTCTTAGGTGAGCCCTCCTCTTTTGTGAACAGTGATAAAAAGTTGGTATCAACAGGACTTCTTTTACCTGTCCTGGCTATGGGAATAGAGGTAGGAATTTGGAGGTATGTTCTCAAGCTAGGCTTATACAATGTTTTAAATCATGTGTCCCCCCATCAACCACTTTCCTGCTTGCACCAAGGAATGCAGTTAAACCCCTCAAAAGCAGAATTGAGTTTTCTAAGCAAAGGTATCAGCAAGCCTAAGCTGGAGGCGGTGGGGCATGTGGCTCTAGAAATGTCACAATGCAAGTGTGGGAATTTTTATAAGCAATTGTTACTCCACATTGTGCCAAATGCAGTTACTGTTAAACAAAATATCATTGTGGGACTCTCCCTTCTGTTCCTCCAGCACTGTACAAGCCATTCTGCAGAGCCATTCTGCTCATTGCAACAACACTGGAATTATACTAGTATTTTCTGGTAGCAAACAAATATGGATGGCATCTTGAAATGAGCAGGGGATAATGCCAGTGATTCCTTTGCATTCAGCCTGTAGTCAGTGCATCTCTTCATATTTTCTTTCATTGTATGATACAGCAATACTAAGGGGAAAATCAGTGGTCTCATTCAAAATAATAAACAATTGATTTCTGTCCCCAGTTCTGCTCTGTGCATTCCCTTCTCTCCTTCTTGCCTTTCCATCTTCTTTATCTACTTGGTCTTTTCTTTCTCTTCTTTTTGCTACTACTGGCTTCCTATTTAGCTCCCCCAGCCTCCATGCCTTTTAAGATGGTGAATTGGCACAAACCAATAGTTGAATGACACCATTGGGAAAAAACAAGTTCAGTTGTCTGAAATTAACTTCTGGGCGAACATGCATCAATTCTTCCCATTTGCTTCATTTCAAAGAGGGCCAGTCCTGACTGAAATTGTTCTGAGTATACTTCTGTGAGAAATTTTGTTTGAAAGGGGCTGTGAGAGAAAACCTTCCAACATAAAAATCAGAATGCATGAGGTCAAGTAACAATGGAGTGCAAAAGTTATTAATGAAGAAGAACATATCATCTAGGAGAGATCCAAGCAAAAGTTTGGAAAGGCAAAACTATGCCCGCCTCTTTTTTTCTCCTCTGCGGAGGTCCCTTCTACACAATTGTATAAAATCCAGATTATCTGCTTTGCACTGGATTATATGGCCCAGAGAGACTTAAAACCCTGGATCTGTCCTGGTTTTTACTGGAGGCATCCAAACAATGCCTCCTGTAAAAAGGAATTACTTTGGAACAAACCTAGGTTCCTTTAGTTTCTTCTGAATTAAGATACCCCATTAGATCTGGGCTTTTCTGAAAGGCCTGGATCTAATGGGAAATTGGGCCTGTGGAGACTCACTTCTGGGCAGTCCCAAGACTACCTGAGGTGAGTCTCCATTGCTATCTCACATCTTTTGGGCTCATGGAGACCAAAGGTTCAGGATGGCATCTACTCCTCCCCCCAGGATCCCAATTTAGCCCCTAAAAGTTAGTGAAAATGGTAGCTGGTTGCCATAACTTTCTTCCTTGCATCCTCCTGGCACTAGGAAATGATGCACAAGGACCCCTCCTATGTCCTCAGGCGTAATGTACTCACACCAGGAGGATGCCAGGGGCAAGTTATGGGGGCCAGGTACTTTTTATTAACTTTTAAAGGAGAAATTGGGTTTTTTGGGGTGACATATAACCCCCGCTGAAAAGTCCAGGTTTTTGTTGGGGAGTGTTGTCAAAGTGGGTTATTTAAATCCCTTCAGTGTGGATCTTGGTCCTATGCGGAAGGGTCCTCAGATAATCCAGTTCAAAGCAGATCATGTGGATTTTCTGCCTTGATATTCTGGATTATATTGCAGTCTAGAAGGGCCCTGAGTTAACGGAGAATAAAATACTTTTGTTCTTTGAATTCAGTCTTCTACAATTGAAGTAGGATAAAAACAAAGGGAGAAAGTAGAAAGCAAGAGAAAATAGGGCATTTTAAAAGCAGCTGAAATAGTGGGATGACAGAGGATGAATTGGGATTGTCCCTGCCAAATTGGAATAGTTGGAAGGTATGTGAGATAAAATGTGTGTGTGAATAAAATTGTGAGTCAGAGAAAGAGAAACATAACAAGAATACACGAGAGACAGTTTCTGAAAGCAAATACTGACTATGAAGGGCAGATTTCACAAATGCAAATTTGTTTCTGACCTCCTGCTAGTGCCTAACCTCTGCCATACTTGAGAATATCATTGCTACATGTGCCACAGTAAATCACTCAGTCCCCAAGCACCATCTTAGTATTACTAAATCAGCATGCCTGGTCGGGAATACTACATGCAAGATGTTCACAGCATAAATTGTTTCTGGAAGTAGAATACGATTGCACCACCTTACTCTGGAATGATGCACAGGAAGTTTTTTTCTTCTAGTTTTCTTGGATTTGTCTTCACCAGAAGAATCTATGCACACGTAGGAGTCTCTTAGTGCTGGTTCTGACCTACAAAACCCTATACGGTTCCGGCCCAGTTTACCTGTCTGAATGTATTCTCCCCTACTAACCATCAAGATGGTTAAGATCCTCTGGAGGGGCCCTGCTCTCGGTCCCACCACATTCGCAATCGCAGCTGGTGGGGACGAGAGACAGGACCTTTTTCTGTGGTGGCCCCTCGGGTCTGGAACTCCCTCCAACTTGAGATTAGAACTGCCCCCTCACTTATGACCTTCAGGAAGCTATTGAAATCCTGGATTTGGAAAGAAGCATTCCCAGAATAATGGCTGAGTTTAATAATAGACTAAGTTATCGATTATGTATGCGGACTGAAATTGGACACGTTTTATCTTGGCGACCTTGTTTATTATGTATTTTAATCTATGTGTATTTTAATCTTTTATTGCTTTTATGATGTTTTAAAGTGTAATTTGGCATCAAATCCTTGCTGTTAACCGGCCTGAGTCCCTCTGCGGAGGTAGAGAAGATCGGTATATAAAAGTTTTAAATAATAATAATATATCCTCTTTAAACTCACAGCCCTTTCTATGTGAGAAAAAGGATGAAGGATGGGATCGAGACTAGTGTGACTCTTTATTGGGTCACTATAGCAAGTATTATAGAACTTATGACACCCTGTGTGGGCCCTTTCATACAACCATATGTATCCCAGAATATCAAGGCAGAAAACCCCACATTATTTGAGTGGACTCAGATAACCCAATTCAAAGCAGATATTGTGGGATTTTCTGCCTTGCTATTCTGGGATATAGGGCTGTGTGGAAAGGTTCTGTGTGTATATACTGTGTCCTCCATGTTTGTCTTTCCCCACAAGTGCACATAGCTGGGGTTGCAGATGTTTCAGATTGTTTTGTGTATACATATGCATTTGGTTGTTTATTTATGTGTGCGGGAATCTGGATGCGCTCCTAATTCTGTCTGCTTCACCCTCCTCCTTCCTGCAACTTCCTTTGAACAAGGGGGCTTCCTTTGCCTGATCTAGCCTTTGCTGTCCCTACCCGACCCCATCCTTTGGGCCATGACTCAGACTCTGTTTTCCCCACCCCCAACTTTCCGTCTTACTGCCTGGATATTTTTTTCCTTTCCGTCTCTGAAGGAATGCTGGGTCCCAAATGAGCAGGTGGGAGCAGACAGTTCCGGAGGCTGTGCTGGAAGCAGGCCTACTGGCCATATTTTGTACGATGATTGATTGGGAGCAAATGTTCCTTGTGCACCAGAGCTGGCCCGGCTTACACAGACTCAGTGGTGGGAGTGGGGGCATGTCCAGCTGTAACTGAATGTGTGTTTGTGTACAAGCATAGTCATCTAAATTTGGCAAAGCTTGTCATTGGCATTCTAGTCTCAGGCAATAAAGAGAAGGAAGGGAGCTGCTTTTAACTTTATTTATTGCATTAATCTGTAATTGTGCAAACATGCCAGCTTTCTGAATGCACTTAGTTCTTTGCCAGGCTTCATCATGGGATGGACATAGAGTTCTGTGTTGCCCAACTGTTTGATCTCAGGAGAGGGATGAAAAGTGTGGGAAATAGTAGAATTGTGCTGCTGGGTCTATAGCCTCATCACACTAGAGAAAAAATCCACTTAAAACATGGTTTCTGCCTTCTGTAGAATTCTGGGGTTTGTAGTTTAGAGAGGAGCCTTTAACAGCCTCACCAAACTACAAAACCCAGTTTCTGCAGGAGGCAGAAACTGGATATAGTGGATTCTAGTGTGATTTATATGTGCCAAATCTATTTAGAGATAAAATCTGAGCTTGGAAAAATTGTCTTTTGGACTTCAGTTCCCAGAATATCCCAGTCATTGTGACCAGAGGCCCCAAATCTTGAAGTTACAGTCCAAAAGAGTGTGATTTTTCTACACTCTGGATGAGATCTATCATCAGGCAAATGCAAAAAGAGTTTGCTATCTCCAAGACAAATATTGAAGTGCAGGGATGTATATTGACCTCTCAGCCAATTTGTAGACTGGGATGAAGGCCAATCAGACAAAGGGAGTTCCTTTTGCAGTAGAGAATAATATGGAAATTCAGTGTTTACCAGGCCCTGTAGGCTGTGTAACCAGTTGAAATATCTGCCTCCTGACTGAAACAATCTGGGTTAAGGTTCCATAAAGAGTAAGAGCTGAATGTTTCATATTCCTAGGATGAGACAGAACCTCTCCTGCCAGTTGTGGATAGACATGGTATCATATTTTTGAAAGATGGTGTGGCCAATAGCAAACTGTAAACTTTCTCCACTGTTAACTCACAGAGTGCCTTTCCACACAGCCATATAACCCAGAATATCAAAGCAGATAATCCACAATATCTGCTTTGAACTGGGTTATTTGAGTCCACACTGCCATATAATAAAATTCAATGTGGATTTTATACAGCTGTGTGGAAGGGGCCAGAGTTGCCTTATGGGAATGATAAGAGCTGCAGTTCACAATGGAGGGAGAGTAATATTAACCTTATAAGGTTGTTATAAAGTTTCCTGAGAGGGCACAGGAGAAGTACTCTGAAAAGTTAAGAGCAAGTGTGATCGAAAATGGTAAAGAAGGTACAACTAAAATTATGGTTTTCCACTTTTATGTCATTTTTTTTTAGTCTTTTCACACATGGGAGAACAATATTTGCATATACCTGCATACATGTAAACCAGGGGCTGGAAAACCTGTGGCTCCCTCTTTTCATTCTTCACCATTGGCCTTGCTCTAGAAGTCGATAGAAACAAGAGTCCAACAACATCTGGAGGACACAAGGCACTTAACCCTGATGTAAACAGTAACAGACATAACTTGGCAATGTAGTGGAACAGCATTCTCTCTCTCTCCCTCTATCTCTCCCTCTCTCTCTCCCTCCCTCTCTCTCTCTCTCTCCCTCCCTCTCTCTCTCTCTCTCTCTCTCCATGTTTACAAAGAGATTCTGACTGGCTATGCTTCTTCTCTTTCTTCTTTTTTCAGGGTGACTTGCAGCAATTGCTAGTTGTGTCAGATCCAGCAGCTGCAGCACAGTACTGCCAACATTATATGCCTGATTGTGACAGGCAACTCACCTACAGACTGCACACCCAGGATCCAGAGGAGGTAGGAGACCACACAAGAATGTCTACTAATACTCAGATTAACTATCTTCATGTCTATTACCCATGGCATTAGGCGGCTTATTAGCCCTTCAAAGTCCCATAAGATCTGATCTAACTAGCTTTTTGGAGGGGCACTGGGTTAGTTGAAAAAAATTAAACGTTAATGGAGGAATAATCTTATGTGTGTATGTACATTTGTGTTTGTGTATTCCGCATTTTCAGCCAGTTTTCACTGTACTATGTAGGTGAATAGAACCAATTAACCCACTCTTTGCCATTGTCTAGTATTTTGCTAATTATATCACACAGGAGTGATTTACAGTTGCAATTATACATGTGAGTGACATACACTTGTTATTACCACCATTACCAAGCCCTTTCTTGTATACAACAGGAACTGGGAATATGTGGTTCTCTATATGTTGTTAGACTGCAGCTTTCTTCACTCTTAACCAGCATAGCTATTGGTGAGGTATTATGGGAGCTGAGACTAACAACATCTGGAAGCCCTTGTGTTTCCTATCACTGGTTTGCAACATATAGGGATAACAGTGACATAACCTGAGATGGAGGGTTTTAAAAAATCATGTCAGTGCCCTTAGTAATGATACAGAAAAGGCATGTTTCAGACTGCAATGAAAATGTGTTAATATTTCCCGGGGGAAATTGTAGTTATTAAATAATGTATGCAAGGATGTCCAATGTGTTTCCCAGATACATATTTCATATTTCATGTCTTCTTTTCCACGTATTGCACTCTTGCAAGGGATGTTTTCCCAGCATATGAGAGACTCTGTAGATAACTGAAGCAATATGTAATGAAACACAATTCAGAAAACATAAATGGACAGACCTAGTGATGGTTGTCTCAAATGCATAAACATTAATAAAGGGACAGAAGACTTTATGAAACATATTATGAGAGAAAGGGGAGAATCTGATACAAATGTGAGAGTATGGTTAGTAACATCAGCCAAACCGTGGAGCAGTGGTTCTCAACCTGTGGATCCCCAGATATTTTGGCCTTCAACTCTCAGAAATCCTCACAGCTGGCAAACTGGCTGGGATTTTTGGGAATTGTAGGCCAAAACACCTGGGGACCCACAGGTTGAGAACCACTGCCGTGAAGCAAAGTTTGCTGACCGCAGAGTTAAGAGGTTAGTCAAGTTTAAGGAATTGTTTAGGAGAAGTGGATCTCTCCCTAATCCTTCCATCCAATCAGAATCACATCCATTACCCAGCATCTGCCTTTGGAATTGAAATAGCACTATAGGCCTCTTTGATTGTGAGTATATTTTTCAGAATAGACCATAGTTTATGTTAATGATGTTTTGTTTCTTAAGGCTGAAGTTGTGCTCTCGAACAGTGTTTCTCAACCGCTGTGACACGGCATACTTGTGTGCCGTGACAGACCTCCTGCTGTGCCATGAGAAAATCTCTCTGCCCCCCTTCCTTCCCCCCTCCTCCTGCCGAACTCCTGCTGCTTCGGGGAGGAAGAGGAAGGGCCGGGCGGCAGCGAAGAGAAAGAAGAAGGGGCCAGGGCGCCGCCTCCTTTGGCCATTTCCCCAGCCAACCTCCAATCCGCCATGACTCCCGCCATGACTCTTGCCCCTCGCTCACTGAAGCCGCGTGGAGGAGGAGCCCTGCCCACTGAAGCCCTCCTCTGTGGGAGAGCTGAAGCCGGGGGGGGGGGAGGGGCACGGCACGGCACGGCATGGCTCCGCCCCCTCCCCCAGCTTTGGCACTCCTAGCAGCTGCTCCAGCCTTGAGGGGGCAGTGCCAAGCCAGCATTGTGCTGGCTCTGCCACCGCTGGCTTGGCACTGCCCCCTGAAGGCTGGAGAATCTGCTGGGAGAGCTGAAGCCGGGGGGAGGGGGTGGAGCATGGCATGGCTTGGCTCCGCCCCCACCCAGGCTTCAGCATTCCCAGCAGCTGCTCCCAGCAGGCCACCATCCCCCAGCCATTCTTTACTGTGTTAGAGTGTCATTTTGTGTCATTTTGGTTGGTGGTGTGCCCCCGGATTTTTTTAATGTTAAAAGTGTGCCGCGGCTCAAAAAAGGTTGGGAAACACCGCTCTAGACAACTGTAAAAAAAATTGCTTTCCTAATTTCTGGTTTGTTTTTATCATACAATTTAACAGTTCTGCCTTAAGATGGGCACCTGTGGATTTTTTTTTTAAAAAAACAAGCCATAGCTGTGGGTATATAGCTGACCCTCTACTTTCTTGGGGATTCGACCCACTGGATCCTGCAGACATGGGAAAAAATGCAAAAGTTTTAAACTTCCCAGAGTCTGCTGCTCCAAAAATTCAGTGTCAAAATTCTTCTTGAAAAGACGGAGAAGAAGGATGACAACACTAAAAGATATTGGTGGGGTGACTGGGATGGTGTTAGTAGGAGGAGGGCGAAGGCAGTGAGAAAGAGCTACATCAGCTGACTTTATGGCAGCAGCTTTGGCAAGTCTCGACTTAATAAAAATTTCTAAGTCTCACACATGACTCATTTACCCACTGCCTCTGTAAGTCAAATGATGGTTATATGTTCCTATTAAGAACTCGGCCTTTGCCCTCCCACTGCCCTGGATTACTCCTCTTCCCCTCTCCACATCTAGCCCTCTCCATCTACCTGAAGAACTGTGTACCACCCATCCTCCTGCTTTCCTTGTCCCATCCTTTTCCCCTTCCCTCATGAGTAAGTGCATGCACAAGGGTATGCACATATGGCCAGCCATCCCACCAGTGTGGTTATTGAAGTCCTCCCTGTTAAACGTAGGACAGCAGCAGAGGCTGTGGTAAATGCAATAATCTCTGAATAATCAAATCTGCAAATGTTTAATCATAAATGTAGATGAACAACTATAAATGTCATGACATGCTATGGTTTAAACTAACTGGAATTCCTAAGCAAACACTAAACCATAGGCTAATACTGTGGTTTCCAATTGGTTAACAAAATAATTGCTTGTTAACAGAATTTAGTTTGCACATTATAACAAGACAAATTTCAACAGCAACAGGTTTCTTATGATGTGCAAACATGGTCAGCATATGGAAATCTGCTTTTGAGTTCCATATGATGACTCACCAGCAGAAGGGGCCAAGAAAGAGCCTGGATTATTTACTTGATGGTGGATGGAGGTTGGCTTTGCAGCCTGTTGGACAGATTACAGGCAGGTTGGGATTGCCTTCAAAGGCATATAGTAAAATCTTGGGAAAGAATAATTTGGGCAGAGTGTAACTAATATATAGGCTGAGGGGGTATACTGTATTTGCTCTGTTGTTGGAATAAGATATTCATATTCAAAAGGTCTCTTGATCCTAAAGCAAGAAGAAAATATCTGCTGGGTGAAGGGCCCCTCCTGTGTCCAACAAAGGGGTTGATACCATGTTATCTTCTGCCGATCTGTCCCTTGGGAATGGATTCCTGGTGATTGGGTTTGGGGTGGCATTTCTTGGTGTTCCAGGTGGGTGTTGGAATGTCTCTTCTTTCTCAACTGCCTGCTTTCTCTCTCTCTCCCTCCCACCCCTCCTTCATTGTTTCCTCCCCTTCTTCTACCCTACACTCCTATTACGTGCAGAACATTCCACGCAGGAAGGGTAAGAAGGGCAAAGGCAAAGGAAGGGGCAAGGGCAAGAAGAGAGGCAGAGGCAAGAAGAAGAGGAACAAGGAGTCACCTGAGCTATCCTCGCTCACCCCAACCCCAGGCCAGGTAGAGAGTGCAACTAACTGCCCTCTGCTGGCCTAATCACTCCCAGTCTCTGCTCGTTTAACCTACTGCCTGCTTAACTTCTGCTTCTTGCCTAACCAATTTAACCTGCTGCCTTCTCTCCTGTTATATCTCACCTGGTGCTTGGGGCAGTAGAACTGCCTGCTCATTGCTTGCCTGCTCTGTTCATGTGGCTGCCAAGTTGTTGTCTATTCTTAGATGACTTAAAGAGCCACACTCTACATCCTCTAGCATTGGGGAGCTCATGGACACTTGAGAATTGGGTATTTTGGGCTCTCCTCCCTGGTCCTGATTTTCCTGGTACCAAATGACCACAAAGTCCTTTCTTTCAGAGACAGGTAAGTTTTCGTGCTCAGAGACACTTTTTCCCCAGACCTTGTTGTCTTCAGATTACATCACTACCTCTTAAACACAACTGGAGACTTTCTGTGGACCTAATCGCTTGATGCTTTTCTAACTTAGATCAACTTCTTTGTTTATACTTTCAAGAAAAGGATGATGTGAGTTAAAGGAAAACGTGCCATTCCTGCCAATATTTCCTGACTATTGGTTCCCTTCTCTGCTTTCACGGTATCTAATGGGTACAACTGCATAGAGGCCTATACTATTTCCTAACCCAACAGCAGAGAGATATGTGGGTTAGTTGCTTTGAGTCCCCTTTTGGGGAGATAAAGAGGGGTATAAATAATAATAGTAATAATAATAATACTTTATTTGTATACCACCCTATCTCCCCGGGGGGATTCAGGGCGGTTTCCAACATAGGGGAAAAAATTCATTTACCAACACAAAAATCATAAAAAATGACCATTATAAAACATCAACATAATCCTATGAAGACAATCACAAACATTTAAAAGCCATATTAATTATGTAATAATAATAATAATAATTGACTGGAACATCATAGAATTATTTAATTACTGTTTGATACTTAGGATAACATTTTGAAACAAATACCACTGAATTCTGATTTTGTGAAAAGGTTTCTTCACATATAACCTTTTTTAAAAAATCACCTACAAATGTCATATGTATTTCAAACACGTGTAGCATACAAGAACAGTAATCAGAGAGATGTTTTCTTGGGTGTATGCTCAGTAAAAACCAACTGTCGGTTGTTGTGTAAAGTATGAAACAGCCTACAGATTATTTATTTTCTATCTATCTATCTATCTATCTATCTATCTGGGGCTCACATGAGATCCAGGAGCATTCTTGGAAAGGCCACCTCTTTATCAGTACTGAATGTAATCACTACTGTTTTAATTATAAAAAACATATAGGGTATCTGTATGCACTATTTTAGGGACCTGGAAATATGACTAATCGTTCAGTAGGCTTGGGAGCATGGATGTACATTACCAGCACCAAGATTTTACTTGGGATGGCATGGAATTATTTTAGTTCTATGACATGGAGCTGGAACGAAGAGTGGATCGACAAAGGATGAATTTCTCTTGAAATATTGGTCAATGTTCTTGTTTTCTAACATGTCCATGAATGGTATATTCATGGTAAATTGGTTTCCCAAAGAATTTGAGGGCAATTATTTACCTCTGTCAAATATTTCTGATGTAGGTACATGCCTTCATTGGCACATTCCATCCCTTTCTCTATTTTACTGCCTTCTGCTCTGCCTCATTCCTCCCACTACAAGCCTTTTAATGTCAAGACAGCATCCAGAAACTTGTGAAATATGGATCAGGGATGCTGAGTTCATCCTACCAATGAGTCACCGTTGGCTTGGCCAGGGGGAACCATTTCCTTGCCAAATGGAGCAGTTGGCGGAGTTCCTCCTTCTGGGATCAGAACTCCAGCTGCTGGGCTGTCTTCTCTTTCCCATAGTTTCTCCCCAAAGAAGACTCTTCCCTTTATGTCCTGGTGTAGGCACATGCACTCCATTGTCGTTGTCCATACTCACCGTATAGAAATGGAGTTGAAAACTTTTGCCCATGTTGTGACACAAACAGTCACGAAACCTTTGCATTTGGGTGAATTTTGGTATAGTCCATTGATCTTGCAAGGTTGTCCCTTGATAGATACCATACCCACTTTTCCAGAGACATTTTCACAAAGTTGCTGATTCTGTCAGATTCATAAGACTTACTGGTTGCACCAGCCTGAGCTGGTTTTAAACAACAAGCTGCTTATTCAGATTTGTGACCACCATATAACATGGTCAGAGGTTGTGAAAATATGACTAATGTGTAATTCAGTAGACTTGATAGAACACAGTTTTTTAGGATGGGGAAAAAAGTATATCAGTGGCACAATGCAAAAGGGACAGTTTGAAGATCCACTTTGGGACTGGAACTGAACTACTTTGAGATCAAAACATTTTCAGAATGTTTATTGTGGTTTTCTTATGACCTTCTAATGACCATATTTATGAACACTCCCAGTGAATCAAAATACAATATTTAAAATAGAGAAAATATGTAAATGTCTGTACTATTCCAACAGTGCTGTAAGAGGTTATAGTGCTTTGATTACAATTCTGAGAGTCTTTCAGCTGGCGTGTTACAGGACATGCTGGCCAAGGGAGCCTGAGCTGTGTTCCAAAAGATTAAGTTTTTAAAGCCCTGCCTTTCCATTTTGAAAGTCCCAATTCAAATGATCTGTATCTAAAAGCAAACTGAGAAAGAATCCTAACTAAAAATACTGGAGAATTATCCCTGATAAATGTAGGAAAGGGTAGGAAGGGTTAAGGGAGAGGCAGTGGGTGGGGGTCATGGAAATTCAACACAAGGAACCCTGGGATGCCTGCCCGTATCTGTCAAATCTAGGATGAAATTCTCCCTGAATGAAAACATTCCTTGGGTGGTGGGCTGTAGTATTTGGGGAGGACATTGACATCATTTGGGCTTCGCGTTCATGGCGCTTGCAGTGACCTACAGTGTCAATGGGGGGAGTGCCTTTGGAAGCTTCTCAGCACTTGGAACTATAGCTTGTTTGTGGAGGCGGGAGGCTGCTTGTGTAAGCAGACACCGCCACATACACACATACACATTTTCACTTTTATTATATGCATAGATAGATAGATTTCCATCAGGTTCCTTTCAACCTGCTTTGTAAGGTCTTTACCACTTTCATTTATTTACAGCAGGACAGAGGAACTAGTGGCCCTCCAGATGTTGAATTTCAGTCATCATACTAGTGTGAAAGACCATATTTAAATAGAGCAGGTGATTATTTGCCTGGCTGGAGATCCTCTCTTCTTTATCCTGCTTCCACATCTCAGACAAAAAGGGCAGTTTGACTCTTGCCTACTAGGTGCCATGACATTCAGCCCGACCTACCAAACTTTGCATCTTTATCTGCTGGCCATCCCTCTTTCATTCTCAAGTGCCATTCTCTACATGTCAGGGTTTGAACACTCAGGAAAACTGAAAACAAATTGCAAGATGCTTCAGGCTGTCAGTGTATGTATCAATGCCAACAGACCCCTCTATCCCCTATCTCTTGGCCTTAAGAACATAACCAGCTTTAGCTGTTCTCAACTGTAGCTACTGGACTTGATTAGGCTTGGCATTTTTTTTGCACCATGACCACCTTGGCTGGCTTTTGGCTGCTAGCATATTTCTAATGCTTGGGCAATTTTTAGAAGTCTTTGTGTAACACTCTAGGCATAATGCTTATAAAGAGTTAGTGAATGCTCCCATGAAGTTCTTTGTGTAACATCTTATTTGTTTTTTTAACCTGTAATCCCCAAGTATGATGCTCCAACTCCAGCTACCCCTGCATCTGAGTTCTGGGAAGACAGTCCTGATGGGGAGTCTGGAGTCCTTGCCACGGTCACAGTCAACCTGAACTTCACCGACAACTATGAGGTAGGAAGAACCTGAGAAATGTTGCTATGGCATCAGCAATGGTCCACCTCTGAGTTCTCCCAGGAGAGGTATTCACTCATCTTTGGAGTCTTGGTAAAGTCTTGAACCTATAATTCTTGACCTGAAGAAAGAGATGGTGGGTATGAAGTCAAAAGAAAGAAGTGAATCCTTCTTGGTTCCTTCCTTTGTTCTGTAGAAAGGGAAGACTGAGTCACATATTCAGAGAAAACATAGCACCCTGGCTTTGTGCAATATTACCACTTTAAAATGTATATGTACACACTTTTGATTATTCTATTCATTTTCATTCCGTTGTAAATGTTTATTTTTTATTTCCAAAAAATAGCATAACTATGGGTCCATGGAAAACTAGATTGTGAGAAGGGTTTTTCTTGACTGAGGCCAGGGATTAGTTGCCTGCCAGTGAGATGTGCTCCAATGTGTTCTTCCCCTGCACCCCAAATAGCACACAGCCCTCTTGGCCCCCACCAAGCAGCCATTTAGGCTTGGAAAATCCCTTATTTGGAGACAGTAGTAGGCGTTTTTTAAAGAAGACTAATGACAATGTGTCGATCGGGTGACGCGAATGTATATGCAACAATTTGGGATGAGTTAACCTTCTGCATGTGTTATGATTCCCTGAACACTGATTCCTCCATGTGACAAATAGACTTTAGAAAGCCTACCATTGGCTCCAGATGTGTTTTTCTAAGCTCCAGTGAAAGAGAATATATTATAGAGTATGCATTTATGAAAGTGTGTATGTGGTGTTATCTGTCAGAATGTATGTTCTGCCTATGTAAATTCATGTGTGCCTGACTATGTAAATGGGAAGAGAATAATGTTGAACTTGAGTTAATGGAGTATGTCTATGATATTGACACAACCTACTATCCAACCACTGGAAAGAAATGTGACCCATGGAGTTTTCACATCCCTTTTTTACTTACATTCTTCAGAGACATCCTGTTTTCCTCTTACAAGCCTATTTTGAGGTTTGGCAACATTTAGAGATTGCTTGACCATCTCCCTAATTGCAGAAAGGTTACAGGATTGTAGTGTAGTGCTTAGATCACTTTCTGTGAACTGTAGAGGCAGGACATGCTCTCTGGGCCATCCTCCAAAAATCGGGTGCCCTGACAAATTTGTGAACATCCTGCGGCTCCTCCATGATGACATGACGGCAACAGTCTTGGACAGCAATGGCTACCAAAGTGACCAATTTAAGGTGGAATCAGGTGTCAAAAAAGGATGTGCTATTGCCCCAACTTTATTTTCCATCTTCACTGCTATACTTCATCGTGTTGATGGGAAGCTTCCCACCGGAGTGGAAATCATCTATTGGACAGATGGCAAGCTATTTAACCTCAGCAGACTGAAAGCCAAAACCAAGGTCACAACAACATCTGGTATAGAACTCCAATATGCTTGACAACGTAATCTGTGCGCATTCAGAAGAAGACCTACAAGCCACTTTAAACACCTTTGCAGAAGCATACGAGAAGCTCAGCCTGTCATTGAACATGTTGGAGGACAGGAAAAGAGATTTAAAGATGGGCTCAAAGCCAACCTTAAAAACTGTGGCATAGACACCAAGAACTGGGAAGCTCTGGCCCTTGAACGCTCTTGCTGGAGAACAGCTGTGACCAGCAGTACTGTAGAATTTGAAGTGGCATGAATGGAGGGTGAAAGAAAGAAATGTGCCAAGAGGAATGCGCATCAAGCCAACCTTGACCGGGACCGCCTTTCACCTGGAAACAGATGCCCTTTCTGTGGGAGAACATACAGATCAAGAATCGGAATTCTATGATCCTATGACTGTCTATCTCCTCCATTACATCTATGTTGCTAAAGGTTATACCGGGTTTTTCTATCTGAAGACACAGAAGTCTGTACTTTTCATAACTGTACCATTCTGCTTTTCATTCACAATATAGACAAATAATTAACCTTTCCTTTAAAAAAAAAGTCTTAAAAGAGGTTTCTATTGCAGTGGAGATTTTACTATTGAATAGGTTGCACAAAATGGCCTTTCAGTAACAGTTGTTCAGAACCTTAGTGCTTGAACCCTTGTTGAATGTCTCCCTGTCACAGTAGGATATGCACAGGCCTTATACAGGCACTTCCTTGATTCAACTAACACTGGGAGAATACAGCTATAGTTTACTGCTGTTTCCCTTCGGGTTATAGAAAGCGAATCTGTGGACAGTTCTAGGGTAGGGGGTGTAACTACTACTGTTGAAGGCAGAAATAATTGGGCAGTCCATCCTTTTCCAAGGGAGCATTGTCTATACTCCCTTATTTGGTACAAGAAAGTAGCAGATAGTGGTTAATTTTCTTTCTCAGCATGTGGGATAAAACGAATAGAAAAGGCTACAGTTTTGTTTTTGCAGACTGACAGCACAAGGCATTGCTTACAGTAGAAATGAATGAAGGGATGTGCCATTTCGTTCATAAAGGAAGGAGCAAATCACATTTCCTCCTTGCCTTAACTTGATGTGCACAGATTTCTTGAGAGAAATAATGAGGTCTTCCTCTTTATTATTGCCTTTCTTTTCACAAAGCATTGGTGTTTTCTCTAATGAGTCATGTCTTTTTATGGTATGTTCAAATGACAGCCTCAGTTTAGGCCATCTAGGGATAGTTCAAGCTTGGGCCCATTTATTTGGGTAGCAGTGCTACCATAACTTCTTAGAATCATAAAGAGACCACGTGGGCCATCCATTCCAACTCTACTGCCATGCAAAAGCACAAAGCACCCCCAACAGATGGCCATCCAGCCTCTGTTTAAAAGCTTTCAAGGAAGAAGCTTTCACCATGCTCCAAGGCAGAGAGTTCCACTGTTGAACAGCTCTTACAGTCAGGAAATTCTTCCTAATCAGGTGGAGTTTCCTTTCCTGTAATTTGAACCCATTGCCTCACAAGAACATACCATCCAGCACCATGGAAACCTAGTGCCATGGTGGATTACAAAAATACTTCTGAATTTTCTGTAGCTACATGGGATAGATGTATCCTCTACACCAGTGTTTCCCAACCAGTGTGCCGTGAGCGATCACCTGGTGTGCCATGGGAAAACCTCCAATATACCCTTTCTTCCCCCTGCTGCTGAACTCCAGCTGCTGCTGTTTGCGGGGTGAGGGGGGGAAGGGCCAGGCAGTGGTGAAGAAGGGGCCAGGGCGCCGACTCCTTTGGCTGTTTTCCCTCCCCGCATGCCTGCCAGCCTCCAATCGAGGAAGGGAGGAGGGAAGGGTGGCGTCACTCGGGCCCCACCCCCTTCCCAGCGGTCACCATTTGAGGAGGAGGAAAGGCCGGCAGAAAGGCTGAGGTGAGCGGAGGGAGGGTCGGAAAGGGGTGGAGTGTCCCTCTCCTCATGAGGAAGAGGCCCGCCCATCATTATTTGAGTCCACAGTGCTCTCTGGATGTAGGTGAACTACAACTCCCAAACATCAAGGTCTATTTCCCCCAAACTCCATGTGTGTTCATAGTTGGGCATATTGAGTATTCATGCCAAGTGTGGTCCAGATCCATCATTATTTGAGTCCACAGTGCTCTCTGGGTGTAGGTAAACTACAACTCCAAAACTCAAGAGCCCACCAAACTCTTATAGTATTTTCTCTTGGTTATGGGAGTTCTGTGTGGGAAGTTTGATTCCATTCCATCATTGGTGGATTTTAGAATGCTCTTTGATTGCGGGTGAACTATAACTCCCAGCAACTACAACTCCCAAATGACATAATCAATTTTTTGACTGATGGTCCCACCTTGGGTTAGTATTAGTATGTTTTGTGCCAGGATATCTATGTTCATCGAAACAGGCCCAGGTTTCACACTGAGTGTATAAATACATTTTAAAACGTATTAACTATATGTATTACTGTGTTAGAGTGTCATTTTGTGTCATTTTGGTGGGTGGTGTGCCCCAGGATTTTGTAAATGTAAAAAATGTGCCGCGGCTCAAAAAAGGTTGAAAAACACTGCTCTACACCCTATTAGATGCTATTTGGACATTTCCTACAGAGATGTTTTTGAGAAGCAGCGCTCCATTATCACTGGACTTGACTTGGATTTTACCCATGAAGATTTTTTTGAAAGTGGTGCCCCATCTTCATTATTTTCTTCATACATATAGCCTCATGACTCAATGCTTACTTTAAATAATTTTTATCATTGCATGTATCCCTGAAGCCTATTTACAGTGAAATCCTTATTCAGACCTAGAACTGTAATGTTTGAGAGAGGCCAGTCCTTTTCATTTTGCTTTAGGCCACTGAATTGAGCTGGGTACTGAGGATTTTAGTAAATTGTATACTATGTGCTCTTTAGATATTATACTTTCCTCTTACATAGATTGTTTTGTGTTTGTTCTGATACCCTACAAGTATTCTGGGATATTGTATAGTTGTATGTTGTTATAACTATATCATTTTCTTACTCACTGGGTGTATACTGCTCCTCATAGGACTGGATGAATAAAAGTTCGTATCTTGAAAAAGGACATAGAATGTAATGGAGAAGAAAGTGTGTCACTAAGACGGATGAAATGGGGCTAGCAATGTCTCTGCAAGGTACAAGGCAAAACACCCATGAAACTGTGCTTCATTTTTCCTGTCCTAACAGGACCTTCTTGGTGAGGAGTATGTGATCAGTGAAGACACAGAACTGGAATCCAATGGCACTTACAGAGAATATGACGAGAGACTCGACTACCGAATGAGAGACTATGAGGATTACTATGACCACAATGATGACAGCAGGGAAGATGGACGGTATGACCCAGCTGAGCGTTCAGAAGGGACTCTTCAGCTTCCCAAGGTAATGGCTACAGAGATGATGATTGCGATGATTTAGTAATTATAGTAATAATTATGTCTTATCCAGTTCTCTGGTGGATCAAGGTGGGGAATGGTAACAAATAACACATATAAAACCACAAGTTTTAATAAATATAAGACATATATAAAAGCATATAAAATTAATATGTATTAAAATAAATCATTGCCTCAATCAGTGAAACCATAATCTAAAAGTAATCCACCAAAAGAGACTTGTCTGTACTGCATATTTAAACCTAGACAGTATCTTGAGTTGATATATCTCTTCTGGCAGGCCATTCCACAGTCTTGGGGAAGCTGGAAAAATGGCCTCTGGGAAATAGTCATCCTAGGTTTGATTGACTGAATTAGATGTGCCCAAGAAGACTTAAATGTATGGGGGAGATTATACAGAAGGAGCCTGTAAGTCAGTGTTTTTCAACCAGTGTGCCGTGGCACACTAGTGTGCCGTGAGCGATCATCAGGTGTGCCGCGAGAAAGCTCTCTGCCCCCTTCCTTCCCCCTCCTCCTGCCGAACTCCTGCTGCTTGGGGGAGGAGGAGGAAGGGCCAAGCGCCGGCGAAGAAAAAGAAGAAGGGGCCGGGGCGCCGCCTCCTTCGGCCATTTCCCCAGCCAGCCTCCAATCCACCATGACTCCTGCCATTACTTGCACCCCTCGCTCGCTGAAGCCGGGCGGAGGAGGAGCCCCGCCTACTGAAACCCGCCCACTGCTCATGCTTCTCCTCTGTGGGAGAACTGAAGCTGGGGGGAGGGGCGGGGCATGGCATGGCCTGGCTCCGCCCACTCCCCTGGCTTCAGCGCTCCTACAGCTTCGCCAGCCTTGAGGGGGCAGTGCCAAGTCAGCATTGTGCTGGCTCTGCCACCGCTGGCTTGGCACTGCCTCCTCAAGGCTGGCAAAGCTGTGGGAGAATTGAAGCCGGAGGGAGGGGGCGGGGCATGGCCTGGCCTGGCTCCTCCCCCTCCCCTGGCTTCGGCACTCCCAACAGCTGTTCCCAGCAGGACACCATCCCCCAGCCGTTCCTTACTGTGTTAGAGTGTCATTTTGGTTGGTGGTGTGCCCCGGATTTTTTAATGTTAAAAGTGTGCCGCTCAAAAAGGTTGGGAAACACTGCTGTATGTAACCTGGACCCAAACCATGCAGGGCTTAAAAGTAATAACTTTGTATTTTGCCCAGATTGCAGATTGACAGTGAGTAGCATGATTTTAATACTGGTGTAATGTGAGTTTTTAAGGACTTCAGCAATACATGGAGCGAGAGTTGCCAGATGTATAAGCTGGGTTTAGAAAAGACAGAGGAATGAGAGACCAAATGGCCAATATACACTGGATGATGGAGAAAGGCGGGGAGTTTCAGTAAAAACATCTATTCCTGTTTTATTGACTACTCTAAAGCCTTTGACTGACTGGATCATAATAAATTGTAGCAAGTTCTTGGTGGTATGGGGATACCAAGCCACTTTGTCTGTCTCCTGAGGAATCTGCATAACAACTAAGTAGCAACAGTAAGAACAGACCATGGAACAACAGACTGGTTCAAGATTGGAAAAGGCAGGGCTGTATACTAGGCTTGTTTTTCAAACTTCAGATAAATCTGAAATTCGGATGTTATTCAGATGTTTTTGACTTTTGAAGCGATTCCGAAGAGAGTTAACGAAACAGGAAGTGGAGTCGCCATTTTGAAGTCTCCATCGACATATTCGGAAATGGCTTTTATGTCTTTCTGACCTCTATTTTTGTCCCATTGCATTTAAAATGTTTAAAATGTTTATTAATGTGTTAAATGTGTTCAATATTTTGTACCAGTATGGCTAGTTTTGCCAGTAGTAGCGGTCAAAAATGGAGGGAAAGGGAATCCCCCAAGTTTTGGCTGTCCCTTCTGCAGGTTTACGTGCATTGCGCAATCACGGATGCCATTAACGAAGCCATTCCAAATTTCGGAAATACATCCGAATCAATTTCGAAAAAACCCACTCAAAAATTCAGAAGTCTATCAGAACCGAAGTGCTACCACCACCTACATCCGAATTGACTTTTGAAGACGATTTTTCCATGATAAAACAACCTATTCAACTTGTATGCAGAAAACATCATGTGACGTGCGGGGCTTGATGAATTCAAGGCTGGAGTTAAAATATTAACAACCTTAGATATGCAGATGATACCACTTTGATGGCTGAAAGCGGGGAGGAGCTGAGAAGCCTTCTAACTAAGGTGAAAGATGGAATGCAGTTAAACATAAAGAAATTAAGATTATGGCATCTGGATTGATTGATAACTGACAAATAGAGGGAGAAAACATGGAGGCAGTGACAGACTTTGTATTTCTAAGTGCAAAGATTATTGCAGACGCAGACTGCAGCCAGGAAATCAGAAGACGCTTCTTGGGAGGAGAGCAATGACCAATCTAAATAAAATAATTAAGAGTAGAGACCTCACCTGGACTCAGGGCCGTAGCCCGGATTCTTATTCGGGGGGGGGGGTCTACCCTGGCAAATTTTTTGTATTGTTATCCCAATAACCCCATTAATGTGGGATATAATGAGCATGGTGATCAGATCATGATATGAATAAACATAACAGTTTAAATAATGTACCAGTAAGGCCTTTTCGTGGGCCACCCTGAGAATTTCTGGGGGGGGGGGGGGTGAAGCCCCCTTAGCCCCCCTCGGCTACATGCCCGACTACTAGTCCCACTGGCTTTTCAGTGATTTGTTTCCACCGGTTTTTCACTTGATTCCAGCTGTCATGTGTGACTGCAAAGGCTAAGATCCACTGGAGTAATGACTCTGTTTGTGTATCCAAACCCTGCAGGGTTGGCTAGCTGTGTTAAATCAAAATGGGCAGCATTTTGTGCAGGGAATGAGAGATCAAACAGAAACATGAGGCATTTGAAATGGTGGTTAATACTTATAAAATACATTCTGGAAGGTCCACAAAAGAGAATCTCCTGCAGGAAGCTCTAAGATCAAAATTATATCTCTATGTGGCATGTGTTCAGGTCTTAGAACTCCTGCCTACATGGAGGCGAGAGAAATCAATGTGCTGTGACTCTTCAGGAGAAAGGTACCAACACAAGCATAGTGAAGTCCCAGAGGCTCCAATGAATAAGGGAAATCTACATTTATGTTAGGATTTACAAGCTTTGGTCACAGATCAGTAAATAAGGGAGCTGGCTGGATTCCAGAATATGTAGGAAAACTGCCACAAAATTTCAGATACAGGAATAGTGTCATTGGCTATTCATCTTGCTTATTGTACATTTTGTTACACTTGGCTGCTCTAATTTGGGGCTACCCTTGGTTGTTGTTTTGTTTGGTTGTTGTTTTAAATAGTTACAGGAAGCATGTGCTTCTCATGTTGCAACAGTTCAAGTGATCGTTCTTGTTTCAGGCCCAATTCAAAGTATAGGCTAGGTTCTAGAAAATGCTATATTTGAAAATGATGTGTAGACTTATGCATTCTCTCATAACAGTGGAGGCCTTTGTTTTAGGCTTGGAAGCTTGTTTGGTGAGTGAGGTACAAAGAGAAAGCCTTCTTGGTGGTTGCTCCAGGCTGTGGAATGCATTGCCAAGAGGGGTTAGATCCACCCAGTTCAATATTGTTCTTTCTATTCCAGGCAAAACCCTTTTATTCTGACAGTATTTTGCCATGTAGCTGGATGGCTGTTGAAGACGTTTTAATTGGAAATGTTTTATTTCTTTCTTGCTGAATTCTTTCTATTTGTATTTTTTAAAAAACTGCATAATTTTGTTGTATTTGTTTCATCTTAATTTTATTCTTGTTAGTGCATTGGGTGCCTTTTTGACAGAAAGAGGTAAAACCAAGAAACAAATGTTGAAGACACGCTGTCATGCCTGGGATCAGTGCAATTTTATCAGTTAGAACCAACTTAAACAAAAGTACCTAATGAAACTGAAAGCCACCAATCAACTATCCATCTATATAAATAAAAATGTAATGTTTGTTTGTGGGATTAACATAACTCAAAAAACACTGGACAAATTGACACCAAATTTGGACAACCCAATGTATGTCCTTCACTCCAAAAAAGAAAAAAGGAAAGAAAAGAAGCAGAAAGGACTTCTATACCCAAAATTCCTACAGGGAGAAACAGTGCGTGTCCATAAAGACACCCATGGCCACGCCCCCCCCACACACACAAGAGAGTGGGCACCATGGGAGTGGAGGTAGGAGGCTTGCCGCATGGAGCCCCTTCTCTTTTCCTGCTATGTCAGGAGGGTGGTCTCCTCCTCCTCTGCTTCCTTATGGCTCTCCCTCCTCCCCGCATGGGTATCATCCTTCCCCCCCCCTCCCCACTGGCTACTGGAGTAGTTGTCCTGGAAGCAGAGGCACAACGCAATGCTGAGAGGGTGGCCTCTTTCTCCTTACCTTCCCCAGGCTTCTGTCTCCTCTCAGCACTGGTCACCAGAGTTGGCGAGGTCAGAGTGGATGGTCACTGTGGGGCGGGGGAGGCTTTACTTTCCTGCACCGGCTTCTTCCCTTCTCCAGGCCTTTTTCTCCTCCCCTCCCCTTGCCAGCCTCATCCTCTTCCCTCCATTAAATCTACAGTGTAGATGCACCCAGTCACCCCGTCTACACTGCCACGTAAAATCCAGGTTATCTACTTAGAACTGGATTATATGGCAGTGTAGACTCATATACAGTATATGTCTACAGAAGTTGGTTGATTGGTTGCATATATATATATATATATATACATACATACATACACACACAATATTTATTATATTACTATTTATATATTGCTATATAATATGTATTTCATAATATATATATATATATACATATATAATAAGATAAAATTACAGTATTTTATATTTATTTATTTATTGTATTTTCTCAGCCTTTCAGTGACTCAAGGTGGTTTATAGGCAGCAAGTAATACACATAATATCAAAATGCACATAAAAACATTAAATACAGCAGTGTTTCTCAACCAGTGTGCTGTGGCACACTAGTGTGCTGTGAGCGATCATCAGGTGTGCCGCGAAAAAAGCTCTCTGCCCCCCTTCCTTCCCCCCTCCTCCTGCCGAACTTCTGCTGCTTGAGAGAGGATGAGGAAGGGATGGGCGGCTGCAAAGAAAAAGAAGAAGGGACCAGGGCACCGCCTCCTTCGGCCGTTTTCCCAACCAGCCTCCAATCTGCCATGACTCCCGCCATGACTCTCATCCCTTGCTTGTTGAAGCCGCGTGGAGGAGGAGCCCCGCCTACTGAAGCCCGTCCACCGCTCATGCTCCTCCTCTGTGAGAGAGCTGAAGCCGGGGGTAGGGGGGGGCATGATGCAGCCTGGCTCCGCCCCCTCCCCCCGGCTTCAGCACTCCCACAGCTTTGCCAGCCTTGAGGGGGCAGTGCCAAGCCAGTGATGGCAGAGCTAGCACAATGCTGGCTTGGCACTGCCCCATGAAGGCTGGCGAAGCTGTGGGAGAACTGAAGCCAGGGGGAGGGGGCGGGGCATGGTGTGGCCTGGCTCCTCCCCTGGCTTCGGCACTCCCATCAGCTGCTCCCAGCAGCTCACCATCCCCCAGGCGTTCTTTACTGTGTTACAGTGTCATTTTGTGTCATTTTGGTTGGTGGTGTGCCCCCGGATTTTTTTAATGTTAAAAGTGTGCCGCGGCTCAAAAAAGGTTGGGAAACACTGAAATACAGCATAAAACCACAACAGAAACAATAAGCAACAGCCAGGAGACAGGTGTTTTTAAAGTCTCTTCCTCAGTCCCCTTCCTCCTCTTAGCTGCCTTGGGGGGGGGGAAGCAGCAGGTTTTCCTCCTCCTCCTGAGGTGGCAGGCAGATGTAGTAAGCAACATTACACCTAACAGTCCAACGAGTTTCCATCACCCTTAAAACACACACACACACACACACACACACACAACCCCAGTAGAACGGACTTAAACCCTCCACAATACTCCAAATAGACATAATATACACATACATTCATATACATATACACATGCACACATGCACATGCAGACGTATATATATGCATAGACTTATACACACATACATATACATACACACAAAAAGTTATTATGAGGTCTCCACTGAAGCTTTATCACTAATCCTTATTTACACTACAAGTCTTTCCCCCCCCAAAATCCAATTATCACATGCTCAGAAAGTGAGACAAAATCTTCTGATCAGGGACACAGATAGCAAAACAAGCACCACAGGGGTGCTAACTCTTACCTTTGCTATCCAACGCATGCACATGTGTGCATGTGTGCACACACATAGTTGGAGCTACACTTTTAAAATGTACCTGTTCCAACTTACAAACAAATTCGACTTGGGGACTATCTGTATACTAATCCTTAAAAACAAAATATTCAGCCAGTGTACATGCAACAAATTAATTTTAATTACAAATGTATGTGTAATTGCTTTTAGGTTGCCTTCCAACTTACATTGACCCCATAAATTTTATAGAACATTTTAAGGCAAGGGATACTTAGAGGTAATTTTGTCCATTTCTTCACTAGAATTATAATCCCCAGCACCTGACATTCATTGGCAGTCTCTCATCCAAATGTTAAACAGGGCTGACCCTGCTTAGTTTCCAGGATCAGATGCCTTTAGGGTATTTACACCCTCAGGTACAATCATGGCATCACAACTTGTGTTATGGACATAGAAACTAAGAAGTTGAATATTGTGTCTGTTGTCATTCTTGTTTTTTTCCATCATGCTTTTTCTCTCAGTGATTAACAAACAGAACTTTTAAAAAACACAAAATGAGCAAAAGGTTTTATTTTCTTCCTTCTTCATATGCCAAAGATAAACCTGAACCACATCTAAGGTGGCTTTTTAGAACGTTGCTTCCAGCAATCCTCTAGGCTGAGGCTATATGGGGTAAGGGTCTTAAGTCTATAAATCCAGGCATTCACTCGTTTGTCCAAAATGCCTGAAGGAGATGGCACCTCAGTAATGAAAGGGGCAAACAAGGGAGGCTGTGATGTCACACATGGAAATGCCTGGCCACTGGTTGCTCCAGCTTCCTGGTCAGGATTGCAGACTTGTAATTCCTGAAGTGTGTGTGTGAGAGAGAGAGTGTGTGTGGTGGTTTTCCTCACAGACTACTGATGACATCTTGTATATCTTTGTTCAATTATACAAATAAGATTGCAGGACATGCAGGTGTTGTGTCATTTAATATAGTAAGTCCTGTCAGTTTTACTCTTAATAGTTGTAGTCTGTTTAAGGTACTTACTTACATATGGTGTACCACTATGAATCACATGGATTTATCTTCCCTGGCACTAAAAGAAGCACCCCACAGATGTTGTGACCTGCAGGAAATGACAGATACTGGATTCTCTGTTGGCACAGCCAAGGAATGTTAATTGCAAATTAAGGAGAATAGACAGGGGGATTTGCAGAACACAGGAGTTGTCGTCTCACCGTTTGGACATTAATTTACATATCTTAATCTCCAAAAACCTGACCTCACTGTTCCATTCATTTCCCTCTCTCTCTTCCTATTGGCTCAGATCCTTAGCCGATTGGGGCGGGCGGTGGGTTTGAATCTGACTGTTCTGTAACATTATAAAATGGCATGCATTTTTGAAATAAACTTATGTCAGCCTTGCGGATATCAGGAACTTGCGGTTGTCATCCTTCTCAGCTGGGAAAGACTCTCTCTCAGTGGGCACACTTCCGGATCTTGGTGAGAACCTACTATTGGGGCTTAGGGGGTTATTTTGGCGTTTCTAACCGCTCGCCAAGGTTTTCCATCAAGGACCCTCGCTTTAGAGGAATCTAGGGTCTCAGCCTCTAAGGCATGTTCCACTTCAAGTGTCTGATCTTGGGGTAGTGACTTGGTATTTTCAGGATACCTTTTACCAGCAACTTCTGTAGATTTGGTGGCTATCAAAAAGCTTTAATGAGAAATTTTCTGATAGCGCTAGCAAGTTGCTAAAAATAGATAACATTTTCTAAGAAAGATAGTTATGAGATGCTGGAGGGGAAACTGCCACTGTTGTGTGTGTGGTGGTCCTTGGATCACATTCATTATTCATTATGTAGTTAAATAGTACAAATCTTCAAAAATAGTTGCATGGGTACTAAGAAAATGCAGTTGGGATAGAGTTGTAGCTATGCAGCAGATGCTGTCAAAAGTGCTTTTATTTCTTTCCTCTCCCAAGACATTGTCTCGAGAAAAAAAAAGATAAAATGTATATTGAAGTGGTTTCTTAGAACATTATGTCTTTGTTTATCTTGAGGTTTTCCAAAAATGTTCATAAGAAACTAGACAGCAAAAGAGACTAACCTAATATTAATGATTGATGTCTATTTATAATGGGTTTTCCTGCCCTAGGACCTAGAAGAGCCATAGTGCAGTTTTGGCTCTTCTAGGTCCTCCTCTCGGCCACCTCACCAACCCATAAACTATGTGCCATCTTTCACCAGGCCGTGTCTTTGTGAGGGAAGCTGGCATTTGCTTGGCCAAGCAGAGTATATCTGTGATGCCCTTAGCTTTCTGAGTCAGGCTCATGCAAATCAATCACATATTCAGACAGAGGGTTGTGCAAGTTACCTAACAAGGCCAAGGTTTGGAACTGGGATAGGGCATGCTGGGTAACATTCTACTCTGTTGGCTAAACAGTTGATAGACCTATATAAATGTACATACACACATCCCTCATATTTGGTTCTGCATCTTTATGCCAAATTGTAGTTAAGGAACAAGGGCATGTTCCAGGTGTTTTGGACTTGCTGTTAGGAACTGTGGGAGTTGAAGTCCAAAACACCTGGAGGGCCAAAGTTTGCCTATGCCTGCTCTAGTAACACAAGCATGAGAGACCACTAATTAATCCTAGGTGCTTTTAGGACAGACATGGGCAAACTTTGGCCTTCAAGGTGTTTTGGACTTCAATTCCCACAATTCCTAACAGCCAGTAGGAGTTGTGGGAGTTGAAGTCCAAAATACCTAGAGAGCCCAACTTTGCCCATTCCTGTTATAGAACATATTTCAGAACAAGGATCTGGCAAAAACACGTTTGAGGAGTCCTTGCCTAAGAAAATCCTATGGACACACACCCTCTCTAGTAGCACTTTGCATAAATAACATGCGTGAAAGTTGGACATATTAATGTACATTAGGAATTTAATCTGAGCACAAAATATTGTACATGCACACATTTCCGTTTCTACATACCAGAAAGCAAGTTTTTAAAGTTTTAATCATTCTGAAACTTTTCAGTTCATCAGTTGGATGTTACATCCTTTTTATCATTGTAATTTCAAGTAATTTCAGATGTATGGTGACCCTAAGGTAAACCTATGACAGATTTTTCTGACTGTGTGGGTTTCCATGGCTGAGCAGAAATGTGAACCCTAGTTTCCAGAAACTTAATCTAATGCTCAAACTAGTACACCATGTCCAAAGAAAAGGCCAGTTTATCTGCCTTGCACTGCTTGATCATAGTTTCTTTTTTTGTCTGTACCAGGAAACCAACCTCAAAGGAGAGAAAGGAGAGCCAGCCATAATCGAGCCTGTGAGTATGTTATGCCTTCTATTCTCTTGACACTGTCACATTTCCATCTGTGAGGATAGAAGAAGTACATTTCCATCCCTAAATAGAGGCCTGAGCATTGTGGTCAGTCCAATTTGAATTCTGAAAGAATAAACATTTCTAAATCTAGTCATTTCCAAATAGCAAGAAGGTACCACTGCCAGGTCACGAGAGCCTTTTGGTGGCAGCCTGCCCGGAGAGCATATCAGATATGATGCAGCCTCTGGGACACAGACTGAAACCAGCAATTATTGGTTCTCAAAACAAGACAAAAGCCCGTTGAGTATTTCCTGGGCCAGGAAGTTTGTTCACAAGTATGCTTTCGAAAAATCCATTTATAAGGACTTAATCATATGAAGGAGGCAAATCAGCATTGAAACAGGACTATGATGGCACCTGTCACTGTGTGCATCCTTTGGCCTGTCTGATTCCTCCCCATAATAAATCCATCTCCTCCTATCAATAGGAAAACGTGTCAATAATGGTAGGTCACACTACATTTCCATCATTTATCTGGTGAGAGGGGACTATTTAACTTCTGTGCTGTCATCCTGGCATTGAAGTGACAGCAGAGACAGGATTCTCCTCCTCTCCCACTCTTTTCCTCTTTCCTTTTTTCCCCCAAGACTGTTATTTTTGGATTTAAAGTTTTACTTGAACTATAAAATATAACTGAAATTACAAAATTACTTTCACAACTATTAAAATTTGCAAAGCAGAATAAGTGTGGAAGGCTGGGATTGTGAGGTAATGCGAAAGTAGCTCAGGACCACAAATTGGCAAATTGGTATTGTTGTGCAAATGCAGAGATGTGAAATTGCAGGGATACCCATGCTGGTATGTTGCTACTATCAGCGATTGTGTTACTGCCATGGAATAGTGGCTTTGTGTGATATAGTCCTTAATGCTCATGAGCACTTCCATTTTCTGCTACACTAATGCCGTATCAGCTTAGTAAGGTAGATTTGAATCATAGTCGTGCATTGCATGTTTAGTATTCTCAACAACTGTGCGCTACTTTGTTCCAGAAAAAGCACTTTCATCAGCAGTCTGCATCCCTGGTACAATTAATCTGATCATGAATCATGTTTCCTATTCAAAAGTGCAAGCAACATTAACTATTAATGTAGATGGCTATTGCTGTTGTGTATTTTATGTGCAGTTGGCTATATTATGCAACAGCTTGTTCAATTAAACCGCCAGTTCCCTCCTCACCATGTATTTAGCCAAAATATTCACAAGTGCTTATGAAAGGCACTTCTCTGAAAATATACACACATACAGATTTTACTTTGTAAATGTAAAGTAAATTGTAAAACAAGACAGTCGTTGGTGGCTTTCTTTTTTTCTGGTGCCCAAAGATGTTTTTAAGAGTGTTTAAAGGTAACTAAGTTGCATCATGTAACTTTAGGTATATTCATAGGATTCATAGACACCCTCCCTTTTCATTGCCTAAATTATGAGTGGTTTTTTGTGTATCAGGAGCGACTTGAGAAACTGCAAGTAACTTCTGGGGTGAGAGAATTGGCCGTCTGCAAGGACGCTGCTCAGAGAACACCCAGATATTTGATATTTTACCATCCTGTGAGAGGCTTCTCTCATGTCCCTGCATGGGGAGCAGGAGTCGACAGAGGGAGCTCAACACGCTCTCCCCAGAGTTCAATTGCTGACCTTTTGGTCAGCAGTCCTGCTGCCACATTGCGCCACCAGAGGCTCCAGATTATGAGTGTTAACAGCTCCTAACAATTTTATCTCTTCAATGCAGGGCAGCCGTTTTGAAGGGCCAGCTGGATACCGTGGTCCACAGGTGAGAGCAGGAAGGATAATGGACACTAATTGAGTGTGTCAAAAAATTGTCACCTGGTGTCACTGTCTTCACATCACAAATAATGGTATTAGTTGGGGTGGCTGTGGATCAATTACTTTCTGTCAGTATGCTCAACTTCAGATGAAGAAAATGAGAAAAAGCAATAAATTTCACCTTGACCTCACTGGAGAAAAGAAAGAATGTAAATACAGTGAATGCATACAAGTACAGGGGCTCCAGTTACACAGTAGTAAAGTGTTGATCTGGAGTTTTTATTTCTCAATTTGAAAAAGGAATGGAATGTAGGATTTGAATTGATACGTGATGCCTTTTTTCTCTGTTTAACCCTTGCTAGGGCGAGATGGGCCCAATGGGACAGGGAGGACCGCCAGGGTTTCCAGGAGATCCTGGTGAACAGGTAAGGGAAACTCTGTGTGATTCAAGAGAGAGCCCTCCTCCTCCTTTCTCCTGGGGGTTCCTGATTGTCTCAGAAGGTGGAAGGAGGGGGTTGGGGAATAGAGGTTAAAGAATCAATGGCACGTGCCCCTCTCCGCGTACCTCAGTGCTGGAGACAAGTCCTAGCTTGACACAGCTTTCTTCTCTAGTGCAACAGTTCATGAGAGTGATTGATGGAGTTTCTTGTTTTCTTTCTGCACAGGGACCATCAGGCTTCCCAGGCCTCCCAGGGGCTGACGGCATCCGTGGACCTCCAGGAACTATGATTATGTTACCAGTAGGTATTATAGTTAGCTGGGCTTAGTGGTTTGGGGGACCAAGAAAAAGAGGGCAGAGCATTGGGATCAACAAACAGTCAGCCTCTTTGGGAAGTAGGTTCATGGCAGGTGTGCTTGTATGTTATTTTCCTACTGACATGGCATATAAAGTAAAGTGTGGAGTCTCATGTAGTGCCTGTGAGCATTGTTATATTTGTGCCTCACAGGGGAACCAGAACAATACCCCACTAGGAAGCCAGAATATGGCTAAGTCTGAAAGGAGATCGCTCCCCTCCCATTCCCTCAAAGACAATATTAATGGTCTGAAAATTCCATCAGGCCCTATTCGACCTCCGGGAACTCTATCTATTCTACCAGTCTCAAGCGAGCCGCCGATGGCGCTGCAGTATCGCACGCTGGCCAAACCAGTGAATACCCCACCAAGCCCGGCTCTTTTCTGGGGACCTGTCGCAAACTGAGCCCTCAACAGACTCCAATGGAATATCACTGGCCGTTCTGATTTTGTGTATTATGTATGTCTTTATAACTGTTCCGAGCCTTCGGGGAGTGGCGGTCTATAAATGTGAAGTATAAATAAATAAATAAATACCATGTCAACACTTACCATGGGATTGAGTACCAGGCAGCAGGCTCTGGAGAGAAGAAACAAAATCATGGTGACACAAGGTGATGCGGGAAACAGATTAGTGTATAGGAAGACAGACTTTCCCCATGGTTTTGTAAAGGTTAGCTTCACATAGTTAAATGACAGAGGAAAGGGGCTGAACTGTGCAGCTCATCCTTCTGTTGAAGAGGGAGCTGCAGACCTCTTGAACTGATTTCATCACTAAGACATTTTATTCCCCCTCTCACCTGATAACAATGATCCTGCAATCAAAATGGAGACATGGCATTGCTTTGCTGTTTTGTAATCTTGTATATTTTGATTTCTCTCCATTGGCGTCCCCTTGCCATGGGGGAGAGGCTTGCATACCCTAATGAAGTTGTGAGCTATGCTGGTGGTGGCATAATAGTCACCGGTAGGGCCTCCCATGCCAGACAGGCACAACCAAAGGGTCTGACAAAGAGCGTCAATGGGCAGGATGGGCTCTCTAGCCTTTTGGCAACCATCCTAAGAGAAGGAAAATTCTAATTTCAAACCTGGGCAGATGGTGCTCGTCTAACCCTGTAAGGTCAACCATCTAGAGAAGGCAACTCTAATCAAACCTACGACCTGAGGACCTCGCTGCCACCGTCCAAGCTTTCTAGGTCCCGGCAGATGAACCTTTGGTTTAAAGGGTGAGGCCAGTTCTGTGCACGCTGCTCTCCACCAGAAAAATCAATTGCACAGGCTTGAAGGACACATCCAATTTCCTTTAGTCGTCAACGTGCTTGTAAAAAGCATGGGATGAGTCCTTCTTAAGAATCTTTGTTCGCAAAGTAATGCCAGAGAGATATTTTGATTACAAGTATTGTCATATTGCTTTGTATTATATTGTGGTTTTATATTTGCATTATATTTTGCAATTGTATTGCCACATTTTATGATTAGTTAGACCTCACCCCCCCCCCCCCCGTGTGTGTATGACCACACAGACATGTTTTCGATTGTTCATCTCTGTCAGGGCCTATTGTTTTTGTTCGTTTTATTGTAAAACTCTTGTATGCTTGATGGTGCTATATAGGAGGTGATGGTGATAATGAGGAGGAGGAGGAGGATGCTTTCATCAAGATTAGGGATTGGAAATGTTGCTAGCCATGAACTGCTTGATATAGAGGGGCCACTTTGAGCAGGATCTTCTTAGTGATGCTGATACACGATTTGTTTAATGCAGCTGTGATCTCATTACTACTTTGATTTCTTCTCATGAATTCACATCTAGTTCCAATTTGGGGGTGATTCAGCAAAAGGCCCTTCAGTGTCCTTCCAAGAAGCCCAGGCCCAAGCTATTTTGCAGCAAGCGAAGGTGAGTGAATGTCCACTTGATTTTTCTCTCGTCATTCAAATAATAAAATTGGAAGCATCATCTTGTGTTTCAAAAGACCAGCTGCAAATCAAACCATATCAATACATCATACAAGAACAACCATCAGTTCACTTCTGGGGTGCTTCATACACATCACCTTGAAAAAAGTACCTCATTCAGAAAAGTTGTCCCCTAATTCAAGAATAGGTTGAAACAGTTTTACATGGAGGGCTCCAAGTCCCACCAATTCAAAGACTTGTGGAGTTATTCCATCTCTTCTTCTTTGTTTTTTTTTCTGGTAAGAAGACAAGAAAGAGAGAGGGAAGGAGGAAACATGACAGGGCAGCCAATTAATTAGGATGTTATCTGGACCCCTTGTACATTTGTGGTAAAATTGCTAATGGGAGCAGTGTATAGGGAGCACACAACCCCCTAGTTGTGCCATCTCCACTGTCTGCCAGTTTGCTACCGAGCACAATTCAAAGTGCTGGCTTTGGCCTATAAAGCCCTGAACGACCCCACCCCAACTTACCTGTTCGAATGCATCTCCATTTATGAACCATCATGGAGGTTAAGATCTTCTGGGGAGGTCCTGCTCTCAATCCCACCACCTTCGCAGATGTGACTGCTGGGGACAAGAGACAGGGCCTTCTCAGTGGTGGTGCCTTGGCTGTGGAATTCCCTCCCTAGTGGGATTCAATCAGCCCCCTCCCTCCTGTCATTTTGGAAACAAGTGAAACAAGTGAAAACTTGGGAGAAAGCATTTGGCCTAGCATAATTATCTGTGCAATACAGCTGGAATCGACCCTAGATTGATGAATATGATTATTTGGCTATTTGATTTTGGATCTATGCACAATAGTCATCTAATGTTTACATATATTGTTTTAATGTTGCTTTAAATTGTTGTTTAATAGATTTTAATTGTTATTGTTGTTTGGACATGGAATAATGTCTATATATGTAAGCTGCCCATAAATAAAATAAATAAATAAATAAATAAATAAAAAATCCTGAGAATACAGAAAGCAAAAATACAGTACAGCAACATTTCAAAACACTTCCACTCTTTTAACTCCTTTCTTTCACTATTTACTTCATTTCTGTTGCCGAGTTTTATTCTTTCTTTTTCATTTTACCTCATTAATCCCTGTCCCTAAAAACAGTTGAATAACACCACTCAAATTCATCATTTTATTGCTCTTCTCAGCTTGCCATGAAGGGTCCTCCTGGTTCAATGGGCCTTACGGGTCGGCCAGGACCACTGGTGAGTACAGCTGCAAGAGGGAGTGAAGAGCCTTTCAGGGATGGTTGGGACACTCATTATTAAATATATATTTTATATTTATTCTGTGCATTTTGTGTGACAGGATCAGTTGATGTCTGTAGAGTTGGCCCTATCATAAGACAAAGTGGTTTGCAGAATTTGAATGGCATACATGTACAGCATGCTGCTATTGTTGATTTGTTTAACTGCCAGGGATGGGAAGAGTACTTGGATTTTCTGCCTTGTTTGCCAAAATCACCAGGGTAGCTTTGAATACTGTCCTCCTTGATTAGTTGGTATCTGATGTTCTATCCGGAATGACAAAATATTGGAGATTAGCCCTGCTATGTTTGGTTTGTAGTGAAGTGAGTAGTGAGAGCTTCCTTTTAAAATCTAAAACACCATGGGAGCAATGTGGAATCTAAGCATTTCTCTCCCTTGCAACTGTCTGTGCTTGCCTAGGATTATATAGGGTTATCTCTATAGTTATTTGTAACTTTAGGATGTCCTAGTTCAGAAGAGATAGTCCTAATTAATTCTCCATTGTCCCACCTTTTCAGCTACTTTCCAACCTCATGTGTCCCAGTTTTTAATATGTTAAATATTGGAGGGTATACTATATCACTTTGCCCTTGAAGCATTGCCCCCCCCACCCACTCCATGTCCCCATCAAATGCCAGCCTTAGGGCCCTTCCACACAGCCCTATATCCCAGAATATCAAGACGGAAAATCCCACATTATCTGAGTGTGGACACAGATAACCCAGTTCAAAGCCAATATTGTGGGATCCTCTGCCTTGATATTCTGGGACAGGGCTGTCAACTGGCGGCCCCGGGGCCGGATCCGGCCCCGTAGCCTGTTGGACACGGCCCCACCTATGCCCTCAGCCGCCATTTTTAAATTTGAAAAAAAAATTGAATTTTTTTTTAAAAAAGGGGGCCGGGGGGGAGGGGGAGGCGGGGCAGGGAGGAGGAAGAGAGCTAGCTCCTCCTCCTTTTCGGCGCCCCCCCTCCCTACCTAGGGCGGGGAGCCGCCGAAAAAGGGCAGAAGGCGGCGCCAACAGCAGCGTCACAGGCCTGGCGTGACGCTCTGCTCCTTGGCACCGCCTACTCCTTTTCGGCGCCCCTCCTTCCTAGGGCGGGGGGGAGGGCAGAAGGCGGCGCCAAGAGCAGCGCGTCACAGGCCTGGCTGTGACGCGCTGCTCTTGGCACCGCCTTCTGCCCTTTTTCGGCCGTTTTAGGAGGGGGCGGGGCCTGGGGTTGGGGCGGGGCCTGGGGCGGGGCCTGGGGGCGGGGCCGAGCGGCCCCCTAGGTCATCAGTGACCGCTTATCCGGCCCTGGACCCCGTAGAAGTTGGACAGCACTGTTCTGGGATATAGGGCTGTGTGGTAGGGCCCTTAGTTTCCCAGTCTAGATCAGAATCCTAGCATTTAGGTATCAAGAGGTCATGAATCCCTTTCTTCCACTGCAGTATTGATATGTACAGTATATCAACAGGAGAAACGATCCTATTATTTGTATTGCAAAAAAAGAAGCTTCAATTGAAAGGAACGTAAGCATGGAGCGCCCAATCTAAAATGGGATGAAAGGAAGGCAGAGGGAGATATTCTTTACACCAAATGTAACACTGCTATTTTCAACATGCACTGTATGCCTTCCAACATTTCATTCATTTAACAGTTCATGGATAAAAACTGGAACACACAATTGGAGAGACTGTAGCAATTTACTTTTGCCTCAGCCTGCAGGGAAGGGGAAAACTCCACCCAATTCCTCTGCTCCCTATTTACTGAGCCAGTAGAATATAAATTCCTTTTTGTATGTTGAATTTAGTTTATAGCAGTGAAAAGTAAACTTGTACAAAGGGGGAAAGTGGGAGGAGGAGAAAAAAATTGGGACATTTTTAAAGTAGCTGAAAAAGTCTGCTGTCAAGAGGAGTAATCAGGACTTTTCCTGCCAACATGGGACACTTGGAGAGTATAGTACTGCCCTGTCTACTTTGTCTATAAGGGCTTGTGTACACTGGCAAAAAAACCTCCAGACTCACTGCAGATGCATCACTGTCTGTCTCCATGACACTAAGGGCACATCCAGACAGCCCATTTAATGTGGGAATTACTGCAATAAAAAGGGGGGCTATCCTGATGATGTCCTGGACAAACTTGAACTAATTCGCCACAAACTAGGAAACCCCTGGTTTGTGGTGAATTAATTTGTTAGTGGGTTTATTCTGTACTGCCGTTGAAGGCATGGGATAAACCCACTCTGCAGTCCAGACAGTAGTCCCATGGTTTTCCAGGCAAAATTAGACTGGAAAACTGAGAGTGTGAACCCCCTCCCCAAAATCCCTGTAAAAAACAGAAGAACTTACCTGGCCTCCATTAGAAGGATGCTGTAGTTCTCCTGGTGTGTAGAAATGATGCACCAGGAGAAAGACGGGGGGGGGGGGGGGTAGGATAATCACTCCTATCCTGCTTTCTCCTGCCGTGCCATTTCTATTTGCCAGGAGAACTCCAGCAGCCTTCTAATGGAGGCCGGGTAAGTTCTGTTTTTTACAGGGTTTTGGTGGGCTTTTGGGGAGGGGGGTTAGAGTATCTGGGTGTTCTCCTGGAAAGTTCTGGGAGAACATCTGGACACACACACCAGAAAGCACAGGCTTTCTGGGGTGTGTGTAGATGGCCCCCGGGGAACATTTGCATTTTTTAAAAAACCAATGTTCCCAGGATAATGCCTGTCTGGATGCGCCCACAGTGACTTTCAGTCATTATCTGGGAGTGTTGGGGTTTAATCCAATTTTGCCCTGCTTTAGGCAAAGTTGGAGGATACTACAGAGTTTTCTGGAAATGGGGGTATTTTGGAGATTAGGGCAGTCTGGACAACTGGATTAGGTTTGATTCAGCTTTCCCCCCTGTCTGAATTGACACTGTTGCCACCACCTTTTCCCTTCACTGACCAGCATTAGGGAAGAGGGCAGCATGTCCCAATGTTGTCCCTGTTGCTGCTCCCACTGATCACAGTCACATTGTCAATATTAGAATGGGGTGTCTGCATGATCATTGAAATGGGGGGAGTCAGTTCTCCCAACTTCTTCCTAGTCATGCAGGTGTCCCATTCTGACAACAGCAGCTATGTCAGGTGATGGCCATGTGCTCAGAGGAAGCTTTGTGGGCACCAAGGAGTGGTGGCAATAACATGGAGAATAATGTGACAGCCCAGTAGTGCTGATTTGGTCACAACTCATCTGGACACTGCCCCCAGATTCAGCATATACGTGTCAGATCTGGTGCTCTTCCAGGCTCAATTTACACTGCAGTAACCTGTACCGATGTCCATGCAGCCTAAGACACATTACATCTAGCAATTTCTAGAAGGAGCATTCTTCCCTCATACCCTTGAGGTTCTGACTGTGATTTTATTGTAGATATTTAAGGCATTTTGAAAGAATTAAACCTGCTTATAACATTTTATATTTTAGGGTCTTCCAGGAAATTCAGGATTAAAAGGAGATGGAGGTGACTCAGGGCCACAGGTTGGTTTCTAAAGATTTCAGGAAACAGTCTTTACCAGAGAGTTGGAAAAAGAAAACACCAAACTAAAATCCAGTTGCTCTCACTTTAGAATTTACGAATTAATTTGCTGATTGATTGAATGGTTTTTATTGCCCCTGGTTCCCAACCTTTGGTCCTCCAGGTGTTTTGGACTTCAGCTCCCACAATTCCTAATAAGCTGGCTGGGATTTATGGGAGTTGAAGTCCAAAACACCTGGATGACAAAGGTTGGGAACCACTGCTGGAAGGCTGCCTCATTCCCAATGCTGCATTAGAACTTCTCTATCTTGCTCAGTGGGAAAGAACTGATAACATTTCAGAACTAAATCTACCCGTGCAATTCGAATTTGCACCCCTGAAAATTAAAGGTGTAGTGTAGCTGTTTATGCCTGTTTCCCCTACTGATCATATTTACTGGTCTGTACTCTGATTTAGGAGGTTCAAGAGTGATTTTCAACTAGCTGGTCCTTTTTACTGTGATTGGGAACAGTCTTTAGACTGATCTTAGGGGTTAGCAGGTAACAGCTGTGTGACCATTTTCTATTGATCCACTGTCATTGCTAGCAGAATCTTAGGTTTGTGGACGAAAGATTCCATCTCCTGTTGAAGGCAGAAGAATCTTGTAGATGCTAGAAACCTCCCCTCATTTTCATCTCTAGCTTTGTCCCTCCTGCTTCTGGCAGAGAATTATTTATTTAATTTATGAATCACTCCCATTTATGCACTTTCCTGAAAGGCCATGTGCTAATCTGATGAGGGTAATTGTAAATTTGTTTTAGAGAGCTTTGATAGTTATCTGCTAGCATTTTACTTTTGTGCGAAGAAGCCTACGGCTAAAAGCAATAAACACTTATTGGTTCTAAATTCCTTTTTATCTTTTTTATATATAAAAAAACAAACAGATCTTCCCAAAGAGCTTGTGGGTTTGTGGGTATTTTTTTTTACAATAAGGATAAAAAAGGGATCTGAAACCCAATCAGTATTTATTGCTTTCAGCTGTCAACTTTTGCACACAAAGCTGAAATGCTAGCAAAAGCATGATATCAAAGCTCTGTAAAAATAAATTTTCAATTACCTTAATCGGATTAGTACATTGTTTTTACCACCCACAGTATAACACCTGAATTTTTTTGATGCTACTGCGAATAATGCTACTTAATGTGTTGTATGCTCAGCTTTCTGGCTCAAAAGGTACGGCATGATATTTTTCATTGGCTACCTGATACAAATGTTATATACTTTTAGGTTGAGGCAAATAATAAAAAAGATAAATTGGCAGATCTTTGACACAACCACTATAAGAATACAAAAATCTAACCCTTGCAATGATTATAATGATTCATGCCTTTCAAACAATCTGAAGTCATTTACTGTTTTGTAAATCTGTTTTGAGTCTACACCCCTTCCCCCCTTTTATATGAATGTACTTTCCTTTATACAACCTCCCCTTGAAAGAGCTTTCTCCCTCACAAATAATTTGCCCCACAGCTATCTCACCCCCTGTTTTTATCTTTCTATTTTAATTCTGCACCTGCAGCCCACTCATTGTCCTGCATCAGAAATGGTTTTATTTTACTGTAATTTTATATCGATTGTAGTATCTTATAGTTTATGTTTTATGTAATTGATTATGTTGTTCTTTATGATTGATTTTATTGTGTTGTTATGTTGATGGGTTGGCCTCATGTAAGCTGCCTCGAGTCCCCATTGGGGAGATGGTGGCGAGGTACAAATAAAGATTATTATTATTATAATTATTATTATTTTACTGGAACCTGATTTTAGGTGAAGCTATCCTCAGTTCAGAGAAAGTACTTTCAGAAACCTAGAAGATACTCTACAGTATGTTGTTGTCCTATGACATCATTACGTTGGGGTTTTTATGGCCCCCTTTTCCTCTCTTGGATGGGGCCTACCAAGCACAATCACACAAGGCTGGCATGACCCTGCCCCCATTCCTCCCAAATCAGAGGGGAAGCATCACAAGGCACTTCTTCTGCCACTACGGAGAAGAAAGTGTGTTTTGGGTAGCTCCGTTGGAGCTACCCAAATTTTGTTGCCCTTTCCTCCATCTGATAAGGGAAAGGGAAATGCAGCATGCACATTGCTGCCCTTTCACAATCTGTTGGGGACAGGGACAGAGCAGCAATGCACCATGTCCTGTCCCAACCAAGTGAAGGGGTAAGGAGGGAGGATGCACAGTGACTGGTGAAACAGCCCGGCCTGCCCCAGAAGCCATGTGAAGAGATTCCTATTCTATATGTATAATATGAGCCAACCCTGCCATGTCAATTCTTCATTCCAGCACTCCAGTCTGCCCCCTCCAGAGAATGAAAGTGGGGTTAGAAGTAGATTTCCAATCATTTTGGTTGCCATTCTTTCAGTCAGTATTCAGCTAATTTTGGTGGAGTGCATCTTATATGATAATGTTAATCTATGGCTCAGTTGCCATGCATGACATTCTCCCCAAAATGTGAGGTTTTTTTTTATTTTAAGTGCCAAAATAACTTGCTTTGTCTAAGATACTTACCACATATCAAATCAATTTTAGGGTAGATTATGTGTGGCACTGGAGATGCTGCTAGATGAGAATTTCCTCCATCTTTGCTTTGCTGATGGGAATTGGCTACTGTTTGGAATCCATCCAGCAGTGTGTTTGAAGACCACAAATGTTCTAAACACAGCAGGAACTGAAAATCCCATTTACCCACCTCCTCATTTCCTGCCACATCAGCATAGCTCATCAGAGTACCCAAGCACTTGTTGTCCCTAAATCCCATGGCCCATCAGAGTGCCTGGGAATCCTATTAACCCAGACTGTGGAACTGTATCCTCAGGAATATTCCTCTCAAATGATCTTTATCTCCAAGCTGTGCCCAAATTTCATTCCAGAACCTCCCAGATAGCTGGACACACTAGGCAACAGGCAAGCTTCAAATCCAACCAGTGACAGTTTATTGAAAATTCTGCCAGATCAATCAGCAAATCAGCAATGGAGATTCATGGACCTTTAAGCTTTCAACCAATTTGTGTCTCTGTGTCCATAGATCCTGAAATTTTGCCAATCACTTCTGTTTTTCATGTTTCTAAATGTGCATAACATTTCTATAAAAAACCCATTTAGGCTTGAGGGACACACTGGATTTGGAAACTGCCTCCAGTGCCCAGTCTGGTCAGAGCTGAATAAACTGCCCTGCCTTTGATTCCTGCTGTGTGAATCTGTTTGGCCTGATTCAGAGCTGCCACATTCCAGGAAGGAACCCAAGATTTGGGACAGCAGTCTGCTCACCCATGAAAAACCATGACAACAATATCTAAGAAACTAGAGCTGATGCGGTCTATCCAGTGCAATTTGCTTAATGCCCCAAATAACCCCAGGAACAGAACTGAAAACCAAGACCCCCCCAAAAAAACTTTGTTGGGCTGTGCAATTTAGAGCTTAGGTATTTAGGGTCATTGCACTGATAATTAATGCAGTTATTTGAAAACTGAATTTACTTGCTTTCTTCAGCTGGTGCAGTTGAATTTTTGGGACACAAACATATAACTTTCTAGTATAAACCAAAGATGGGGAACCATACTAGTCCTACCATTAGGCACAGTGAGATAGAAGCTTCAGGCAGCAGATCTGAGCTGGTAGCGAGAGAGCCACATATTGTTAATGCTTTCATTATTTTGTGATATTGATAGGAAGCAGGGAAGATAAAGTGAGATTTTTTTAAACCTCACATGCCAAAATACCTTGCGTGGTCGAAGATACTTCTTACATATTTATTTATTTATTTATTTATTTACTAGCTGTACCCGGCACGCGTTGCTGTGCCCTATTTAGGAGATGCGATAAAGTCTGAGTATGTAAGGGTTGGAAATGATGTTACTTACGGTCTTGGTGGGGTCATGTAGGCATGAATTGCGCACTTTCTATGTGTGCTCCAAATGATGTCATCTGGAAGCATGAGTTGTATTGTCTTATATAGCGGAGGAAGTGTTTTGATTCTGGAGTGTCTCCACTCAGCAAAGTTTGTAGTGGTTGTGGAGGAGTGGCAAGTAGTGGTAGAGAGACTTTACCGGCTAGGCAGCACATTCCTGGTGTTTCTGCTGGGTATTTCAGGGCTTTGCAGTGTGTGCAGATGTGCGTTAGGGTGCCAATGTCGGTCTCTGGCGCCATGCTGTAGTCTTCTGCAGCGTTGTATCTGAAGGCTAGGCGGTGGAATTGGTTGTGGTGTTTTTGAAGTTTGTTTTCTGTGTTGCGACGTCGTTTTTCTGCGCTCTTTGCTCGCTGCTGTTGTGTTGCATTTCTGCGTCTTTGTTGTTCATGGCTGCGCGCTTCTTCTTGTCGTGCAGTTCTTTGCATTTGGTTCTCAGCTGTGTGTCGTGCAGTGACCTGTTGTCTGTGTCTCTGCTGCGCAGTGTGTTTCTGTTCTGGCGTTTGTTCTGCCCTTTTTTGTTTGATGTATGTAGCGTTGTGAGTGTGTCGTCCGATGCTGTTCTGCATAAACTGTCTTTTGGGTCAGTTTATGTATGTGTGGAAGGAAGGAATGGTTTTTGTTTGTGGTGTTTGAAGGTGTTGTGTGTACGGGGTCCCGTAAGGTTGGTGGGATGGGTTGTGATTGGAAGTTGTGTTGTGTTGTGTGGGTAGGAATTTGCTGGAGGCACTCTGATGGGCCAATTTAGGGACTCCTCAGAGTTTGATGTATTTGGCAGTTTAACCCTCAAACACCAACTGAAGTCTCTCAGCATTCTATCCTAGCCTTGGATGGCTCTTGCCAGCGTTGCTATGGTTACAGCAGTTATGCAAATTCGCCCTTATTGGCAGCCAATCATGTTGTTCAGAATGTAGAGGCTGGGCGAGTCATTGGCTGCCCCAGAGGATACTGGGAAATGTAGTTTTATTTTTACTCATTGTTTTGGGTGCCTTTTAGGTTTTTTGGGGGAAGTTTCTTTGCTACAAACGTACCTTGCTTGAGGCCTATTTCTGTTGGCAAGTATTGTTTTTCTGCATTGTATGGTTTCTTTGTTTGAGGTATACATCACATGACGTGAACCCATTTATATAATAGATTATTTCGATGTATATACTATCCTTCCCAAAAAGGCTCAGGGTGGTTCACAACAATGAATACACAACACAACGTAGTTAAAAACAGAATAAAAACAGATTAGGACCAGAATGGAAAGCACAACCCTTAGAGATTAAACGCCTGGCGGAACAGGGTGGTCTTACATATCTTGACTTACATATAAGAAGGAACAACATTTGTGACCTTGTCTCACCCAAAGTACAGTATTTCCCAACACAGAGGTTAACACTAGGGTTGAAAAAAGTAAAAATGAGAAGCAGTCTTGGAACTCAATTACTTTGGTTCTTGTTTCAGGGTCCCCCTGGAATACAGGGCCCAATTGGGCCACCAGGGAAACGTGGAAAGAGGGTAAGCACCACTTTCAGCCCTTGGTTTTAAACTGTATGTTATTGCTTATGTTTGAGTTTTATTGATGGTATTGTTTTATAATTGCTGTTGTGTTGTTATTATGTGTTGTTGGGCTCGGGCTCATGTAAGCTGCACCAAGTTCCCTTGGGGAGATGGTTGCGGGGTATAAATGAAGTTAATAAATAAATACATTAATAAATAAATTGGTGGGGTGACATCACCCAATAATTCTCAAACCTACTACTTAACCTTATCTCTTTGCTTCATTTTTTAAAGGGTCGCTCAGGAGCAGATGGTGGCAGAGGACTTCCAGGAGAAACTGGACCCAAGGTTTTCATAGTCATACTATGGGAAGGAAGGGAGGGAAAGAGTAATATTTCTAGGATTCACCTCTAGTGCTGTCTGCTGATTCTCATGAAGTCAACATGGAGAATGAGAACGCTATTCTTCAAGACTGGAATTCAACATGATTCTGCTTGCTTTGGGTTTTGGAAAGCTAGAGTAAAAATATAATTTACCCATCCTTCAAATGTAGGTAGAGGTGAAATTAGCATATGGTTGCGAGCAGGGGTGGTCCTACAAGATAGGCCAAGTAGGCGGCCGCCTAGGGCGCCATCTGGGAATGGGGTGCCATCCTGGCCCTGCCGATGTTCCTCAGACAGTGCTGCAGCTGCCTGCTTTTTGACCCCGGCCTTGTGTGCTCGGACGCCGCTTCTGGGCACGCGCAGAGGTTTTCACGCAGGCGCAGTTGCTCAGGAGCTGAAGTTGAGCGCAGGAGCAACTGCACATGCGCAAAAACCTCAGCGCATGCCCAGTAGCTCCCTTGCACAGAAGTCTGTAAGCAAAGCACTCCCTATCGGGCAGGCAGGGAGTGCTTCTCCTCTCCCTTTGCCTCCGCCGCGCGCACGCGTTTGCAGGGAAGGAGAGAAGAATCAGTGATGGAAGTGTAAGTGAAGGAATGAATGAAGGGCTTTCCTCCTCCTCCTCTGTGACCTCTTCTCTCCCTCCTTCGTTTCTTCGGCTCTATTTCTGTCTAGACCTGAGGGGCCTGAGGTTAGGAGGAGTTGTGGGAGCTGGAGGCCAAAACACTTAGAAGGAGGGAGGGCGGGCCCAAGTTTGCCCAGGCCACGCTGCCTGTATTCGACCTCATTTGAACATTTTGGCTGTTTTTCTATTTACATTTACATTGGGATCCTAATTTTGGACTTATGGGAGACTCCTATGAATTATGAGTCAGGTGATAGGTAATATATTCTGATTTTGATGCATTTACATTGCATTTCTTGTTGATTATTATACAGTTCTGCTTAATATTGTCATACAATATAATACAAATACAATATAACAATAGAATGATGATATATTTTATATTACATGTAATATTACAAACAATATTGCAGTATAGTGGTATTGTACAAAGTAGTAATATATAATATTTTATTTTACTTTATTTTGGGTTATTTGAGTTTTATAGGAGTAATGAAAATATTTAGTAGAGGATAATTTTATTTAAATAAATAATTTTATTATTTTATAATAATAATAGAATAGAATGTTACATTATATTATAATGTCAATATATTATAATATAATTATATTGTAAGGTAGTATAATATAATTATGATATAATATAGTATGAGTATTGTATAATATATTGTATATACATTGATACAATATAATACTACTAATGGTATTGTGATATTATAATTGTATATTTGTTTTACATGGGGGGCGGCAAAATAATGTTTTTTGAGGGGGCACCAAAATAATGTTCGCCTACCATTTAAAATTACCTTAGACCGCTCCTGGTTGCGAGGGGAGAGATTTTTCACCCAACGGGTAAATAACCTGGGAAGGAAGGGGGAGTGAATTCAAAATGGCTTACCTGCTTTTTGTACAAACCTTTAAAACAAGGGGTTTTAAAGGGGAAATGATGCAGAAACATAGGAAGAATCCTTCTGTATCAGATCGAGTCCAGCATCCTGTTTCCAGTGCTAGCCTGCCAGATTCTTCCACAAACATCCATTGCAAACAGGGCATTAAGAAAGCAATATTTTCCTCTTTATTGTTTGCTCTGTGTAACTGATATTCAGAGGTATATTTCCTCGAAAAACATACCTCTGAAGGTTTTGGACTTGCTTAGTCTACAATACTGCTTTATTCCCAGGCTCCACAGCCATGAAAACATGGAGGAAAGCCACTATATTATAGGTTGGATCATTTGCCAATTAGGTCAGTGCTGGCTGCTCTGTCTGGAGTCCACACTCTTAGGGTCAAAGTATTGGTACTTTTGGACTGAAACAAACCTCCCTTTTCTTTGTGCTGTGCGTGATAGACAGAATCATATGTCTAATAAATCAAGTTAACTATAGGAGATAGATTTAAAGCTCCCCTGCCATCTATGTTAGAGCCGTAAATCCAGCTCAGGGCTTTCATGTGGCCCATGAGTCACACTTTCACCGTTATTGTACAAAATGGGCACACATTAAAAAATATGCCAGATCTTATCAAGATGGCTCTTGTATATCATTTCACTGCATGTTTTAGCTAAAAACATTTATTGCTTTCTCAGATTTTATAAATTGCACATGACATATATTTTGTAGAGAGGAAAAAATTGAAACCTGTGATTGATTTCTCCATCTCTAGTGCTAGTGTCTACAGTTGTTTACATAGTTGTTTGCACTAAAGTTCAGTAAAATTGTAAACCCACTTGAGGATGGTAAACTGGATTATAATATCTCTATAAATAGGTTTTCCAAAATTCCAACCATCTCAATAGATGTGAGTATCCTCCACAGACTCTGACCATTTTGGTTTTATAAGAGCAATTTTGATTGCTACAATAAAGCTCTTCACACAATAAAAATAGTTATAGAAAAGGGAAACAAGAATAATGGGAGGAGGGTACAGAACTTCATGCTGGTGATAACACTGACAGTTCCTTGTTGGTGCTGGTTCTGTTTTTTACAGGGTGACAGAGGCTTTGATGGACTCCCAGGACTTCCTGGAGAGAAGGGACATCGTGTAAGCAGTATATCCTAACATCTACAATATCTTTAATATACTATATATCTATCATACTATAGTAACTTGTCTCACTTTGTTCTCATCCAGGGAGAAGTAGGGAAACCAGGTTCACCTGGAGCTCCTGGTGAAAATGGTGCTAAGGTAACTATTAATCCAATGCATTGATGGATTACAGAGGCAGATAAATGTGAACTATTGCTGTTTTCTTTAAGGGTTACAACAGATATTTCTCTCTAAAACAGTCTTTCCTGGTCTCCAGATGTACATATTATACCATGATTGTGTCTATATGGGCCAAATAAAGCAAACTTACCTTGAACTAGCTGTGTGTTTGATGTATGAACAACTGGATTGGGCAAAATTACCCACCACTATTTAGCTGACCAGAAGCAGTTGACCTAATCAGAATCCTATAGCTGGAAGAGGCCATAAGGGCTATTCAATTCAACCCCTTGCCATTCAAGATGCACAAAGCACCCCAATGTTGCCAACAAGGCTCTGCCAGGGAACTGCATTTGGCTGCTGACACTGCAGTGGAGGGCATAGAAAGACAGGGCACTAGGGTCAATGCAGAGACTACCTGGCTGGTGGTCTAGATAGCAGAACAGATTTACAGTGCTTCTGTGCTGTATCAAGGACAGCTTTGGAATAGACTATTCTGGAGTGTTTTGTCTGGTGCAGCTGTAGCCTCTAACTTCTGTCAGCCTGGGTCACCATAGCTGGGGACTGTAAGTGTTCTGATCCACTATTTTAGGAAGGTTTACCTATAAAGTTGCAGTAGATTCTTGCTTATCCAACCTTTGCTCATCTAACATTTTGTATTGTCCAATGCAGTCTGCCTCCCACCCGGATCCACAGCTGTTTCAATGCATTGTGATGTTTTGGTGCTGAATTCGTAAATACGGTAGTTACTACATAACGTTACATGTATTGAACTACCTTTTTTGTCTATTTGTTTTAAAACATGACGTTTTGGTGCTTAATTTGTAAAATCATAATGTAATTTGACATTTAATAGGCTTTTTCTTAATCCCTCCTTACTATCCAACATTTTTGCTTATCCAACATTCTGCCAGGCCGTTTATGTTGGATAAGCCAGACTCTACTGTACTGAAATTCTTCTCAATTGAATTGTTTTGGTCCAAATGATTATAGCAAGTCACTGAAATAATTGGAGGAAAAGGAGTGGAAGATAAGTGAGTGATAACATCAGGAGGTTATTAGTGTAGTTGATTTGGCACCATCTTATGAAACCCAAGAGGCAATGTTGAAAAGAATCACTATGATCAGTATGTGGATTCATTTCCTAATTTTATTAGAAGTTGAGATACATTCCCAGTTTCAACGCATACTCTTTTATCATAACGTACATCTCCAAGGTTTTCACATGATGTTCCAGAGAAAATGTTCTTCTTTGGAAGCTTATCAGAATTCCACAAACAAGCTCAATTGTGGCAGACAGGCATCTGTGAAAAATAGCTTCCTTGCCACTGTAAATGATGTTCCTGTGCAAGATAGTAACAGATTTGGTTATGCTGTCTGCTCGTATAGGTTGGTTATGGCCTGGTACTTTAGCTCTATGAATACAATGAGAGGTTGATATTGTGCCCCAGAATCCTATTCAGTACACCAGGATGTCTGAGTAAAGAAGCAATTCTTAACAGAGAGATCTCCCGTATATTTATGTATAAGTCAATGTCATCTCTATGTGGACAGAACACTTTGGCATCAAAATTATGAATTTTGATATGACCTGTGGATGACTTGATTTTTTGATCGTGTCAGAAGTGAATTGGGAATACAGTTATAGTGTATTAAAAACCACAAACAAAGTTAAAAACTTGGCATTATGCTAAATTTCCTTTGACTGGAAGCTGGCCAACCTCTCATTGTATAAGCCCCATTTCTTAAGATTGGCTCTGCATCCCATGGTGTCAGAGCGCAGTTTGTTGAGTGCCCTCCAAGTCACCCAGTCAGAAGTGTGCCTGGGGGTGGGGAGTCTCTCATCTGGTATTGGCCACTGATTGAGGTTTCAGATTTTACCCTGCTACTTGTGGACCCTCTCTTGCTGTGGTGTTCCTGTGAGTATCTCTATAGATATTAGGAAGTTGTTTCTTAACCTCAGGGCATGAAATGGAAGAAGTAAACGATAAAGCAGAAAAAATTCCAGAGAACTGGCCACTGCTGCCATTCTCCCCTCACCCCACAGGCATTCAAAAAGGCCAGAGGCAGTACCATGGTGGAGAAAGAAACAGGGTCTGTATTTCCTTTAGATTGTCCCTTGAGGGACTAAGCTCTCACCTTTTGCCGTTCTACTCAGAGAAGGGAATGAGAGTTAAGTTACAGTACTTACATTGACACATGGATAAGTCGTACTTACATTGACCTGTGGATAAGCCGTTCTACTCAGAGAAGGGGATAAAAGCTATGGTACTGTACTTGCATTGATCCATGGATAAGTCGACCCAAGTTTTTTGGGGTCAATTTTTGACTAACATTTTTAAAAGTTACACATGAGTGTAAAGGGTATATGAAGAGGCATTCCTTTAAAGTCAAAAAGTTTGGGAAATGAACGAGCATGGCTCCATACACAAAAGCTTCAAAGCAAACCATCAAGCATAGTAATTCTTAGCTGTAACCACTGTCATTGTTGTTTTATATAGTTTATACTCAGTGTCCAATTTTTTTTGAGAGTGATGATGTTGGTGAATGTTGGGATTTATTGGAGGAAAAGTACAACATCCCCTTTGTGTTCCGAATCTTCATAATATATCATTTAAATCTTCCACCATTCTATCTGTCCACGGTGAGTGTGAGATACCTGGCAGACTTTTGACCTTTTCACATGAACCAGGTGAAGCATCCTGTTTCACCTGGCTTCACCAAAGAAACAGAGGGGCAGAAGAGCAAATTCGTTGCCCCACTCACTGCTCCCATGTAATGACAAGCCGATGGTTTGTTGACTGAAATAAAGGCTACTGACTGACTGACTGACTTCCTCAATCACATGAGAGAAGCATTGCCTGAATGGCAAGGATCCATTTTGGCTCCATTGGAACCAGCACAAAGGGGCAGACTCCTGTGTTGAGAGGAAAGCATTGTATGCTGCTTTCACTCCAGTTGTGAGCGGGGCCTCCACTGGAAGTCCAGTGATGTTGTGGGATGGGAAGCATGGCCATGTGTCACCGGACACTTCCCAAGCCCCGTCGTAAATGTGGTCGTAAATGACAGTGAAGTTTCAATCAGGGGTAACCTCTCATTTCCACCTTCTTTTCACAGGGCTCTGATGGTATACAAGGCCCCATAGGACAGCCTGGGGAAGCTGTGAGTATCATCCCACCTGAGATGCAAGAGAGCCAGACTCATCAGATGTTCTTAGTCTAAAACTTAGGCTCTAAGCTGGCTTGGGGAAAGGTTACATTAAGCTTTCTTCATTCCAGAACTGTAATTTAAGGGCACTATTGTTATACCACTAAGAATCAGACATCCTAGCTGAGCTACTGCCAATCACCTAGGAAAATATATAGAGACTCAGGCCTGCCTGTTCAGTGGAATGTCCCATAGTTTGAAAAAAGGGCATGTCATCCCAAAATGGTGCTGCACCTATTTTGCTCACCCCTGTCATTGGTGAATCATATTAAGTTGCTTCTGCTGTTTCTCCTCCTTCCTCTTCTTTTTTAACCAATACCTTTTTAATGAAGGCTTGAATAGGAATCCTAGTGCCAGATCTTAAATGCAATCAATCTTCAGATGTTACCCCTTTGTTGCATATAATCCAGATATATGAATGTGAACAATATTGGAAATATTGGAAATTCTACAAAGTATGTATTCCCCACCCCATCTAAAACAGGTCACATAATTTACCTTTATCCTGGACTTCGGGCATTGTGTATTACCCCTTCTCATTGGATGCTATTGTCAGAGGGACATTGTGAAATCATAATAGAAGTCCAGGTGCACTACTCATTGGTGAAGTTATGGTGGAGCTACCATTAGACTAAGGCAGAGGAATCTTTGGAATTGAGGGCTGGGAGCTTGCCTATCAGTAAGGAAGCAAACCTGCTTGGGCCGCCAAAGATGACCAAAATATGTTCAGCCACCCAAATAGAACTTTTAAAGTTGAGACAAAATCCCAGAGCGGATTTATGACCTCCCTCTGCTAACTAATGGTAAGGAACCATGGGAATTGAACTCCGAAACATGGATTGCACGACCTTACATTACTGCGATGGCTGCAACTTTCCTCCATGTTTCGGTGTTTGTTGTCATCATTTCATGTCTCTCACCCCGTTGATACAGTGTTTTTAATGCTTGAGAAGAAAGCACATTTCTATTGGGCAGTTTATCTTTTGCAGTTGTGATTGGCATTTGGAGTGCACTTGATGGATTATCTTAAGCATATTCATATTTCTGATGCAGAAAGTAAAAAGGAAACTCTGAAGGAATAAAAAAAGGAAGGAAGGATAATGTGTTATCAATATCTTTCTTCGGCACTGTTGTTCAAGTGCTCATCTGGCGATATTTTAAAAATAGTATTATTGAAATGAGTAGCAAGTATTGCCCTCTCACACATATCTAGGATGTTGTTTCAGATTTTGGAAAAAAATATTCATTTATTTATTTAAATCATTTATATTCCGCCCTTCTTACCCCGAAGGGCAGAGCACAGCATATATAACAACAAACATTCAATGGCAGGACATGAATTCATTATATGCATACATAAACATTAAAAACATTTCTATCAATATTAAAATGCACTGTTTAAAACTGTCTTGATTATCTGCGTCTAATCTAATTGGCCTGGTAAGGTTTCCTATCGCTGCTTTATTGCACTGTCCCGAAAGGTTGGTCCCACAACCAAGTTTTTACCATCCTTCTGAAGGACAGGAGGGAGGGAGCCAATCTAATCCCGCCAGGAGGGGGCAATCACAGAGAAGGCCCTCTCTCTCGTCCCCACCAATTGCACCTGTGACAATGGTGGGATAGAGAGCAGGGCCTCCCCGGAGGATCGTAACCCCCGCAATGGTTCATAGGGGGAGATGCATTTGCTGATTTTGGCAATTTGCAGATATAAACCACCAAAATAAAATGAGGGAAGGACCCCTCAAAACAGCGGGATAAATTTGGAATAGATTTGTTCATTTGGACCTTTTTTCCCAATATAACATACTCCGTCATCCCGGAGTGGGAGTGGGTGGGGTAGGGGTGCTGACGTGATTGACAAGGGCAGTTGCACGGTTTTTCTCCCTTGTCAGCCAATCAGAAGAAGAAAGGAATTATTATTATTAACCTGACCATTTTTCCCCCAAGCAAGTAATCTCTCAGTGGGGGTGATGGGGCTGAGCGCAGCCACACTGGCTACATCACATGCTCTTTCTCAGCCAATCATAGAGCTGGTTTTCCTTTCCGTTATCCTCCTCTGTTGTGAAGTTGTCCCAGAAATCCCTGCCACCGGTTGCTGAGCAGCAACTGCATCTGTTTTTTTCTGCAAGCTGTCTCCTCCTCTCAGTAGGAGAGAGAGAAAATTTAAAACATTTCAAAAAAAATCAGTGCATGAGCAAAACAATCTGAAACTTGGCAGGAATGACGCCCTGCATATGTTTTTTCATTATCCAGAAATTCAAGGGAATTCCTCTTGTAGTATTTTTTTTTTTAAAAAGTTATTTGTAAAAACTTCCCAAAAAATCAGTGAATGAGTGAAACATTTTGAAACTTGGGAGGCTTATAGTTGTAAATGTGTTCCACAAGTGTCCCAAGTTTCATCCCAATAGCTGTAAAAATGAAAGACAAATGAGCCTTTGAAGTTCCCCCATTGCCACCAATGGAACAAAATAGTAACAAAATAAAACAAAACTTTGGAAATTTGAATTCGAAATGTAGTCTTTGAAATATTTTTGAAATGAAACAGGGGCCATCCAAATTTATAAATGAAATTGAAATCGATTTCTACTCTACACATATCTTCCTGGACTGGTCAGTTTTACAAACTGAGCACTGCACTGAAGATAGTGTTATGTTTTGGAACATTTTTTGGATGGTGCAGAATGGGGCACATTATTCAAGCACTGCTAACATCTGCTTTCATCTTTATTCTTCAGGGCATTCGTGGCTTGACTGGTTCCCGAGGTGCTCCTGGGGCTCCAGGCCCACCGGTATGAACCCCACTTTTGTAGAATAGAAATGAACAAAAAGAGCTCAAGCCCTAAGTAGTCTCTTCTCCTCTCCAACTATACAGTGATTCAGTAGTTGCATTCAGAGGTAGTTTATGCTCTGATATTTCACTCAAATGACTTTTGGGTGGAGTTTCTTTTTTTCAATTTAGAATTAGATGTAGAGTTCAGCTTTTGATGTTAACCGTATCCATGTACAAAAATGACAATGCTTATAGTGGAAGGCATCAAGTAAAGAGGAAGACCACATCTGTGGATTGATTGAATCAAGGAAAACCTGGTCTGAATTTGCAAGACCTGGGAGGGGAAGTTGATAGTCTGGACTCTTAGAGGTCTATCGTTCATAGAGATACTATAAGTCAAAGTTGACTTGACAGAAAATAACATCCAACCCCCAGTGGTGCAGCAGATGAAACCACTGAGTTGCTGAACTTGCTGACCAAAAGGTTGGTGATTCAAATCTGGGGAGTGGGGTGAGCTCCCGCTGTTAACCCCAGCTTCTGCCAACCTAGCAGTTTGAAAATATGCAAATGTGAGATCAATAGGTACTGCTCTGGCAGGCAGGTAATGGCACTCCATGCAGTCCTGCCGGCCACATGACCATGGAAACCTTTACTTCAGTCCGTTTGAAGGCTTATAACACCCTAGATAGCATTTAAACCGCCATAGCTCAATGCTATGATTTGTAGTTTAGTGAGGCTGTTAAAGGCTCTTCCCTAAACTACAAACCCCAGAATTCTACAGGAGGCAGCAATTGGATTTAAAGTGGATCCATTCTCTAGTGTGATGAGGTCCTTAAATGGCACCAAACTGCATTATTTCTGCAATGTAGATGCAGCCATTGGGTAGATTGAATGTAGAACTCTAATTTCAGTGCCAAAATGCTAAATTCCTAGCTACCTTGTTCTGAGAACACAATATGTCTTATATGGTTGCAGAATTAACACAGACAATTCTAAGAATTTAATTCACCAGTTTGGGGACTAAAAAATTATGTGTGTACTTTGTTTGATGGAGGAAAATCCTTTTGACTTTGATGCTTTTGTTTTCACCCAACAGGGTGCTAATGGTATTGATGGAGCCATGGGGCAGAAAGGCAATTTGGTAAGAAAGTAGCAACAGTGGTGTTTTTCTCTTCTATAGATTAAAGGGAGATTTTTGGTGGGCACGTGTAACAGAAGGTTTTGAATGTAAAAGGAGGTTTAAAAATTGGGGCACAAAGATATGAAATGCTCTCATAATCAATAAGAACAAGAAATGTAGCCTGGGAGTGTGCTTGCTTGCCGTCTTTCTTTCAAAATGATATTCAAAGCAGATGAAAAATTTGTGTTAAATCAAAATAAAGTTAAAGCAATGAATAGTAAAAAAAGTTAAAGAACTATCACTTTAAAATATTAATTTAAAACAATGTTAATTGTAGTTAAATATTATTGCAATGATTAAAAAAAACCTGCTGCAGCAGTTACCCACAAAGGCCGGAGTAAAAACTACCACCAAGAAGGCTTTCTCTTGTATTCTCTTGAGCAATGGCTGGGATGCAATTGAGACCATGGAAAAGCCCTGTAGATCTTACTTATTTCTATCATGTCAGAAGCAAATTGAGAATATGGTTATAATGCATAAAAATCACCACAAAGTAAGTTAAAAACTTGGCATTATACTAAATTTCCTTTGATCAGAAGCTGGCCAGTTGGAGTGCCTCTGATGTCGCTGTACGAAGGTTCCCTATTGTACATGTGGCAGGGCACAGATTGCATTGTAGTAGGTGGTCTGTGGTTTGCTTTTCTCTACACTTGCATCTCATGGACTCCCCTTTGTAGCCCCATTTCTTAAGATTGGCTCTACATCTCATGGTGCCAGAGCATAGCCTTCCAAGTCACCCAGTCTTCTGTGTGTCCGTGGGGGAGTTTCTCATCCTGTATCTGCCACAGATTGAGGTTCTGGGTTTTAGCCTGCCACTTTTGGACTCTCGCTTGCTGAGGTGCTCCTGCAAGTATCTCTGTAGATCTTAGGAATTGATTTAAGGCATTGACTTACTGGCTGATATCTGAACAAAGGATGGTCCGGAGATGTCAATGCCTTGTAGATCTTATAACATGAGCATTCTCATATAGGAAGAAACATACTTCAGATGACATGCTTTATTTGGATGCAGATGTAGAACTCTGCATAAGATTACAGCCGTTGACTGAGTTTTTGAGCTATCCCAACCTACGGTATATTGACTCAAAAGAAATGGGATTTATATCTCAATAAGCATGACTAGAATTAAATTTTCAAGACGCTATGGAATACTTTTTACTCCCCAATGAAAGAGACTGATATAAGATCTGCAATGTTTGAAGCATTAATTAGAGAAATAAACCATTTTACACACTTGTAGTAGTGTGTATTTGCATCAAATGGGGCTTGCAGCCACAGATCTGAATTGAGAAGATTTTCCCACAGGTCATCTTAGAATGATGCTACAGATTAAACCCCGTCCTCAGGCCTCCACTCCTATTTTTGATGTAAAACATTATTATGTAGCGAACCCAATCGAAAGCACAGAAATGAAGATCATCACACAAAAACATGCCCTAGAGGTACACACCCATGCTTACACCAATCCACTTAATAGCAATTTGGATTTTGATTTAGTAAATTAATTTTAAAGGGGCTGATACATGGTGCAGATAGGGATTCATGCCAGTGAGAATTCTATTGACCTTATGCAAATATTATCCTCTTAATCAGTTGCCTCAATTGGAGGATGGAGAGTCAGGAAAAAAATCCAGCTGAGCCATTCTTATGTTATTATGCACTTAGGTATACTTTCATAGTTTAGTAAAACACAGGTGGGCATGATAGCCTTTATTTTTTAAATTAGAGCCCGGAGACTAAATAACAAGAGCTTGGTGCAAAAATATGTTAAGAATTAAAGTATCGGGATCCTAAGAATTTCTTCGATGTACCAAAACTGATCAGAGTGTATATTGGTTTCATGCAAAAATCTACTCTTCTTTATTACAGAACGTTCTCACCATAATTTGGGGTGGTGTGTATATGTAAGTGTGTAGGGGGAGATATTCTTTAAAAAAATAAGCACCAGTACTATTTCCTGATTTAATTCAAATAACCTAGAGATCTAGGGGCCCTTCCACACAGCCATATAACCCAGAATATCAAGGCAGAAAATCTCACAATATCTGATTTGAACTGAGTTATCTGAGCCCACACTGCCATATATTCAAGTTCAAAGCAAAAAATGTGGGGCTTTATTCAGCTGTGTGGAAGGGCCCTAGGTCTACTTGCCCAGCCTTGCATCAAGACATGGGACAGTCCCATCTACAATGCCATATAATGCAGTTTGAAACCGACACTGAATCTGAATCACTCTTAGCACATGGACTTAGCACATGGACCCAAGACAACCAACTTTGTATACTGGTAGGGTTTGGGGGAAATTGAACTTGAACTTTGGAGTTATAGTTCACTCCAATTCAAAGAGTGCTGTGAACCCAACTAATCTGGGCCAATATTGGCATGGATACCCAACACTGCCAACTTTGAATCCTAGCAGGGTTTAGATCCTAGCAGGGTTTAGAGGGACCTTGGATGCTTGGAATTAAAGTTGGAATTAAAGTTCACCTACAATCAAAGAACAATCTGAATCCCACACCAAGCATGGCCAATTCTGAATTCTGGTTGGGTTGGGAGGGAATTGACCTTGACTGCCAGGAATTATAGTTCACCTACAATCAAAGAGCAGGGACCCCCTAATGATGGAAGTGGGCCACACTTGGCACCCACATCCAACATGGCCAACTCTGAATACTGGTGAGGTTTGAAGGGAATTATCTTAGATGATGGGAATTAAAGTTCATCTACAATCAAAGAGCACTCTGAACCCCACCAATGGATGTGGATCAAACTTGGCACACACATCCAACATGGCTAACTCTGAATACAGGAAGGATTTGAAGAGAATTGGCATTGGATTCTGAGAATTATAGTCACCTGCAATCAAAGAGCACTCTAATCCAATCGACAATGGATTTGGATTAAACCTGGCACACAGATTTAACATGGCCAACTTTAAATACTGGTGAGTTTGTGGGGATTGACCCACGGATTTGGAAATTTTAGTTCACCCGCAATCAAAGAACAGTGTAAACCCAGCTGACAATGGATCTGGACCAAACTTGGCACACATACCCAATGTGACCAACTTTGAACACTGGTGGGTTGTGGTTTTGGGGGGGGGGGGGTGACCCATGATTTTGAAAATTGTAGTTCACCTGCAATCAAAGAACACTGAACCCAACCAACAATGGAACTGGACCAAACTTGGCACAGATACCCAATATGGCCAACTTCGAATACAGGTGGAGTTTGGGAGGAATTGACCATGGATTCAAGAAGCTGCAGTTCACCAGCATCCAGAGAGCACTGTGAATCCAACCGACAACAGATCTGGATAGCACACACACACATCTTGGCCAACTTTAAATACTGAAAGGATTTGGGGAGGGTTGGTACAGATAAAGTGATGGTGGTGATGTCTGGATAGGGAATTGGGCTGAAAGACTTAATCCAGCTGTCCAGAGAGCCATTAGTCTGTCGAAAATTCTGGAGATTCCTGTTAACTTGGAAGCATCCTCTGACTTTGCCTAAAGCAGGGCAAAGTCAGATTAAGACAAAAAAGCCTGAAATACTCACTAGAATTTATAATATTGATTTATAACAGGTTTTCCATTTAATAATCCCCCTGTTTCTTGAATGGCAGTACATACTTAATTGGTTGCTATAGTAATTAACACATGCCAGTTTGCAACTAAATGCAGCCTTTGTACTAACCAAAAGCCTAATCCAAAACCTTTGGTTATGCAGACCACATCTTCTTTGCACTACAGAAATAGATCTGCTTAGAAGAAAAAGAGGGAGGCAATTGTGGGATAATGAATTTCTGTTTTATCCCTGTGCGCTTAGGAGGATGCTTTAAACAAGTTCACTCGTTTTGAAGATGAACATCTCAATCCAGCACAGAGTGAAGTTTACTAATTTCTCTTTAAGTATGCTGAAGTCATTTGCTGGATTCTGCTCTAAGTTCCTAGAGTATTCCAAAAAGTAGGGTTGGTTATTACTGGGCAGTGCACTCTTTTTGTTTCTCACGGGAGGGATTGGAAAGTAAGTGCCAGCTTTCCTAACTATGTCAAATATGTTCATTTGCCAATATACATTCATATAACCAATTTGTGCTCACATAAATTAGACTAGCCAATTCCTATCCTGTGCACTGAATATGATTCTAGAAAAAAATTTATCTCAGCAGTCTTTATTAGAATATAGGAAATCAAGCCCATGGTTAATCAGGTCAGATTAGAAAGAGAAATGTAGCCTAGCTTCATAGCAACTATTTCCTATATACTGTATATACTCGAGTATAAGCCTAGTTTTTCAGACCTTTTTTTAGGCTGAAAAAGTCCTCCTCGGCTTATACTCGAGTCAAGGTTATTTATTATTTCACTCTGTCGGGGTATGGGTGGGCAAATACATAATAAATGTATTATTATTTTTATTACATTTATTATTTTACTCTATTTATTATTATTTTCCATTGTTTTACTTTATTATTATTACTATTATTTACTATTATTTATTTACAGTATTTCTACCCCGCCCTTCTCAACCCCCGTGGTGGCTTACAAGGCACAATTAGATGCCGGCAACAATACACAATATAAAATCACTAATACAACAAGATTAAAAACATCAGAGTTAAACAATTATCAGCAATCAAATTAAATTAAAAATCCATCTATAACAAGTCCACATTCAATCAATGGCGGTAAGCCATATTTTCATGTCTGTCGTCATATTAGTCCATTCCAAGTAAAGTGCTGTATTAAGTTACTATGCAAAGGCCTGATCCCACAACCACGATTTTACTTTCTTCCTGAAAGCTAGGAGGGATGGGGTTGATCATATTTCGCATTCCACAGGCGGGGGGCCACAGCCGAGAAGGCTCTCTTGTCCCCACCAGCCGCAGTTGAGTTGCTGGTGGAAGCAACTCAATTATTACCTTTATTATTTTATACTATTCAACCCACCTGGCCCTGCTTAATGGGACATCCTCTCCTTTTCTCCCCAACTGGTCTCAAAAAGGTTTGTGGCTCTTGAAACAAAAAATGTAGTGTCTGGTAGATTTTGCCTCTCAGAGATACAGGGGACAGGAGGGCAATCCCTGCATGTTGCCCACTCCAGGTGTACGTGTTCTTTCCCTTTTCTCTCTGGCAAAAGTATCTATAGGGACACGCAGACTGACTGACTGACTTGTAGAAGTTTTTGTTCCCAGGGCATTCAGGGTGAACCAGGACCACCTGGGCAGCAAGGAAACCCTGGACCTCAGGTATGTGTTTCTCTAGACCAGGGGTGCTCAGAATGGTGATCTCGATCACCAGGGTGATCTTCGGGCCTCATCCTGGTGATCTTCAGACCCCTGACCAGGTTTTTTGCTGTTGGTCCTCTTCACGCGCCCCTGCACGCTGCAAAGAAGTCCTCCGTCGTTGCTCCAGAGTCCAAGAGGCAGAATGGGCCCCCTCTTTTGGATTCCTCCTCCTCCCTCCGTCCTTCTCCAGCCACTCAGAGTCGTAGGAGACCAAAGGGGGCGGGCCTGGATGACGCGATGCATGGCTGGCCTCGCGCGCATGCGCAGAAGCGCCCATTCTGCCCCCTCGGACTTCTTGTGAGCTCTTGGAGGTGGCACGCATGCTGGCGGCGTGGAAATAGGAGCAACGACGGAGGAGGAGGAGAAGGACGCTTTGGGGTCATTTCCTTACCGCATCTCAAAGGTCGGTCTTTTTTACTTTGGGGTGGGTGCTTAATTGTTCTGTGGCATGTCTCTTTGTTTATTTTTAATGTTAAAATGGCATTTTAGCTCCAAAGCCTCTCTGCTTGCTTTGTTCCTTGAGAAATAAATGTTGGGGAATATGGCAGTGTGGGAGAAATGGGGGTGGTTGGATGTATTTTTGCATGCTCCTTTGTTTACCTTGCTGAGTATTAAATGGCCTTGCAGTTCAAAAACCTCTCTTCTTCCTTTCTGGCTGATAATATGTGTGGTAATATGGCAGTGTGGGAGAAATGGGGTGGTTGGATGTATTTTTATGCTCTGTTTTATATTGTTGTTATTAAATTGAAATGTTGATGTTTTATAACTTCATTTTATGTAAACTGCCCCGAGCCTGCTGGAAGGAGCGGGACATAAAAATGAGTAATAAAAATAAATAAATAAATAAATAAGAAAATAGTTATACGTTTTACATTTCCGGGTAGGTGATCTTTGGGACTTGGTTTTTTAATCAGTAGCTCCCATGCCGAAAAAGTGTGAGCATCCCTGCTCTAGACTATGCACTGGGGAAAAAAAGAGAGCAGGGACCGGGTGGGGAGCAAACTAGATCTGATGCTAAATATGTCCCTTGTTATATGGTCATTTTTGTTGCTATTGCTGTTAAAAGGTCAACTGATATGAAATATGTATTGCCCTCGATGATGACATACCCATAGTTCAATAGAGAGAAGATGCAATATAAAAGAGCGCATTAAAGAAGAATTAGCTATGATAGGAATTTGGATTTATCTAGTTTTACAGTGCAAACAATTGGTATGTATAATCAATGAATGGACACTGACTCATACATCAATATTTCTCCTTCTTCCACGTTTTAGTTGGGCAGTGCACCTGTTTATTCTTGGATTTGCTCCATAGGTTTGATAAAGGGTGGTTCATTAACTACCTTTTATCATTTCAGAAACATTTCAAGAAGTGGCAACATTGCTTTGAAGCAGGGTTAGCTGGCAAATCTGCTGCCACAGGGAAATCTAATCTCTATTTTTCATTGCTATCTCTGCAGCTGTTTTGAGTTGAGCAGCAGCTTTACCATTGTCTTAATGAGGTCCAGTACTGGCAGAGCCACTGTTTAGCTCAAGCAGCTGCAGGAGGAAAGTTGATTAGATCTAGAGAGGATTTGCTACCGAGTCACTAGACAACTCTGTGTTAACAACCATACAGGAGTTCCTTTGTGACATTAAGGGGAACTAATTTGTGACACCATGGAGGCCAGCCAATCAATGAACAGCTAGCTTCTGATGGAACACTGCCTTTCCTTGCACTCTACTACCCCAGGCTTGACCTTGAAGAGAAATAGGCATTTCTTTTTGCAGCAGGAACAAAAATATCAAGACCCACATTGCATCTTAAGAATAAATATTTTTTAAAGTACTATGAGCAGTCCCAATATTCTAGAAATGTTAGGTATGATTTAGAAAGGTAAGGAATAGAATAGGTTAAAGATGTTCTCCCGCCCTTTCCTTTGTGGTTTTTAAAAATCCTATTCTCACGAATGAAACTGTCTCTGCCATAGGGTTTGCCTGGTCCCCAAGGTCATGTTGGACTTCCGGGTGAAAAGGTAAGTTAAAGCCAAGGTGTTTCTAGCTGAGCCTTGGCAATAGGTTTTAGCTTCCTATGTACTTAATATAAAGTGTTGTTTCAAGAGATATTTGGGAGGATTAGTTAGCATTATTCCAGGACAGTATTTGTTTGGGCTGGGAAATTTCTAAGCTGTACAAACAAATCCTGTTATAGCCAGGATTTGTTCATAACTTGGTAATGGTGTGCTCTAAGTAAGGGCATTATGTGCAACACATTACATTCCCTTTACATAATATTGTAATGACCAAAAACATAGAGCAGAATCCTATTATCACAATGTATATTGTGTTCTTCATATAGACTTAACCCTAACACAGAGACTCTTAAGAAACCATGTTAGAAAATAGCAAAGATACATAATGGGACACTGGCAAGAGTAACCCAATGTGTACTGGCACACCGGATGCATAATACAACCAAAGTACATCAGTCTAAATGTACACTGACCTTGTTGTGCTTCATGACCAGTGTGCATGTGTCCCAATGTGTGTTGAGCACTTTGCTGCCTTCTCCACACAATAATATAGCACCTGCTCTTTACTGGATGAGGACACTGTAAACTGCCTAATTCTAATTTCTTCAGATTTTAAGTCCACTTATAAAGATGCAAGTCTACAAGAGGATACTTAGCATATGAGTAACTTTCACATTCTACTTTTTCGTTACTTTTTGGAAAGCAAAACACATATTGGGTAACATGTTTTTTTTAAAAAAAAGCATTTAAAAGTAACAAAATGTAGTGAGCAATCTAATAGGTAATTGCGAAAGAGCAATTAGAGTAACAATTTCATTAAAAATTAATGTTGTACATTCTAGATTCACTCTTGTTAATTATTTGTCTTGATATTAAGTTAAAGAAGAACCTATGGGGTCATTTATCTCATTTCAATTATTTAAGCGTTGCAGCTTCAGTAAGCCAAAGTTCACATCATTGCTTCTTGATCGTTCTTTTCATTCTTTGTAGGGTCCACCAGGAAAACCAGGGATACCAGGCCTAGCTGGTATAGATGGGCCTCCGGTAAATAATTTCTTTGTTTATAGTATTTTGGAACTATTCACTTACTGGGTTCTTTGCATGGTGGACATGCTCTTAAAATCAAGAGAAAAATCTAACAGCAATACTATAAAACAAAACAAAATAGAACACCAAATATGTTTTCTTTCTGGGTTATAATCCTTTAAAAGACAACAAGCACTTCCTTCTGCATTAGATACAACATAGGGAGAAAATTACTCCCACAGACATATAAGTGGAAATCCTGTATCATCACCAAGCCTGGTTCTACGCTTGGTTCCTGGTTAGAAATTCAAGTCTTTATTAACAACTAGCTGTACCCGTCACACGTTGCTATGACCAACCTTCCCTCCCTCTTTCTCTCCTTTCTTTTTCTCTTACCCCTTTTCTTTCCTTCTCTCCTTCCCTCCTTCCTCTTTCCTTCCTTCCTTCCCCTCCCTTTTTCTTTTTCTTTCTCTCTTTTCTTCTTTTCTACCTATTTTTGGACTGTAACTCTCAGCAGTCCTCCTGATTGGTGGATCTACCTGCTATCTATCTCTGTCTAATCTATATATCTTATTTATCTGGAGGATTGCTGGGAGTTGCAGTCCAGGAATAGGAAATAGGGAATATGTACAGATTTGGATGCTCTCAAATAAATCCAAGGAGAAGAAAGTTTGCAGCTTGGAAGCAGTGCATTTGGAGCATCCTCCTCTCCTAAAGGGCCTGGTCTAAGGGATGCTGGGATCTGTTGTTTTCATGTATGCACTGTATCATCATTTAGCTTTTTGGGGTTTTCAGTCCTTTCCACTGTTTTCTGGGAGGGTTTTATGAGTGATGGTAAATCGTTGGTCTGTTTGGGGTGTAGTGTCCAAATTTCGTGTCAATTTGTCCAGTGGTTTTTGAGTTATGTTAATCCCACAAACTAACATTACATTTTTATTTATATAGATAATATGTGTTACTGTCAGTTTTTTGGGCTGTATGGCCATGTTACAGCAATATTCTCTCCTAACATTTTGCCTTCATTTGTGGCTGGCATCTTCAGAGGTTCAGAATCTCTGAAGTTGCCATCCACAGATGTAGGTAAATCGTTGGGAGAGAATGCTATTGGGAACATGGTCATACAGCCTGAAAAACTCACAGCAACCTAGTGATTTCAGCCATGAAAGCCTTTAACAATACAATCATATCTGTATTAACGGTTTTCAACACTAGGTTGTTGTAGGTTTTTTGGGCTATATGGCCATATTCTAGAAGCATTCTCTCCTGACATTTGACCTGCATCTATGGCAAGAATCCTCAGAGGCTGTGAGGCCAACACTGTCCCTGCTCTCCCCCAATTGTCAATTTTTGTATTGCAGGCCATGGAAAAGACACCACCAAACCAACCCTCCAAAAATTAAAGAACAGATTATTCCCTTAAAACATATTCATGTCTTTTCCACTATTGGTTCTTACTTGAATGATAATGTATTTTGAGTTTCCCCATAAAACCAGAAACAATACACCTTCTCCTTCATTGAGAAGTTGGACATCTTTAATCTCTTATTTTGCAACATCTCTCTAAGCAGTTACATCATTCACTTGCATTTATTATATTGTTCCTTAGGGTCATCCAGGAAGAGAAGGACCAGCTGGGGAGAAAGGAGTCCAGGTAAAACTTATAGTTTTCCAAAAGAGAAAAATATGTTGAGGAAGGATTTGGAGCTTGTAAAATAGAGGTGGGCATTAATTCTTTCCCTATTACCCCCATGCACATAACTCTAATATAGAGTGCAAAATAGAACATATGAGCAAGGAGTATTTTGAGGAATTACCTTTAAATATCTTTTCTTCCCAGGGGCCATCTGGTGCAGCAGGACCAATAGGCTACCCGGGTCCCCGGGGAGTCAAGGTAGGTGTTTGTCACCTCTATTTGACCAATAATGAAACTGGACTAGGATTTCTCTCTTCTCCCACTTCTGTTTCTACCATTATTGGGACTACCAGTGCATACTTGAAAATAAATTGTGTTGAGATGTATACCAGGTAAATGTCTAAGTAAATACCCTAAAAACACTATGTCTAATCTTGGAAGCTAATTGTGGCCACCCTGGTCAGTACAAGAATGGGGACCACCAATGCAGACTAAATACGGTAGACTATATTTCAAAGGAAAGAACTGGCAAAACCACCTCTGAATATTCCCTGCCTAAGGAAACCCTGTGACATTCATAATATTGTCATAAACAATCAATCTGAGGGCATAAACACACACACACAAGCTCAGATTGGACTTTCAGAACTCAGAGACTCTTACTTTGTTATTTGGTCCTGTCTCTCTAGCTTTGGTTGCCACCCATGTTATGCTAAATCTGGCATAATTCCATGACTGCCTCTTTACTAGAGCATCAAAAAATTACTCCTTAAGACAACTGTCCAGAATCCCCAGGTGCCTGGGATTTCTCATAATAATAGAACAAATAAGTAATATTCCCAAAGTCAATTCTTAATGTGGCTTCCGTCTTAATTCAAGATGCTGATTTTGCTTTTGGATAGCATTGTATTTCCTTCTCATCTTTCCCCAGGGGGCTTTTGGAGTGAGGGGTCTGAAAGGCAGCAAAGGTGAGAAGGTAAGTCTCCACTGAGAGTGTGAAGTTTTCGTATCAGACAAGAGATCTCACTGATTTCACAGACCACCTTACAACAATGTATCTGATTGTTTTTTTCTGTTTGTGTACTAGGTTCTAGATTGTATTCATTAAATCTGTGATGATTTTTAATAAAGTTTCTAAAGTGGGTGGCTTTTGGGTTCCTCGTTCCCAACTTTCAGAGATATAGTGCCTAGTGTGTTGGACTAAGACTGGGAAACCCAGATCTGCTCCTTTGATTGGATGTGAAACTCGTTAGGCAATATTTTGGCAATCACTACATCTCAGCCTGATCTAAAGTGGAGTGAGCCCCGAACATGGTGGTTCTCATACTACTCCAGATGTCTGGGCTTCGCCTACCAGAATTTCTGACCATTGATCCTCCTGAGACTTCTGAGAGATGAAGTAAAAATCAAAACGGGAGAACTAAGGATCTAGAAGGATTGCTGTACACAATCTTGAGCTACCTAGAGGAGAAGAGAGACATTAATATAAGAATCAAACAAAATATTTGATCTCTTCTGATTATCAGAAGTCCAGTATAGATCTGAGCTCAATAGTTAAATGAGATCTCTTGTATATTCTGTTATATCAGAATCTTAGAAAATTAGACCCCGAGCAATTCCTCCCTTACATACACACACTTCAAAGCAGCTATACACAATACCACAAATATTTTTACATTTCTTAGCCATCCAACTGTAACAATTGAGTGGGTGAGGTCTCCACTTCTGGTTTTTGAAGATGTTACAGTTTGATCATGGGGGAAATGTATGTTGCCAAAGACTGCAAGTGTAGTTCCTTCATAGTTACCCTTCTAAGTCCCAGTCTTCTGATTTCTTGACTGTAGTCTCCCTATTGATTAAGGCCTGAGCAAGGCATGGAAAATGTTTGATTATCTCAATGTCTTTATTATCTGTTTGTACCTTTCTGATTTATAGGGTGAAGATGGATTCCCTGGCTTCAAGGGTGACATGGGGTCAAAAGGTGACCGGGTGAGTATTACAGTAATAAGAGGTCATGTGTTATAGTTGTTTAAGTGTTGGCTTAAAACTCCAATGAAATCAGGGTTTGAATCCCCACTCAGCTATGGAAGTCCATGCAAATCCTTATGCAATAATTCCAATACTAAACCGGGCTAAGTCCATTTGATAGAAGAACAATTAGGTTTGAGGGAAGAACACAAGAAAAGAAAACCTGACAAAAAGAGGAACATCCCATACATTTTTCTACCTACTAGTTCTTTCTTGCATTTTGCAGTATATAGATATAATGAAACCTGGAGTGCCCCATATTTTTCATGAGGCACATCTTCATGAGAAAATAGTTCCTCTTCCTATTTCAATTCAAGAAGTCCCAGGTGTTTGATAATATCTCTCTCCTTGTGATAGAAAAGTATCAGACATGTTACTCTGTTAGAACAAAATGTTCAAGATGCACCAAATTAATGCATGGTCACTTCCATCAGTTGGCTTCATCATTCCAGCTGCCTTGTGGAGGAGCCTTTGAATTGCTGACCTGAGAATGTTTGTTTTCACCCAGAATTCCACATCCACTGCTTGTTGTGTTTCACTTAACCCCTTCATTTTTGCACAGGGTGATGCTGGCCCATTGGGTGTACGTGGTGAAGATGGCCCTGAAGGACTGAAAGGCCAAGCAGGCCCATTAGGTGAAGCAGGTTCTTCTGGCCTAGCTGGAGAAAAGGTGAGCAATCCCATTAATCTTTCTGTGTTTGATTGTTAGGGAAACAAGAAGTTATTTACTCATCTTGTTGGGTATTGTCTACTATATTTTGAAAATCAAAAAATAAAACACATGTACTGGCTGATTACTCTGACCTACTGGTTGTTGTGATGACTCTCAATTTCAGTGGTTTTGTTGTTGCAATGAGTCAATTTGCTTTTGACTCATGGCAACCCTAAAGTGAAGCTCTCATGGGGATTTCTGGGGCCGAGAGCATGTGACTTGTCCAGATTTATCCTAGTGGATTTTCATGGCTTACTTTAATACCCTTACTATGTAAGCTGTGATAATTGCTAATATTCCTAAACTTTATTAGATTTAAATAACAACCATCTTGTCTTATCTTTCCCCTTTTCCGGCCTATTCTGATAGCTACCTCCCCCACTCTGCCAGGCCACCCTCTGCCATCACCAAAAGCTCACTCTACTTCCCCACTCTATTAACTCATCTTCCCCTTCTGGGTCTGTTTCCCTTCTCCAAGTCACACACTCTTTCACTTCTTTTTTTAAACTAATATTTTTTAATACACTTTCTTAAAGTACATTGATTCTCTTAAGTTACATACATACATCGATACATTCCATACTTTTGTATTTCACACTTAATTCGTTACATCAACTATATATGCATATATATCTTATATCTTATTCACCTCTGTGTCCCCACCCCCTTTCGAGCCACTTCAATTAGCATTCTCCTTCCAAAATCTCATTTCTTCTTGTGGAGGTAACTTCCCATCTACTTCTTTTAAACCATTCTCGATAAATTTACCCCAGACTTCATCAAAGTCATTTACCTTCCGTACCCCCTTTCTAACTTTTAACCTACATGTCAATGTATCATGTATTGCTAATTTCCATAGTTCTTTATACCATTCTTCAATTTGTATATTTAGCTTATCTTTCCAGTTCCTTGCTATCAACAACCTTGCTGCAGTTAACATATTATTTATTGCATCCTTCTCTGTTTTCCCTAAATTCTTAACATTATATAATGACAACAATGCAATACTTGCACTTTTTCCATCTTCATATCCATTATTACTTCTATTTCTCTAACTACCTTCCCCCATAAATCATTTACATATTTACATTCACACACACACACACACACACACATATGTATCCACCTCTTGGCAACCTCTCCAACAGTTTTTATAACATTTTTATTAATATTTGCTATTTTACTGGTGTTATGTACCATTTCTATACCAATTTTTAATAGTTTTCTTTAACCCTTATCGATACGTTCCTTAAATGTCTTTGATTCCATAACTGTATCCAATCCATTCTTGGATACACTCTTTCACTTCTGAACACTTCACTTAACTGAGTTCTGTCTCTTCTCCTAGTAAAACTCTAGATTAGGCCTGCACACACAACATATGGCCAGCAATCTGCGTGCAGCCCTCACAGGTTGTTGGTGTGGGCTGCAGAATACTGCCCATGGCTCAAGGTGGGGTAATACACAGTTCCCAGCTAAAACACAACACCATTAAAATACATACCTGTATATTAAAATTCATAGTACAAAGATTAAAGTATCCATTGCCATATTAGATGAAATTGGGAAGACAGCAAGGAAGAGGTTACTATTGCTATGGAGCAATAGTGGAGATGTTCAAAATCCTGGAACATTTTAGAAATGTTATTTTTGTTGTGTGCCTTCAAGACATTTCCAGATTTGGTGACCGTAAGGTGACCCTATCAAACCCTGTTCTCTATATGTTCTAAGCAGGCATCTCGGCCCTAATCCCTAACAGCCTACTGGCTGTTTTAGAAATGCCCATGCCTGCCCAACCCCAACATCCTGCTGGCTTTTTAGAAATCAACCCAAACTAACATTTTAGTTTTGAAAATGAAGATATGAAAAAAGGAGGCCGGTCTGCACTTAGTGGGGCAGTTCTGTCTGTCTCCTGCAATCCTTTAAAAACAATGAATTGAATTTTTTTTGAAAGTGTTAGTTCTAACTTTTAAGGCCTTACATGGTCTGGGGCCCGTGTACCTGCGGGACCGCCTCATCCCATATTATCCCACCAGATCGTTGCGTTCCGAGGACCAGAATCTTTTGGTCATTCCCTCTCCCAAAGTGTATCGTATGACGGCAACTCGCCGGTGGGCCTTCTCAATAGTGGCTCCAATGCTCTGGAACCTGCTGCTGGCAGACGTCCAAGCAAGGTCTTCAATGCTTTCTGAAAACATTTGCTTTTCCAGCAGGCGTTCGGAGCCGGATGAAATGTTGCCCGCTACGCGCCGCCATAGTCGATTATTTGTTCTGGCTCTTATGATGTTTTACTCTATTTTTAGATGTGTTTTATCCTGTTTTAATGCTTGTATGTTTGATTGTTTTTATGATGGTACTGTTAGCCGCCCCGAGCTCTCAGGGAAGGGCTGCAGATAAGTATGAATTAATAAATAAATAATAAATAAATAATAAAAATGCTTGAGGTTGAATTTGGGGATTTCTATATACAAGGCATGTACTCTACCCCTGGATTGTAGTCTTTTCATGTAAAAATGTTTTCTGTATTCCCTAACTCTCAGGCACATAATGTTCCTGATTTTGTTCTCTTTCTGCAGGGCAAATTGGGAGTGCCAGGCCTCCCTGGCTACCCTGGCCGCCAAGGACCTAAGGTAAATATGAGAGGATAGTGGGGGCCCATCTACACTGCCACATAATTAGTTTAATAGCATCGAACTGGATTATATGAGTCCGCACTGTCATATATTGCAGTTCAATTCAGTTAAACTGCATTCTGAAACTGCATTATATGGGAGTGTATATGGTGGGCCTTGGGATAAGAGATGCCATTCTTATACTTTCTTGTCTACTGGCCTAGCTTATTTATTTATTTTTGCATAGGGCTCAACTGGATTCCCTGGACCTCTAGGCCTTATTGGAGAAAAGGGCAAACGAGTGAGTAGAGTGGAGTGGAATGGGAGATAAAAAAGGTAAAGGTAAAAGTTTCCCCTTAACATTAAGTTTAGTTGTTTGACTGGGAGGTGGTGTTCATTTCCATTTCTAAGCCAAAGAGACAGCGTTGGCCATTGACACCTTCTAGGTCATGTGGCTGGCATGACTGCATCGAGTGCTGTTACCTTTCTGCCAGAGCGATACCTATTGATCTACTTACATTTGCATGTTTTCGAACTGTTAGGTTGACAGAAGCTGAGGCTAACAGCGGGAGCTCACTCCACTCCCCGGATTCGAACCACCAGCCTTTTGGTCAACAAGTTCAGCAGCTCAGTGATTTAACGCACTGTGCCACTGGGGGAATGGGAGATACAGATTGAAAATTAAGCAAAGGAAGAAGATATAGTCAACGTGTATAGAAATGGGAGATGAGGATGGTTTTGGGGAGAACTTAGTGCTGGATGAAATTATGACAGATTTAATGAGAAAGCACACCTGAGTATGTGTAGAGTAATTCACAATTTTCATTGCTTGAAGCAATTTCAATCCCTATACATATTAGATCAGGTACACATAATGCTTTTCAGGTGCAGCAAACAAAGTGCCCTCTCCACAGCATTTCATATCTGGTTTGTTTAAATATTCAAGAGATGAATCGGAGTTTAAAGTGAGCTGAAAGAAAGTTCATGACAAGATGCAACTCCTTGATTTAAGCTCTCTTTTTTCAAGGATAAGGGGTCACTTCAACAGGGCATTTTTAATACTACACATGACCCACAGCAGGCATAAGAAATGGGGGCCAATTTCTGACCCTTTGATCTTCCAGAGATTGCAGGGACTGCCATAATTTGCTACAGGATAAAAACAACTTCACTGCTTGGTTTCCTTTTTAAAGATTAAAGAGTTTAAAGGAGCTGGCAACCCTGGAGATTTCTATAAAAAGGGTTTTTTTGTTGGGTTTTTTTTTTTGCAAATCATTGTGAGCATCTGCTCATCTCTTGTATTGGGTGACTGTGGCCCTTCAGGTATTATTCGACCGCTCACACTATTACTAATCAGAGCTATTCTACAAAACACGTGAACCAGAAGTAACTTGAGGACATAAACACGAACAAATTGCACAACACATATACGGCCAAAAAAAATCACCATTGTACAATGTATGTGTTCTGCTGATAGCAGTGAAAGTAGAGTTGTTCAGATAGCATGTTAATCTGTGTCTTGGCCATCCCAAGTTACACATTGTGTATTATGGGAGTGCATGCTATCTGTATATATAAAAAGGCTCTGTTCATTTTGAGTGACATCTTAACTCAAAATCTGCTGGATAAATTGCCGCCAGATTTGGTCACAAGACACCTACTAACCCAAGGATTGACCATCAATAAAAAAATGATTTTATCATGTAGTTTCTGGGATTTATAGTTCACCTACAATCAAAGAGCATCCTGAACTCCACCAACGATGGAACTGAACCAAACTTGGCACACAGGACTTCCATTACCAACAAAAAAAACTAGAAGGGTTTGGTGGGCATTGACCTTGAGTTTTGGAGTTGTAGTTCCCCTACATCCAAAGAGCACTGTGGACTCAAACAATGAAGGACCTAGACCAAACATAGCACAAATACTTCATATGTGTTTGGGGAAAATAGACCCTGACATTTGGGAGTTGTAGTTAGAATTGGGCCAGACTTCCCATACAGAACCCCCATGACCAACAGAAAATACTGTGTTTTCTCATGGTCTTTGGCAACCCTTCTGACACCCTCTCATGACCCCACCCAAGGATCTCGACCCCCGGGTTGAGAAATGCTGCCTTAAGGCCATCCAGTCCAACTCCCTTCACCAAGGCAATAAAACATCATCAAAGCCCTCGTGATAAAGCAATAGATATAGATAGATTTATATGATTCACACACAAACATATATATGTATATGACAGACATAGTATCATAGATTTGAAAGGGACCCCTAAAGAAGGACAATGATATGTTGCATGTTCCAGAGTAGGCAAACCAGACAATCTCTACATCAACACTGACAAACAAGAAGAAATGCTGTTTACCCACAAGCATAAAGAAATTACATATATTAGAAACTAACACTTTCTCATTACTTTATTTTCCATATCACCAGACTGGGCCACAGCAATGTGTGGCAGGGGACGGCTAGTACTTTATAATGTGATTGAGCATCCTTTGCATTGTGATTATGCATTGTGGTTATGCATCCTCCATTGTGGTTATGCATCATTTTGGGGGTATCACAAAAATAGCATACAGTTGCCATGATACTTGGGGTTTGCATAGTTCTGCCATGCAATATGTACAGATACATGGTTTTTATGCTATGCTAAGGGCATGTTAGATTGATGTCCCCAACAAGCACAGTTGTCCATCTGTGATGCAGCATATCACGTAGGATAATGTGAGAATACAATACATTACATAATTTTTTTCTTTCTCATTGTTCTTATCTTTTCTTTTTCAGGGCAAAGCTGGCCAAGCTGGGCAGACTGGACAACGTGGTCCCTCGGTGAGTTTTGACCCAAGATGACTCCAATGAGATTTTCATATTTATAGTATTTCTAGTTGTGTTTATGGATAATGAAGTTTGAGGCTGAATTCATTTGTATTTAAATTTGACATGGCTTAAAAAAAGAAAGCACTGGTACAAGAAGAGGGAGAAAAAGAACATGGTGGGAAGAGCAAAATCTCTCAAATCTATTTTATAAACACTGCTGTGAACAGATGAACACTCCTGGGAGCTATAGCACTCTTTCTCTGTCTATAGCCCACAAGTGAGCAGCTATCAGAGGCTTTAGGAGCCTTATTGTCCCCCTCTCAAAAGACCATGGAGGGCTAAAACACACACCACAAAGCCTCTTAGATGGCATTTCAACATATTTCTTGCCCTAGCCATAGGCATAGTAAGTCTGGGAAAAGCCTTTTCCTTACAACAGGGGCTCAAAGCTCACTTCCTGTATACTTCCTATTTTTTAAGAAAAGGTCAGTCCTGGATGGGGGCTAATGGTGAAGTAGATAAAAAGAAAAGAAATAAAAAGCGGTGAAAGTTTATGAAATGAGGGGATGTGGATAAATTAGCTATGATGAATAGGGAGAAAATAGAGAAGAACTTTGCTAAGGAATGGAGACTATCTTTGTGGGAAGAACGGAAAATATTCTAGAATAGGTTCCATAATTTGGTCTTTGTTAGAATTTTTGTTTATGAAGGGTCAAATTTTTAACTGTGGTTGTTCTCAACCTGTGGTCCGTGGACCACCAGTGGTCCACAAGAACGAAAGTATGGTTTGTGGCCTCACTGTTACTATACCATTGCAATGAGAGTGCCTGGCCTTGCGAAACCTTCATATAGTGCCAAGGCTTATTAAATATGGTTTTCTGTGGGTGAGCAGATAGTGACTATTGGGTGGCATATGTTCTGTATCAGAAACTAGAGCTGATGTGATCTATTCAATGCAATTTTCTGAATCAGCACCTCAAATCACCAAACCAAATGTAAAGTTGACCAAAAACTGATTTGTAACCCTTTTGCTACTAATGTTGGAGAGTGGTGTCTGGTCAAAGCATCCAAAAGCTTTCACATATACCAACACAGTCTAATCCTCTGGATTGGGATATATTTAAAGCCTAGTCAAATCCACATCCATGGACAGCATTACGATCAAATCTTCCCTTTTTTCCCAGGGACCTCCAGGTGAGCGAGGTTTGCCAGGATCCACAGGAAAACCAGGACCAAAGGTATTTTTGTTGTAGATCCAGTTTTTATGCTCTTGGATATTTGCTGGAGGGTGTCTGTCTATCTATCTATCTATCTATCTATCTATCTATCTATCTATCTATCTATTTGTAAAGTCATGCTTTATCCTCCCTACCTGAGCACAGCACAATTCTTCTGCATCATTTATTTGTGAGGACTCATGACAGTGGGGTTTTTTTTGGTCTTTGTCTGCCATGTCTCTTAAGGAACAACCCTTAGGCACATTGGCCTGGCTATCTTGAAGCTTCTTGCTTTTTCGCCACTCACAACTCTCTCTTTCTTACATAATTCCAATAGTGCTAAATAGGGACATAAAGAACATTGGCAATTTTTCTCATCTTTAAAGAGAAAAGGTAGCTCATGACTTTCATGACAATGAATTTTGAAACGTTGCAAGAAGTTCTGCCTCTGCACAGAAGCAAAAAGACCAATGCTTTTTTTGCTTTGCAGTAGATGTATGCAAAATCATGTTGTTGGGGTTTGGGGGGGTTCTCATGAAAACAGGAAGCTATGACTAAAATGTTCCTAAATGAGAAAAGTCATGAAATGGCCACAAAAAGTTCTGCAATCTCACCCAACAGAGAGGTAGGACCTGAAATTTTCACCCAATTGGGAAAATGAATGAATGAATGAATATGAAAAAAGTAGCAATTTACATCCCCATTGCTGAATTACTGTACTGTCAAAAACATTTGGACTTACAGCTTCAAGCTGATGATTACAAGTCCAAATGTTTTTCTACATTGCACCCACAATCACAAAATCATCCATGAGTGTTGAGGGATAGAACGTTGGGGAAAGTAATAAACTATAACTCCTGCATAGTCCCAGGAACTATGTTGTAACATATGATTTAACTTTCTGTGTAGACTCCTTATCAGTGTGCTTACTGAAGGTTAATTCAGCAATGGGGATGTAAATTGCTACTTTCATATTCATTCATTCCTTTATGCCAGAATGTTGGGGAAAGTAGTAAGTTACAGATCTCTTCTTGTAGTGCAAGTTGTTTTAATTGGCAGGAAAGCTTGGACTCAAGCAGAGTTTCTCAAACTGTGCTCCTCCAGATGTTTTGGACTTCAGCTCTCACAATTCCAAACAGCTGGTAAGATGGTTGGGATTTTTGGAACTGAAGTCCAAAACACCTGGGGAGCACAGTTTGAGAAACACTGGCCTAGAGGAATATTCAAACATGGTATCCAGAATTTGTGGTCACAGGAGCTTTTGATCTGTTGTGTTTGTCTGACTTCAGTTTATAAGTTCCATTGTCTTTAGCTTCATTCTAGTGAGAGGATTTTGTATTTTAGTGCTCAGCTCATTTGTATCCTGCCACTTCTTAATATAGTTTCATTCCCATTATTGTTGCTTTCTACAGGGTGATTCTGGCCATGATGGGGCCCCCGGAATTGCAGGGGAAAAGGTGGGTCAAATCATCAAAATCTTTATAAACAAGACTAAATTTGGGAAGATTAGGTTTGGAATAATCTTATTGTGTGGCCAAAATCTGTCACCAGAAGAGACATTGTGATATCAAAGAGCCCATGATGTCATAAAAGCCCCTGAAGGCATGGAAGCTGAAGTATTTCTTCAGGTAGGGAAGGTGTGATTAACAAGAACTGGCTTGAAAAGTAAAATCGAGTGCTGCTAGTGAAGTATAAGTTTTCATGTGATGTCTTGTGACCGAGGCTATGATGAAGTGAGTATGAAAGGGAGGAGACAAGGAGCAAGTCAAGAAAACTAAAGGAAGCATCTCACAATGACTTTCATCTCCCTCATTCCACAGGGTCCTCCTGGACCACAAGGCCCCAATGGATTTCCAGGACCTAAAGGGCCACCTGTAAGTACCCCATTTTTCTGATGAGCATGGGCAAATAAATGACATTTTTATGATGTCTAGACTAGATCACTAGTGCCTTGGAAATTAAGTGGTTGGATAGGAAGAATCAGGTTTTCACTCATGGAGGTATTTTGGAGGATTCAATTCATGTCCCACCTCTCTTATAGGAAAAATACTTTCAGGACGGAATCTATTTCAACTCATCAATGTACTTTCAAGTTTAGCTTTTGTATTCTCTGGAAACCTCAGAAATCAATGCCTTTAAAACTGACTGAATGTCAATTAATGTGTTTTTTGCAAGTGTAAGTGATTGGGAAAGCATGAGCAAGCTTTTCAAGTCTAGGAACCATAATGCTTTGACTTTCAGCATGAAGGGTGTGTCGACACTGTAGAATTAATGCAGTGTGATACTGTTTTAACTGGCATGGATCAAGGTCATGGAATTCTGGGATTTGTAGTTTGGTGAGGCATTAGCATTCCTTGGCGGCAAAGACTAAATATCTTGTAAAACTGCCACTCCCATAGCATTAAGCAATGGCAATTAAAGTGATGTCAAACTTCATTACTTCCACCTGAAGAGGAACTTTAATCAAACTCTTAAGGTAAAGGTAAAGGTTTCCCCTTGACATTAAGTCTAGTCATGTCCTACTCTGGGAGGGGGGGGGCATGTGCTCATCTCCATTTCTAAGCCAAAGAACCAGCGTTGTCTGTAGATGCCTTCAAGGTCATGTGGCCAGCATGACAGTGTGGAGCACCGTTAGTTTCCCGCAGAAGCGATACCTATTGACCTACTTACATTTGCATGTTTTTGAACTGCTAAGTTGGCAGGAGCTGGGCCTATCAGTGGGAGTTCACTCCACTCCAGGATTTGAACCACCAATCTTTCAATCAGCAAGTTCAGCAGCTCAGCGGTTTAACCCACTGCGCCACCAGGAGGACCTATCAAACCTTATTTTGCTGTAAATCTAATAAAGACACATGATCCAAGGGTCACAAATGGAAAATCACATAAATGAATTGCTAGACATATACAATGGGATCACCAAATTATAAAATAGCACTGGTCCCCATAAACTACTTTCTCTATGGTCATGGCTATGTATGTGAGGTTAGCTATTGTATTCCTGCTTCCAATTTATTCATAGTACCTGCTTGGGGAAAAACAAACTAAGAATGTGAAACCCGAAATATGGCCTTCTTAAGTTTTGGTCTTAGTTGATACCACTTAGGGGCAAGACAAGAAAACCCACTTTTCCATTTCAAAGCAAGGAGCACAAATGTGGCAATTAAATTTTGAATGCTTTGATGTGAATGTTGAGCAAACCAACCAGGGAACAAAGGGAGATGTCTGCTGCCAAAATGCTGCAACAGTCTAAAGCCCTGCTTGCACATAAGTGGTCCAGAAAAGGTGCGTATCTCTGGACTGCTCTTCTTAGAGATCAAAAGAACATTTTTTATAAAGAAAACAAGTAATTGGGAAAAACAGGTGATGAGAAGAATCTTGGGTAGGCAACCATCTTTATAGTTCAGGACATACCTCTCTATACAAACACAAAAATGATTGAGGGGGGGGGGGAGTACATAGAAAATGGCATTTTCTGAGCAGAAAGCAAATTTCCTGCCCATAAAGAATGGTTTACTGTGTAAAATATAACACTTACTGTATTAGAATAAATTGAGCCCCTAGTGATACAGTGGGTTAAACAACTGAGCTGTTAAACTTGCTGACCAAAAGGTCAGCGGCTCAAATCTGGGGAGCAATATGAGCTGTTAGGTCCAGCTTCTGCCAACCTAGCAGTTCAAAAACATGCAAATGTTAGTAGAAACATACTGACAGAAAGGTAACAACACTCATGCTGGCCACATGATCTTGGAGGCATCTATGGACAATACCAGCTCTTAGAAATGGAGATGAGCCCCACCCCCCAGAGTCAGATATAACTAGACTTCATGTCAAGGGGAAACCTATACCTTTACCTATTAGAATAAATGGAAGAAATTTTACCTATACTGACTAAGGCTGATATAGATTTATTTATTTATTTATTTATGGTATTTCTATCCCGCCTTTCTCAAGCTCAAAGGCGACTGAAGGTGGCTTACAAATTGGCAACAATTTGATGCCATAACAACCCACAATATACAATTAAAACATTTACAACAACATTATAAAATCAATACAAAAACCATTAAAACAGGGGGGCGTGGCCGCTCACGGGGGGGGGCGTCCTGCTCGGCCTGCCCCTTTTTGGCGGGGATGGGTGATGTCCTGACAAACATATCAACACAACCACCCCCGCGAGTGGCCCCACCCCTTTCTGGCGATTTTTTAAAAAAGAAAATTTAAAATTAAAAGCGGAGGTCTTGCGGGCCGCATCCAGGGGGCTGGCGGGCCGTGTTCAGCCCACGGGCTGCCAGTTGGACAGGCCCGGTCTAAGCCATTCCATGTTTCAAATGTACATAATTCCATGTTTGTCTATTGCACTGCATTTCCAAAGGCTTGTTCAAAAAGCCAAGTTTTTGCTTTTTTTCAGAAGGTCGGGAGGGGGAGAGGGCTGATCTAATATCTCTAGGGAGAGGGTTCCACAGCCAAGGGGCCACCACTGAGAAGGCCCTGTCTTTCATCCCCACCAGACGTGCCTGCGAAGAAGGCGCGATCGAGAGCAGGGCCTCCCCAGATAAAAGGGCTTACCTGGTATTCAAAAAAGTTTGGAAAAGTTTTTAAACTTCCACTTCCCAGAATCCCTAAGCATGGCCAATTGTGACCCAAACACAGTTTGCTCTTTCTGGCAGAACAAAGGGTTTTGATTCAGCAGATCTACAACTGCCCACTTTTGTATGTTCTGACTGTGTATTGTTTGCAGCAGAACTGTCAGGAAGCTATTCACTTGTACGTGAACTTGTTTCAAACTTTTTGAGCCAAGACAATTCGTCCCAATTGGAATTTGCCCCACCTCCATCAAGATGCTTTGTTTGCTGCCCCAGGCACTACATTTTGACAAAACAAGTTTTAGCTAAAACTTTTAGTTGCTTATTTAAGAGTTGGGGAAAAAGGGGAGATCGCATACACCATAGAGTGTCTCTGTATTGCAGCGCATTCATAGCTTGAAACGTTCCTTTTGAAGTTGCCTGGAGCAGACTAGGCAGCTAATCTTATTAGATCCTTGGTAAAAAAGAAACCTTATTAAAGACCCGTCTTATTCCCACCTCTTCCCTGCGCTCCACACATGCCTCACCTGCAGAGCTTTGATGGAATCTCTCCTGCTGGGCAGACTTTGTGGCTCTCCCCTTCCATTTCTGTGTTCTTGTTCAGAGGAACAGTTAAAGAAACACAATCTCTGTCCTTTCTTTGGCGATTGTGTGATCTCGGGTTTTCAGGCTGCAAATATTTCCTAATTGCTTGTTTAGACATTTACCGCTTTAGCACAACTCAGTTTATTAGCTCTGGTTCAGCATGGGCTGCCTGACATGTGGCGCATTGTGAAATGGGTGTTAATGGATGGTTTCACAACAACTCCATACTAACAATTAAAAAATAATAATAATAACGAAGTCACAGCCATGGAGGAGAGTTATCTTGCCTGAACTGTATTCCTATTCTCTCAAACAGAATTTCTGAGTTATGCAAGCTTTTGTGTGTTTGGAAATATGGTTGCCCCCCATAAGGAGTATTTTTGATGCAAACAGTCATGGTTTTTTTATCCTCTTTCTGCTGCTAGGGTCCTGCTGGGAAGGATGGTTTACCTGGACATCCAGGCCAGCGTGGTGAGCCAGTGAGTATCAATTTGAGCAGTGTCTTAATATTTTTTATCCGTGATGTTATAATTGTAGAGAAATATATAGATGTTTCTCCATTCCCTCACCTGGATAGCAACCCTTCTTTCCTTCTGCCTGCAGGCAAAGGCCTTTTTAATCAGAGACGTTTACAATGGATTGTGGCAGGAAGAACATTTAAAGGGAAAGCGTGTTTTATATATACTAGGTTTCAATGTGTTTTATATTGTTTTGTGTTTTTAAAACTTCTGTACATTGTTAAGCTGTACCCTATTTTTATTCAAACGTGAGATGCATTGGATCCCATATGAAGAGATCCAGCCTAAAATAAAATCTTTTCTTTAGGGGTTTCATGGCAAAACCGGACCACCAGGGCCTATTGGTGTTGTGGGACCGCAGGTATGAAATCTTTACTTCCAGTTTTAATAGTCATTGGAATATCCTCCCATACAGGGAGAAAGGTGGGACAGCACTGTAATAAAATAATATTGTTAGTCTGAGCCTTGGACAATTAACTAAAATCAGAGAAAATTAACTAAAGTCAGAGAAAAGCAAAACCAAAAGCGGAAAGTTTTCTTTTCTGCCCGTGTCCTCAAAATTGGGGGGAAAAATACTGTCAGTGCAAAGCATACATCGAAAATGATTTCACTATTGTATCCAATAGTCAAAGTGCAGCCTTCCAAATGTTCCTGTAGTGCAGCTCTCGACATTCTTCAACATGATTTATGCAGCTCGAGTAGGGTACTTGCTGTCCAGCAATATTTACACCTCGTCATTCCTGCCCTACAACAGAAATGGTTGTAGGGAAGAATGGTTTGGAAGCGACTATTCAGGATTTTGGTATGGAGTTTGGAAGTAGGTTTCTGTGTAATAAAGGGAAAAAAGGGATGTTTCTTCACAGAAAACTAATTTTTAATAAAAGAAACTGGTCTCCTCTGCAAATAAAAAAATATTTTCTGTGCAGAAATTATTGTGCAAAAAATAGGCTTTCCTGTACCAAAGAGAGATAGAGTTTCTGATACAGTAAACATAGAAATCAAGGGTTTTTTGCACAAAAAATATTGTTTTCAGAACAGAAAACATTTTTTTCTGTGTAGCAAATTGCATTTTCTTCCCAGACCTACATGCACACACATACATTTGGGGAGGGGGCATCTACATGGGGCGTCTACATTTTTTCATTTGGGGTACACACACATGTTCAAGTTTGCTGCACAGACAATACTATTTTCCATACATGAGGAATCCTTTCTGTATAGAATATGTTTCCTATGCAAAACAATTTTTTCTGCATATAAATGGATAGAGTATAATAACATGTACACAAATGATGTTCATTCAACTTGAACCATTACATTGTAAATGTTACCTTCACACCAATACTCTGGCATTACATTTAGTTATGAAAAAGGGGCTCAACACAGATGGGACTGGGCTGTGAAAGCATTTTTGGTGTCCTTGTTTTCCACCGTAATAATCACACAACCTATTCTATTAAGATTTTCTATGTTCTCTTCCCAGTGTTCCCAACACAGTAAAATCCATGGTTTCTCCTTGTGTTTTTGCAAAATGAATTCATTTGGGATATTAGTAGTCATTGAAAAGTGTGGCATTTTCTTGTATTCTCCCTCAGCAGGGAGACATTTCCTGAAATGATTTGTTCTCACTCATACAAATGGAAGAATTGAAGATTTAGCACCCTATAAATTTCAGACCAAGCAAACCAGGCTAAAGCCAGGAGTCTGTTACATATAATGACAGGTCACTTCAACCGAGGGTCTGGCTTGACTGTCAGAGTTTTATGAGGCTTACGGTGGGCCTTTGCTTCCAGACCAATTCTCCATATTTACTTGTGCACCTCAAGTTCCAAAACACTGAAACCAAAAAAGTATTTGCTGCCAAATGTAATGTGTAGTGGCAAAGAGTGCACTCTTTGTCATTCGGCCAAAAAAGGTGGGGAATTCAAGTGCTGCCTGCTTAGGATTTCTTCTTTAAAACTGAAAGTGTCAGAGCACCAAAGTTTCCAGCAATGGGAAGGAAAACCTTGGGATACATCTAAGCCATGGAGTGAATGCACTTTAACTGCCTTGGTTCAATGCTATGGAATCCTGCGGCAGTAGTTTGATAAGGCCTTGAACCTTATCTGCCAAAGAATGCTGATGCCTCACCAAACTACAAATCCCAAGATTGCACAGCATTATTATTTTATTTATTATTTCCAGTGTTTATACCCCGCTACTTCTCAACCCCCGAGGGGGGACTCAGTGCGGCCTAACAGACGGCAACAATTCGATGCCACACAATACATAGTAAACAACAGTTAAAATTAAAATACATTAAAATACACCTAGAATTCAATACATTAAAATACAGTTAATATTAAAAACATCATATACATTCATCACCATTAAAACAATGTTCCATCCAAAGTCTTAGATCTTAACCAACAATTTGCCAACTGACCAGTCTAAAGTGCCGTGTTGTGCTAGGGTGCAAACGCTTGGTGTCAAAGCCAGGATTTCACTCTTTTTCTGAATGTTAGGAGGGATGAGTGCGTTCCACAGACGGGGGGCCACCACCGAGAAGGCCCTCCCTCTCGTCCCCGCCAACCGCATTTGAGAGGTTGGTGGGAGCGAGAGCAGCCCCCCCCCGGATGATCTTAAATTATGAGGTGGGACATAGAGGCCGATGCGTTCGGACAAGTAAGCTGGGCCAGAACCGTATAGAGCTTTAAAGGTCAAAACCAGCACTTTGAATTGAGCTCAGAATTGGACAGGCAGCCAATGGAGCTGACACAACAGGGGGGTGGTATGCTCCCTGTATGTAGCTCCGGTTAGTAATCTGGCTGCCGCCCGTTGGACTAGTTGTCGCTTCCGAACTGTCTTCAAAGGCAGCCCCACGTAGAGTGCATTGCAGTAATCTATTCAGGATGTGACCAGAGCGTGGACGACCGTAGCCAGATCAGCCTTCCCAAGGACGGGCACAGCTGGCGCACGAGTCTTAACTGTGCAAAAGCTCTCCCGGCCACCGCCGAGACCTGGGGTTCCAGGCTCAGCGATGAGTCCAGGATCACTCCCAAGCTGCAAACCTGCGTCTTCAGAGGGAGTGTAACCCCATCCAACACAGGCTGTAACCCTATGCCCTGTTCAGCCTTTCGACTGACCAGGAGGACCTCTGTCTTGTCTGGATTAAGTTTCAATTTGCTAGCCCTCATCCAGTCCGACACAGCAGCCAAGCACCGGTTCAAAGCACCAGCATTGAGCCAATGCAATTAAATGAGAGATGATGTCCCTCAATTAGGAGCTCCAGGTACAGTTCCTGAAGCAGCTTTTCCTTTGGCTTTGGCTCAGCAGTAACATTATTATATGACACAAATCTAATGCACACCCTAGGTTTGGATAGGTCAAAAAGGTGAGTGTTGGATCCGAGTAAATATGGTAACTGTTATACAGTTGTAAAGCTAGTAAAATTATCAACCCTGAACTATAGCCTTTTGAGCACCCTTTATTTACATATGCTGCCTCCCTTACACCTTATACCAAGCCCAATTCCAATATACCGAAGAGATGATTTCAAGACCAAGCCTCTAGAGTATGTATGTCAACCTTGAGCCTGCAGGTCAAATTTGGCCTACTATGTCATGTTATGTCGCCTTCCCGATCCTGGACTATACTCCTGTATTCCTCATCCTTAAACATCATGACTAGAGCTGATGGGAGCTGGAATACAGTAACATCTGGAAGGCTGCAGCTTATTCTGTTTAGTCAGGAGAGTGGGATTTGAATGTATATACAAGGCTTGTAGATATGATGTCTCACTTTAAAATGTCTGTTATCCATTCCCCAACCCAGCAGCCACAAGTACTGCTGGGTTGCAATTCCCATTATAACCATTATATGCTAGATAATCAAAAGTGTTGGGAGCTGTCATTAAATAACATCTTGGGGCCCAAACTGGGCAAAAAATTAAAGAGCAGTGACCACTGTGTAAAAAATTATAGTTGGCCATTCGGATCCACAGATTCTCCACCCAGGTATTCAGTGACTTTTTGAAGACAACAATAAGGTTGATGTGGCCCTTGATAAAAATGAGTTTGACACCCCTGGTCTAGAAAAACACTGACTTTGGGTCATAATGAATCAGTAGTGGAAAGAAGAGTGGGGCCCATTTTTTAACTCAGTCCCCCATGTTTCACCAAAATGGCTAACGTGAATAGAAGTGATGGCATATATGTTCATGGTGGTCTTGAAGTGGTTTCTTGGGACTTTCTGAGTTTCATTAGCCTTCAGAGCTATACAGAAGACCAGTGGGCCACATGTAACTTTTAGGCCATACTGACCCCTGCTGTAGATGTTGCTGAATTTAACTTCCCATCAGTCCTTATTAGCTTGGATGCCAGACACATTGAGTCTCACTCAGAATAGTAATCACTGACATAATGAGGGATGAAAGTTTACCATCCCAGATGTGAAGGAAGGCCCAGATTCACCTTGAGTAGCTGTCTCAATAACTTTTGTTGGATCTGGGTTTTTTCTTATATGTTTGTGTGTTCCTGATCTTTTCTGAACATTTTACCATGCCTTCTTTGCATCACAGGGAAACTCAGGAGAAACTGGTCCCACAGGGGAGAGAGGCCACCCAGGCTCCCCTGGTCCACCTGGTGAACATGGCTTGCCAGGTGCTGCTGGCAGGGAAGGTGCCAAGGTGAGTGGTCAGAGGAACTTAAAATGTGCCTTCATCACAAGCAGGGAGGCAGCCAAGCTTTGAGCTTGACTAATGCAGTTGGTCCTTTATTTATATCATGGGTTCTACATCTATGGAGTCAATGAAACACAGCTTGGAAATATTGGGGGAGGGGGGATGAAAAAATAATCAAACTTTAATTTTGTTGCATACCAAACTATGCTGATGTTTCAGCATACCCTGTTGCAACCTTCAGCATCCCATGGATTTTGGTGTCCGTGGGGAGTTATGGAACCAACACCAGCAGATACTGAGGGTCGACTGTGCAGAATACTATTGAAAAACAGACATTTACCTCATTGAAGCCTGCCGAGTATATCTGAAAAATGCTTCAGTTACATGCAACAAGAATATTGCCATCAATACGTTAGGAAATGTATTGCTATAGTTCTAAGTCTGAAACGTTGAGAGGGGGAATTAACAGTCTAAAACAAGATGGAGAAAATATAGCCAGCCAATTTCAAAGGGAGCAGATAAATGGTGGAAGGTTTTGATCAGCTTCATATTAGGGATGGATAACAAATACTTTTTCGTATCAGAAATTCAGTGAGTACCTAGGTCCATTTTCAGGAGCTTCCTGAAATTGGCTAATGGCAAAAAGCTGGTTTCAGCTCAGCAACCAAAAGATCCAAGAATCGGTCCATTGGCGGCATTGGGGAACTTATGAGGCTCTTTTTTCTGGTATCGGACTTAAGAAACCACCCTTTCCACAATCCTTTCCCTTCTGTCTTTCAAGGACACCTGGATTTAAGGCAAGGGCTCAAGAAAACACCCTCTCTTGGATCTTTTCCCTTCTAGTGGCTACCTGCCTCCCCGCACTCCACGTGTTGTCAAAAGAAACTGAAAGCAGCTGTTTTCAGCAGCCACTGTGCCATTAAGAGCATCTAAATAAGCCAAATAAACTGAAGGCTATTTTTTAAAGTAGATCCGGACACAACCCTAACAAATACTCTCTGTTGTATTTCTGGTATGGAATCCCCTGCCAACCCTACATGAAAATGCTTTGTGTTTGGAAATCTATATATTTCAAGTCTTTGAAAAAGGTGTCTTATGAAGAATACTCATTTGAAATGTGTGCACAGAAAACATCATAGATGTCAAAAATGCAAATAAATACATTTTCCTCTGTGTGTGGATTTGTGCAATAAATATGTATAATTTTAAAAATCTATATAAAATATCATCTTATAAACCCATTCTATTTCTAGGTTCAGCATGTTTAAGATATGCCATTTTCGCCATTGCCACTGTAAATTTGGCCTCACTGTGAAATAACACATTTTCCCATATGCTAATGCCACTTATGCTAGAGCACAGTGGTCGCAAAAACTAGTTTACAACTGTAATGATTAATGAAAGACTTTATAAGACCATATCCTTGATTGCATCATAGTATGTAATATGTAGTAGTAATTTAACTATTTAGTGCAGAAAATAAGTTTCAAAGATACAACTAATTGTTTTGCCTCAGTTATCTTTGTTTATCAGATTTGCTGTGATGCCATGTCTTCCAGCTAGAAGAAATGGGTAGCATACAGCAAATGTACATGTCTTTGCATACTATTTTAGAATATGGCTTGTAGACCAATGGCACCTTGGTCCTTCTGAATTTCAGATGCATTAGTTCCAAGTGCTTTTAGATAGGAATTAGATCTATTGTGACAGCCATGGCCAGGAGCAGCTCCTCATATTTGGTGTTCTTGCCTCCTAAAGATCATGTCCCTTTCCTGACTGGTTTGGGTAATCTGTAGAGTAAAATAGCTTCCTTTATCAATGAAGTTCTTGAGACAGAGATGGGTGGGTAGGTAGGTAGATAGGTACTTAGATAGATACAGTAGAGTCTCACCCATCCAACATAAATGGGCTGGCAGAATGTTGGATAAGTAAAAATGTTCGATAATAAGGAGGGATTAAGGAAAAATTTATTAAATATCAAATTACATTATGGTTTTACAAATTAAGCACCAAAACATCATGTTTTACAACAAATGGACAGAAAAAGCAGTTCAATACATGGTAACATTTTGTAGCAATTACTGTATTTACGAATTTACGAAGTTATTAATTGTTAACATCAGAATATTCCATGACTTTCTAAGAGAAATTCTATCTGAGACATCTACTTCCGAAAGGAATAAAAGGAGGGCAGAGATTAAGTTGCTTGCCACTAATGCCAAATTGTCTGTGACATTTAATCAGTGATATTACTATTTATTTGTCTGTTGAATCAATACCTTGACTGTAATCCAATTAGTATGTTGAGTTACCTTTTTCTGTGTAGAGAACATAACAATGATTTTTATAAGAGATGAGTTTGTAATCTGCCATTGTGTTTCCCACCAGCTCCAATATGAACAAAATTATGATATCATTCAAACTCTCTCACATACACATCCCCCGGATATATTGTTTTTCATTTTAAAAATCTGCATAGAAGCAATACAGACTGGAAGTAAAGTTGATAAAAAGAAGAGGTGTATGTGAATTGAAGTGGCAGAAGATTACATCCCAGATTATGACTGCCTGTATAGTGATGGGAAATATTTTCTTCTAGGGTGACCCTGGACCTAGTGGTCTTCCAGGCAAGGATGGTCCTCCTGGGATGAAAGGTTTCACTGGGGCTCGAGGACCTGCTGGAGAAGCTGTGAGTATTTGTCCTACATTGTTGAGGTGGGAGATGATAATTGTCCTAGAACGAGTGCAAAAGCTACAGCTTGATCTGTAGTGAGAATGGCAAATTCACCATCACACCTTGATATGTGATTTGGAGCATTTGTGCTGTCAGATTTTGGTAGGAACTTTACATTCCTAGGTATTATACCTCTAAACCGAGAAGGAAAGAATGGGGGATTTTGTGCCTTACATGATGGAATCCTATGGGTATCTGGTCAACAAATAGTGAAAATGTAATGCTGGGTTAGGTGAGTGTGTCATTGAATCTAACTGTAAATTTCTTACATTCAATTGTCAAACATGGCAAGTAAAGTATTTCCTCTTAGTCTGGTAGAACTGTGGAATTCCTGATATTTCTATATGGCCATTAATATGGGGTTTTTTTGTCTCCAACTCTTCTTTCACTATGGGAGAAAGAAAAGTGATAGGCCAAGATCAGCAGTTTCAAAAATCTAGGACAAATATAGGCAAATTGCTGCCATCCATATGTTTTGCACTAGAACTTCCATAATCTGTGTGAAATTGCCTGACTTCCATGGAATCCTATTGATACCCTCCAATAATAATAAAAAGTGTGTGTGTGTGTGTGTGTGTGTGTGTGTGTGCATCTGTTTATTGGGAGGAATTAATAATTGTCAAAGGCTTTTATGGTTGGAATCACGGGATTGCTGTGAGTTTTCCGAGCTGTATGGCCATGTTCCAGTAGCATTCTCTCCTGACATTTTACCCACACCTATGGCAGGCCATTCTCAGAGACTGAGGAGTCTGTTGGAAACTAGGCAAATGGGGTTTATATGTCTGTGGAATGTCCAGGGTGGGAGAAAGAACTCTTGTCTGCTTGAGGCAGATATGAATGTTGCAATTGGCCACCTTGATTAGCATTTAATGACCTTTAATGAATAATTGTTTTTTTCCTATTCTTGCTGACATACAGGGATGGTGATTTTTCACATAAAATATCACTCAGTCACTTTATTTATATTTTGCCTTTTACCTAAGAATTTGGAACACATCCTGCTATTTCATATTAATCTGGGTATTCTGATTGCCTCCACAGGGACCAACTGGATTGAAAGGAGCTGAAGGACCACTTGGTCCCCAGGGCCCCATAGTAAGTAGACTAGATTCTTCTCTAGGTTTTATTTTGAAAGCAAGTCTCTTCAGATTTGTGAAGTGGAACTGCAAGGCTGTGGTAGATTGCTAATGAATGTATATGTGGAGTATCTTTTGAAGAAACATGGGGTCTTGGGGTAGGACTCTTGATAGTAATGTTCAAGCATTAGTTGAAGTGGTAATAATGACCATGACGATCCTTGAGGAAGAAGATTGTAATAGAGGGGAGTATAAAAAAAGGAGATGGGTTGATCTATATCATATGTTCACTTCCAACAGGGTCCTCCTGGTGAGCGTGGCCCTTCTGGAGCAGCTGGGGGCATTGGACTGCCAGGGCGAGGGGGGAGCCAAGGTCCTCCTGGCCCTGCAGGGGAGAAGGGGGCACCGGTACGTATAAATCACCCCTTTGCTATAAGTGATCTAAAACCTCATGGCTCAAGGCTTTATGGCTCAAACCTGGTGGTACTTTAATACAGAGAGGAGAACCATTCAGATGATGCTTAGATACAGGACTGGGTTTCTTAGAACAGTGCAACTCAAAGGGAAGTCCAAGAATTGGTACCATACCATAAACCATGATCTACCTGTTCCTGGAGATTTTCCAGAAAAGAAAGAAACAACTGTACTCAATAGGAATATGGGGGAAAATATGCTGGCTCCCCACTTTAGATAACATAAGGATGGTTGCCTTTGAGAATAGTAAACATACAGACATACAACTTCTGTGATTATGATTCCAAAAGTTGTGCATCTGTATATTTACTATTCTCTAAGACAAGCATCCATCTTCTATTTAAAGAGGGGAGCCCAGTATATTTGCAGAGATGGGGAAATGTCTGGGCCTTTAGATATTGACAGTCTATGCTATCTAGGATGGTGGAAAGTGTAGTCTTGTAACTTAAGGAGGATCATACATTCCCAGATAGTTGTGAAGTGTAAAAGAAGAAAACAGTGTTACAGGTAAAGAGAATGGTGAGAATGAAGGAGATCATGAGACAGTTGTCCAAATGACTATTTATAATGACAAGATATGGTGCAATAAAGTCAACCCTGGTTATATGAATTGCTAATCTCAGTTTAAATGAAAGAAGTGCACATAAGGGCAGAATGCATGATTCCTCTTGAATTATCCAGCTGGTGGGATTCATGCTTACAAATGCGGCCATCTTCAGCTGGCCATCTAAGGTCTCTGCAAACCATGGAGATCGTCTTCTCTTTATATAAAGTGCTAACTGTTTTTCTCTAATGCTATTCCCCATTGTATTACTCTGTCCTCACTTGTCTTTTACACTTTTCCAGGGTGAGCGAGGCCCAATAGGCCCAGCTGGACACGATGGAGTCCTTGGGCCAGTGGGGCTGCCAGGCCCACCTGGGCCACCAGGACTCTCTGGAGAAGATGGAGACAAGGTAGGGGGCCTGTACTTGGTGTGTTCTGTAGGAATACATGATACATGTGCAGCATCCACCATACAGCTTCATAGCTGCATCTTTTTGTTTCTCTATATACCAGCAAAAATACAGTTCCTGCCTACTTACACACTAATAACTCAAGAATCAGGAAAGGATAAATTTCATATATGTATATTGTAACTTTCAGATAAGTATATAATCTACTCATTCAACAATGTAAAAATCATATGGTTCGTCTAAAGGCGCATGGAAACAGAGTATCAGTACAATAAACAATCAAATCCGCATTACTCACAGTACCCGTCAGCTGGATAGTATAACACAAAGTCAAATATATATCACAATGATATTTGTGTCCCGGTAGTGAAGTCAATCATCAAAAAAAAATTATAATCCTGGGCCCGATGGCCAAACGTAGAGTTGAAAATCTAGCAAAGGGTAAATCCAGGGGTATGCAGTGTCGCGGTTCCAATAATCAATGTAGAGTAACTCTGTAGTATAAAGATCAATGGGATGTCCACCTACGGGTATATCCGTGTCCGGTAACCGACCCGTTTCGAATTTCTCTTCATCAGGGTGGCCCCATATGGGTTGACATACAAACGATAATATTTCTGTAATATAAGCATACTTAATAGTATCCTGAAAAAATATTCTTTTTGTTTCTCTGACAGAATATTCTATGATAATAGCTGAACTGTGCTTTCCTTAGAGATGTTTTTCTCTGCCAAGGAGTTCCACAGTGTGCACATGTTTACCTGACAATGGTTTCCCTGGTAATGCTCAGTGTGTTCACAGTGCTCTCTCTTTCTCCCTCTCACTTTGTCTCTCTTTCATATCTCTCTAATTCACTATAGGGAGAGATGGGTGGTCCTGGACAGAAGGGAAGCAAGGGAGACAAAGGTGAAGCGGTAAGTCTGAGGCAGGTTGTTTATAGATATTGTAGTCACATCCAGCATCCCAAGCCCTTCTTGTAATTACTTGTATCTAAATCAAGGAGACATTTTTGAAAAGAACTAGAAGAGAGGGAGTATGGAACTAAGGAGAATAGGAACAGGCTCCATTATCTTACTTGCTCAATACCTTTCTCTCTTCCAACAGGGTCCTCCAGGACCTACTGGGATCCAAGGTCCTATTGGACATCCAGGGCCTGCGGTAAGTATATATCAAAATCTATATGGATACAGAAATTAGTCCTAGGAGTCTCCTCTAACAGCTTTCCTAATGCACTGTCCTCTCTTATCCCCAAATTTCCTTGTCCCTGTGCAGTGATGATTCATGTCAGTGGACATCACTTTGTGCTTCAAGACTGGGCAATCCCTTCCATTGCCATCAACATAGCCTTTTGGCTGTACCAAGGAGGGAGGGAGGGGTGTTGTGACAGAAGAAATTCTTGTTATCAGTCAAAGCCCTAACATGGTATCTTACTAACAGGGTGCTGATGGGGAGCCTGGGCGCCGAGGGCAACAGGGCATGTATGGTCAAAAAGGAGATGAAGGATCGCGTGGGTTCCCAGGTGTCAGTGGGCCACCAGGTTTACAGGTAAGTATGAGGACTAGGCTTCCACAATGTGAGTGCAGTGTGGGAAACAGGTACATTTGAAGGAGGGGGCAAGGACCATTTTTTGTTTGTTTGTTTGTTTGTTGTGTGTGTGTGTGTGTTTTGTGTATATATTTTGTGTATTTATTCCCTGCATTTCTTCTGGCATGGGGTCCAAAAGGGCTAATATTTTATTTTACAAAAGAAAGAAAAGTTAAGCCACAATTAATTTTTTTAAAGTACATTTTTTAAAAAAGAGAAACTTTTAAAAATAAGATGTTCCCAGGATAAATCCTTATTCCCTGAGCAATCTTATGACTGACCAGAATGTAAACTGCAGGGAAAAGGATTCCACCTAAACATTATGGAAAAAAGTTAGCTGGTAACAGCTGATTGACAGTGGAATAAGCTTCCTCAAAGTGTGTTGTAGTCTTCTTTGGAGTTTTTAAAAGCCATCTGTTGGGAGTGTTTTGATTGTGTATTCCTCTATGGTAGGGGGTTGGACTGGATGGTCCTTGGGTTTTCTTCCAACACGATCATTCCATAATTCTGGGACAGTGGTTCTCAACCTGTGGGTCCCCAGGTGTTTTGCCCCACAACTCCCAGAAATCCCAACCAGTTTACCAGCTGTAAGGATTTCTGGGAGTTGAAGACCAAAACTTCTGGGGACCCACAGGACCCTAGAAGCACTGTTCTAGGAGCACCTACGACTAGTGTGGATTAAGCTTCTGTTTGTTCACCCTAGTCTAGTCCATTAATGTTAGCAAACACTGGTTTTATATAGAAGTAGCTTTGCTGTATTTAGATGGGAAGGAGAGATAAAGTTGGGCATCATCTGCATATTAGTAACACCAAACCCCAAAGGGTGTGGATGATGTTTCCCAACAGTTTCATGTGGATATTAAACAGCTAAGAGGAGCCAAGCCTTAGAATTATAGACAACCCTACTCATCAATGACAGGAATGTTCAGCTTGGAGCCCCCCCCCCCCCCAGCATCACCTTCTGAGTCTGACCTTTTCAAGAAGTACCATCATAAAACAGTGCTCCTAAGTCTCATCCCAGGGAGGTGACTGAAAATGATATCATTGTTAGTGGTATTGAAAACTTCAAGAGACGTCTAACAGAAGGAACAGGTGCATGTTCCCCCATCTAGTTTGTGGCATTGGGCTTCCACTAAGGTGACCAAAGTTTTCTCTGTCCCATAACTAGGCCTGAAGTCAGATTTTCTCCAGAAAATCTTGGAGCTGGGAGGCCATCATACACTTTAGAACCATGCCCAAGAAATGAATATTGGGGACTAGCTGATAATTATCCAGTGTAGCTGGTTTCAGAGGGGGTTCTTTCCTTCAAACAGCCTCAACCTCTTAACAGACATTCAGGCAGGAGGGAAACCTTGTTGCAACAGAATAATTCCACAGTTCACTTGGCCTGTTCCCCTTTAGGTGCCTTTAAGAGCCAGGAGTGGCCCAGGTCCAGCAAGGAAATTGCTTCTTGAAATATATCAAATAATGGAGCAAACAAGATCACATTTATATCCAATGGGTCCATGTCAACTGCAGCATCCAAGTCATTCAGCTAGTGCAGGCATGGGCAATTTTTAACCCTCCAGGTGTTTTGGACTTCAATCCTCAGAAATCCCAGCCAGCTTATTGGCTTTTAGGAGTTGTGGGAGTTGACATCCAAAACACTTGGACTGCTGAAGTTTGCCCATGCCTGAGCTGGAACATTGGAGGAGATGTAACATCTGAAGGAGACACGCCCTTCAGATGTTATGGGAATGTAATTCCCATCATCCCTCTTCTTCGACCATATTGCCAAGGTCTGCACTACAGTGAAAACTCAAGAAACAGATGATAACAGCACTGGATGAATGGGCTATTTCTTCAAATTTGCTTAGCTAACTGGAAATCATTTCTAAGGAAGTTTGATATCAAGATGCTGAAGGACATTGGACCACGAGGAAAACTACAACAAACCTCTTGGCAAAATTTAAAATTATATTAGGTGGTTGAATGTTGAACTCCTAAAACTCAATGGATATAAATTCTATTATCTCCACAGGTGGCATAATTGTACTGGTGTGAGTAAAAAAAAAAAGAGGGTGGGCACAATGGAGAAAATGCATGAAAGAGCTATAGTGGCAGAAAGAGGAAAGTTGCCAGCTTTTTCTTGCATGAGTGGCTCCCAATGGCACCAGCGAGCGATTGTCCCATCCACAACTCTCATGCTGTGTTGGCTCTCTGGACCCTTCTCCCCAGGAGCCTGACATTCAAGAAACAGCCAGCAAGGAACTGGCAGCCTTCACCCAGATCTCTCTGCATGAATATGCCGAAATGAAAACTGCTAGCATAATAGATCATTATATTAGCACAGTGTCTTTCCCTGTAGGATTCCTGTCAAAATTGTGGGGATGGAGTTTCTGGATCTTCATAATTAAATTGAAATAGGCAACTGTTGTTCAAGATTTTACATCCAAAATACATAATGACCTCAAATACTTCAAATGTGGTTCCTTCTGATGATGTTTGCAAACATTTGAAAAAAAAGTATTCTATGAAGTATTTTAATTTTTAAAATTTAGACCCATGTCTTCAAATGTAAAACCTGAACCCTTGAATGTTGCCTCCCAAGCCTATGTTTCTCTGGTTACTAGAATAGAGGGACAGCAGGAGAACTGAAAGAAATGTTGCATACTGGTTTATCTTAGTGAACGGGTGTTTTCTTTACAGGGGATGCCAGGCCTCCCAGGTGAGAAGGGAGAGAGTGGTGATGTTGGTCCAATGGTAAGAACAATCCACTTTACTTCTTCAGCTTCAATGTTAGCCCTTTCCTAGATTCAAGATTAGGAATCTGATCCATTTTCTCTCCCCCCCCCCTTCTCTCTCTAGGGCCCTCCAGGAGCTCCTGGGCCCCGAGGTCCACAAGGTCCCAGTGGTGGAGATGTGAGTATAATTTCCTTTTCAATATAAAACAAAAGAGTGTAAGGGCTAAAATACCCTAAAGCAGTGATTCTCAACCTGTGGTTCCCCAGATGTTTTGGCCTTCAACTCCCAGAAATCCTAACAGCTGGTAGACAGGCTGGGATTTCTGGGAGTTGTAAGACCAAAACACCTGGGGAACCACAGGTTGAGAACCACTGCCCTAAAGTATGATCTTGGAAGCTAAAGGCAGGGCCATCCTGGTTTTTACTCAATGAGAGACCAAGAATGAATGCCAGATGATCTAGAATATACTTCAGAGGAACTGTTTGGCAAAACTACCTCTGAACATGCCTATGAAATTCATGGTGTCACTATCAATTAACAGGGGGCTTGAAGACATGCACGCATGCACACACACACACACACACATATACACCTATTGGCCATGTCATTTTTTGGGTGCCTTGGTTAGACTTTTGTTTTATCTTCCTGCTAGTAACAATGAGACCATCATAGTTAAGGGCAAATATTTGAAAGGTGGATGGGATATCCCCTTTGGGGTTTGTCCACCTCACTTTTCAAAGAGGAAATTCCGAAAGAGTGGAACTCAGAAGCTGAAAGGAATAGGAGTGGAAGGATGTCTAATACTGCTGTAAATAGGAATTCTGAGTACAGTACATGAAACTTTATTGGATACTTGTTTCTATCAATAGTATAATGGCAAATAAAGAAGCCAATGTGCTCACACAGCCCAGCCCCATCTTTGTTGATCCACACCCCCCAAGTGTCCTAAATCTCATGCACAGTTCTGAATGGCAAGGTCACATTTACAATGTCAATGTTCAGTTTACATGATAGCTATCGTGTAATGTCATTATCACTTCTCTTGTAATCTCCTAAATGGGAATGATTTGCAGTAATTGACTTTCTAATGACAGTTTGAAAACCATTATCAAGTGATGGTTGCAATGACTACATTTTTCATTTATCGATTGGATTATTTTGTCATCCATCTAATACCTCTAGACACGGTGTAAACAGAACCATAAAACATGCTGATCATCTTGCATCAAAAGGAAAGGCATAAAATGAATAAAAATTTAAACAGACTAATAAATGTGGCCAATAATGTGGACTCTTTCGTTTTATATCTAAAACGAAAGAGGCAAATAATAATAATAATAATAGGAGCAGTAACTACTGCTTTCTAACAAAAGAATAAATTCCTCCTTTATAGACAGTGCCACATGGCGAGAACCTCTAACACATAGCAGTAGCTGCATTTACTGAGATTGTGGTTTGTTTAGGGTAACATGACATGTATAATCTTATGACAGCCATCCAAGTGCTTTTTTGTCAAGTGCCTAGATGCGAGCTGTGGAACCTGTGGCTTTGAAGTTATTGTTGGACTGCAGTTTTCATCTGTCCCAATCAACAGATCAAAAGCTGAGAGTCCAACAGTATTTACAGGACTACACTTTCTTTGAGCACCAGTATGGTGTAGTGGTTTCAGTGTTGTGGGAAGGCCAGGGTTCAAGTTCCCACTTTGGCATGAAAACTGCTGGGGCCCCTTCTGCACTGGCCCTATCTGTCAGGATCTGATCCCAGATTATCAGTTTATCCCAGATTGTCTGGCAGTGGAGACTCATATAATCCAGTTCAAAGCAGATAACCTGGGATCAGATCCTGGGATATAGGGCCAGGGTAGAAGAGGCCTTGTTGAGGTTTGGCAAGTCACTGTCTCTCAGGTTCAGAGGAAGGCAATGGAAAACCCCCCTGAAAAACTCTTGCTGAGAAAACTCCATGTTAAATACTTCTTAGGATTGCAATAAACCAGAAATCACTTGAAAGCACAGTAACAACAGTAACAGCACACGTTCCCCATCTGTGGCTGAGATAAAGCTCCTTCCATAGTAATGGAGTGGAAGTTCCACTTAGCATGCTACTCCCTGCATATGTAAGAGAAGCATCTTTTGCTTTGGTGTTAGGAAAACTTGAATGCCAAAAGTGAGTCTGTAATGTGGGCTACAGACTATATTTAGCTCCAGGGACAATTTCCTTAGTGTTAGGGTTCCCCGCAGGCCCAAAGGAATTTTTTAAACATATTTTTATTTATTTGCTCCAAAATGCTCCAAAATCCCATGAAATCATTTCCAGAACACATTTCCACCATATTTTGTGGGTCCTTGGACCCCATATGAGTCACAAATGGCAAATATATTTTTCAAAGATTTTGTGCCCTCTAGAGGGTTTGAGAACTTCTGCAATACTCTGAGGGCCCCAGGCACAATTTGGGTGCTAGCGCGGCTTTATTTGAAATGGGAAGTGCAAGAGTGTAAGGGAATCAGGAGGTCCTGCCCTTGGTCTGAAGACAGCATGCTCCCTTAATCCTAAGGGAAGAGAAACCAGCCATGGATTAAGGCTGTCAGCTGTGTGAGAAGGGTGGGGGTGGGGGATGATAAAAGAAAAAAACCCCGCCAATAATATTTGAAGAGCCGCATAACGGCACTCTAAGCAGTCATGCTGGCCACATGACCTTAGAGGTGTCTATGGACAATGCTAGCTCTTTTGCTTAGAAATGGAGATGAGCACCAACCCCCAGAGTCGGACACGACTGGACCTAATCTCAGGGGAAAACCTTTATCTTTACCTATGGTTCCCATACCTGTTTTAAACTTGACAGTCCATAGAGAACCTAACAAGAAGTGACTTTCGGGACAGAAAGCATTTTGTTACATGTTAGTAACTTTGAAATAGCTTTAAACTATTTGGTAGATGATCAGATAATCAGTCAACAATAAGAAAGGGGCAGCATTGTTGAAACAACAACAACTTTATTTGTAGACCGCCCTATCTCCTCGAAGGGACTCAGGGTGGTTTCCAACATATATGGCAAACATTTAATGCCAAAAAGGAAAAACATACAGATTACCTCAAAACAGACCAGGTGCTTTTCCTTAACTGCTTGTGGCTGTTCTCATTACAGGGCCCTCCAGGTCAACCTGGTGGAGTGGGACAGCCAGGTCCTGTTGGTGAAAAGGTGAGTCCCTGTCAGTATAACCAGAACACAGAGGGTCAGACCAAACAGTTTATTGCATAGCACAAGAACCAGAAATTAGTATGGCTTTCAGAAGAACCTGAATTTCTGTGGGTAAGTTTTGGTGATAGTGGGTAGTGAGCTAGAACTGGCTACAGCCAGCTATTGGACCAATTCTTTCTTGAAATTGGGAGGGAAAGGGAGGATTTGGTTCTTTGACAAAATTCTCCTAAACATATTTTCTCTCTAATAGCCCAGGTTTTTTCCCTGCAACATCTACAGGGATTTGTATTAGTCAAGCAAAGGTGGACAAGTGCCACACATTGTAGAAAGGCGCCACAGGCAGGGAGATGAGAAAGCAAGATGGGGCATTATGAAAGTTATAGGCAGTAACCAGTCACTGTGTCTTTTCCCCTCCCTCCCTCCCTCCTTCCCTCCCTCCCTCCCTCCTTCCCTCCCTCTTTCTCTCTGTTACATGTGTTTTGGGCTGCTGGCCTGTGGAGAGAAAATTATGGAACTCAATAGAGATTGATGGGGAGACATGACAATCCTGTTCTGGCTAGTCTGGAAATGGAAGTGTTATGATTCATTTTTAAAGTAACAAGTGCTAGCAATCCAAGGTGACACTCTCTTAACAGGAAATCACCCTTTTTAATACTTTCTGTGCCTGACTGCGGGTTACATGTGCACGGAAACACACTTAAAATGTGCTCAAGCTTGCTCTTCTATTCTAGCTTGCAAACTTTATATCAGAAACAGGTCAGGTTGGTGATTCTGCAAGTATTGCTATAAAAGTGATCTCCCCACCTCCTCATGGGGTGGAGGTGTATTTTTCCTTTGATCAAGGACCAGCTGCTAGCATTCCTGGAACAAAATCTGTATTTCATTATAGTCTTGTAGATTACAATAAGGTGCCGTCATCTAGAAAAAGTGTAAACAAGCCTTAAGGGGCTAGTAACTCCTATAATATTATAGTGATTGAGGTATTGTAATATGTAGGAACAAAATTGCAGTGCCTCCGTCAGGGATTCAAGATGCTGCCATTACTCCTATTCTATAGCATATAATGAAATACAGACATATTTTCTGAAAACAGAACCATTTAGGAGCCAGAAAGGTAGCATGCCAGGGTTGCGGATTTCACTGTTCGTTTCTCTTCCACTTTCTAGGGTGAAGCAGGTGAAGCAGGGGATCCTGGACCTTCAGGAGAGCCAGGCCGGACAGTAAGTGTATGCATTTTGGAGGACGGAGGGAAAGAGAAGCTGGACAAATCATATGTAAATGTTTCCTTCTAGGATGTGTCTGCCCCAAACAAAGGTAGCTAATGGCTTTAATATCAGTAGAGTGGTGAATCTATTCTAGAGAGGCATAGATAGAGTCGCGTCGGATAACTCGTTGCTCGTAATAATTTCATTAAAATTACCTTTTTGAAGCGACATCAAAGCTTTTTAAAAAATCAGAAGTCCCTTTGCCCTTCTGCCATTTTTGTTACAACTCATGAAGTGAGTCGGAAATAATTCATTGTATTTTCAGCCCTCTACTAGCCTGCTGGGAGGCAAGCAGCTTGCATGCTGGGAGGCTCCTTGCCTCCCAGCCAATCAGGGGAGAGGTTTTGGGGGAGCACATGGCTCAGAGGCTCATTCTGAGCTGGGAAGGGAAGGGAGAAGGGAAAGAGAAAGACAAAGGGAAGGGAGGTTGGAAGAAGAGCATGGCGGGCAAGCAAGCAAGCAGAGCAGAAGGGCTGGGAGAAGGGGTGTTGACTGCCTGGCTGGCTGGCTGGCTGGGTAGCCTGCCTTGCCGTTTGTATGTTGTTGTTGTTGGGGTTTGGGATGGATGGTCACTGCGAGGGTAGTGTGTGCGCAAGTGGTGTGGGTGGAAGGAGCAACACAGAGGAACCAAAGCACTCACTCCAATATTTTAAAAAGCCAACGTTGTAGCAGGCCTCTCTGGCCTTGGCATTTTTTAGTTTGTGTTGCACATTGCCTCAAAAGAACTAGATCTCCCATCAGTTCAAGCCACTCTTTGAACTCAAACTCTCCTTCCTAAAGTTGTGAAATTAGCTTCCAAGGCTAAAAGGGCAGGGCTGTTTGTTATTTCCTTCATTTGCAGTGTGTTGCCTAAAAAGACACTACAAAACCCATACTTACAAGTCTTGTGTATTGTGCAATTGCGGCCACCATTAACAAAGTGATCCAGAAATTTTGGAAAGTTCTGAAAGTTTTGATTTTTTTTCTGAAAAATTTGGAATTTAATTCATATTTGAACCACCAGCACCCCCTACTCCTGAAACGAGTTTTGGACCATTTTTTGGATCAACCAAGCCTAATTCTAGAGTTTTGTCTGACCTTCAGAGGAGCTATCCAAGGTACTGAACCTTCTTTGCAGCTGCTATTCAGCAGGGGTGCTCACACTTTTTCAGCATGCGAGCTACTCTTAAAGCAACCAAGTCCAAAAGATCTACCTGCCCCCGCCACCACGCGCTCCCGCGCGCTCCTGCTGCCACGCACTCCCGCGCGTGCTCCTGCTGCTGTTTTCCGCCTGTGCAGCGCTTCTTCCGCTTGCGGGGCATTGCAGGAAGGAGAAAGCACGAGGCGGGGCATCCAGAGGGAGCACTCCGCCCTGCCTGTCTCGCCGGCAACGGAGGCTGCACAGCTGCTTCTGGACGAGAGAGAGGCGGGGTGCTCCCTCCTGAGGCCCCGCCTCGTGCTTCCTTCTTCCTGCAATGCCCTGCAGGTGAAAGAAGTACCAAGAGAGCAGAAGCCAGCAGCAGGAGCGCGCGTGCGTGCATGCAGGGCGTCTTGCGCGCATGGCATGGCACCCCAGTTGATCACCTGGAAGAGGGCCGAAGATCTACTAGTAGCTCCCAAGCTACCTAATGAGCACCCCTGCTCTAGCATTTGAGAAAATAGAAAGAAGTTGCTTTTGAAGAATCTGATCCAATCTTCTTTTTCCTCTGTATTGTGCTCCCAAAGGGTGTGAAGGGTGACACAGGTGAAAAAGGAGATTCGGGACAATCGGGAGCTGCTGGACCCCCGGGCAAAAAGGGTCCTCCAGGAGAGGATGGAGCCAAAGGGAATCTTGTAAGCCATTTGGTTTTTGGATTTATAAGTGACAGAGCCTACCTTGTCATTATCATTTCAAATTATTTACAACTTATGCAGACCCTAAGGTAGACCTATCATAGGATTTTCTTGCCAGGAGTTATTCGAAGGGGTCTGCCTTTACATTCTTCTGAGAATGAGATGGTGGGAGTCCACTGTTTAGTGGAGATTTAAAGCCTGGTCTCCAGAGACCTAGTCCAGCACTCAAATCCTTATACCATCCTGGGTCATAGACCACTAATATCATCATGGCCCCTTAAATAGAACTCCAGACCCATTGGGCAAAACTAAGAATTTGACTTTTGAGACATGTGGAGCAAAACGGTAGCTTTGAAGAAACTCATAAAAGTCTCATAGATAGAATGACAGTGGATGGGACCCAATGATCATTTTCAAGCCCTGAAATATGAATGTATATTCATTCTCTGTTCTCAAAAAAAAAGTGCGCTCCAGACATATCTGAAATCCATACAGTAGACATATTCTATCTAGTCTGATTGCATTCACAGTTGGAGTAGAGGTGGAATCATTTGGCCTGGGCTCTGCTGTTTCATAGGAGGTTGTACCTGACACTCTGTGGTAGTACTTATTGCTTGTAACTCTTTCCTAGGGCCCAATAGGATTCCCTGGTGACCCAGGACCATCTGGAGAACCTGGCCCTCCTGTGAGTATCAATATTGCTACACCATTGGGACTTTGTTTTTTTGTGTTGGAAAAGGGATATTGGCCACATCTACATTGTTCATTTAATGCAGTGTGAAGCTACTTGTAGCTTCAGACTGCACTGCCAGACAACAAACTCCCTCAAAAGTGCACAAAAGAAAGTCCTTAATGTGCCCCAGTGCTCTGTTTTTTTTTGTCATTACCACCTGGGCTTCAAGCTGTTTCCAGTATTTTCTATGTAATAATTTGCACAGTGAAACCACTTCTTTCAATATCAGTTTGAAACTGCAGGAAATGGCTGGTGTAGATGGGGCCTATGAAACCAGAAGGACTGCTGGAAGCTGAGATAGCTCAGTTTCTAGTCTTTGGGAAATTAGATTTCAAAGTTCTCAGATCGACATAAAATGGTCAGAGGACACCCAATATCACACAACACATGGGTGGCCAGCACCTTACCACAAGATAATGTCCTGAGATGGTTTCAAATTCGTAGTTAGAAAGAGGGAGCGTGTGTGTATCTTTCTCAGGATCACCCAGTGATCTTTGTGGGAGACTAATATTTTTGAATCCAAGTTCAGCTCCCCAATCAAAACCAGCCCACAAAGGGAATGTTGTTGTTTTTATCTCTCAGTCTGAATGTTAAAGTCAAGGTTCTTGGAAGCTATAGTTCAATTTTGGATCCAGCCAAATGCAAGAGAGGGATTGAAAATATCAGCCTAGTTACCTGACAAACATACATCTCTACCTATAACTCTAAAACCACCAATATATACAAAAAATTACTTTTTAAAAATGTATTTACAACTTCTCTTTTATTTGTTTCTCTATAAATTTAACATTTTGTCTTCCACTTTATATCCAACACATTGTTTACTTCTGCTTGTTTTAACATTTACAAGTAAATGTATCATTTTATGTCTCCAGACCTGAACATAAAGTATTTCCCTTGCATAAATAGTGATAAAATGGTTTCCATTCTTCTAAGAAAGTGTTTAGTGTTGTTGTTTAAGTATGTTGATGTGTATGTATGAATAAGATTTGTAGCCTTTTCTCTATAGTAAAAATATGTAATTAAAATATTGGGAGGAAAATATCAGCTTGGTTTACCCTAAAGCTTTTACTGGTAGTAAACAGAGCCTTAGTAGAAATGTAACATTTTTAAAATTAGAAGCAGGGCTACAGAATGACAAAACAAGGAATAAAACAAACAAAGAACGCACACAGAGACCAAGCCAAAGAGGATTGAACAATTATTTAAAAGTATGTCTGTATCATCACACAGCCCAAAAGGTTCCTGAGGTGATGAACAAATAAATATCAATTACATTCCTAAAAGCAGTCTAAGGGCAAGTTCTGTCATGGGCCACATAATATTACCTGACAAATAGAATTTCTGACAAGTAGAAGACGATACGACAATATTTCCACACGACAATATTTTGTTGCAAGTCCTAGTTGTGATCTTTTTTCTTATTTGAGGTTAAAACAAGCAGTTTTCATGGTATCAACTGACAGATGTTGGTGTATGATTGTTTCTGCATTCTCTTGTTCAGGGTATTGACGGAGTTCATGGTGAAAAAGGTGACATGGGGGACCCTGGACTTTCTGTGAGTGTAATAGTTAATGTGTGGGAGAACAGTGCCCCATTCTCTGAAAACATTGTGTTGTTTTGGGATGGTTGTGTGGATGGACATGAAGATAGATTTTTGCACTACGCTAAGTATCTAAACTGGATTGACTTTAACAATTGCCTCTGCTTAATGAAACAGTAGTTGTTGGCAGGAGGATATGGGAAACATTAAAATCCCAATTCTTTTTTTAAAAAAAATATCTTCAGATTTTCATAAAATAAACATATAGACAATTGAGAATACACATAACACGTCTTGTAAATCTTATATCTCAATGGGATGTTTTCCCATGAAAAATCCCAATTCTTCATAGAACTGGAATTCCCAAAATTTGAAAGGGGAAATTGTATGCTTAAATCAACACAAAACAGATATGCTTGATGTATAGCATACTTATATGGAAAATGGAGAATAAATGATCAGCTCCATCCCTCCTGACCTTCCATAACAAAGTGAAAACGTGTTTTTTTGAAGCAAGCCTTTGGAAACCTAGTGCAATAGATAAACTCAGAATTATGTGCATTTGAATATTGGAACAGCACAGATATTGACTTTGGATAACGAGGCTAACAGTGAAGGTATTGGATGTATATGTTTTTAAAGATTTAATGTATGTATTTTATAAATTTGTTTTAAATATTGTTTTAGTTCATATTGTTGAAGGTATTGAATGGCTGCCTGACTGTGAAGCCACCTTGAGTCACCTCCAGGCTGGAGAAAGGCAGGATAGAAATTTTGTAAATAAATAAATAAATGATAAATAATAAACCATTGTGGAAAGCTTGTTCTTTCTGAAGGCATGACCTCTTTATAATATTTCTTAGGACTAGTGCACATGTGAAGGCTAATGATTTATCTCCATGTAGTAATTGTGATGAATAAGATACTTGTGGTGGCAATCTGATACATCTGGGAGTAAATGCCACTGAGTGGAACCTGTTCAGTAGTAGGCATGGAAACAAACGTTGGTGTTGGTGGAATAAGAGATTTATGTGTACACCACTGTGAATATCCCCACTCTCCAAATGGTTCAATTACAGATAATCTCACTGTACAACATTCTTTTCAGGGACCTCCTGGAGCTTCTGGGGAGCCAGGTCCTCCTGGATCACCAGGGAAAAGGGTAAGTTTTGACCTCTCTCTCAAAGGGCAAATCAGAAGAAGGTGTAAGAGAGTCCTTCTGCTCAGTAACACTGCATTGCAAATGTCCGGCAGGAGGGGTTTTAGGGGTGAGAGATTAGATCTCTAACTCCTTCACAGTCCAAGTGCATCACCCACCAGTGCTTCACCCAGGAGCCAACCCCACTGGGTTCAAGCTAACCCCAGCCAGGTAAAAACTGGATGCTGCAATGTTAGCTGCCTTCCAAAGGCACCAATTGGTGCAATACTCCTCCATTTTCACTGAGGTTCGACATTCAAATCTTTGCTTTTATATGAAAACCCCTTTGTCTTTCTGACATGAGGAGCGTGAGGATGGCGTGCAGCAACTGAGCTTCAACTTCTGTGCTTCTCCTGCCCACTATGTCTGTTCAGAGAAAGTCTGACAGATCATGCACAATTGTAGTACTTCAGATGAAATACAGATGTCTGAATTAGTTGTATATATCAAATACTTTTGGAGTTTCATAACTTACATGCACACCCACTTAAGTTATTTTTGTGCTTTTAGAGAGAAGCAAGGTTTTAAAAAGTAATTGAGGAAACTCTTCGTAATATGTAGCAGTCACAGAAACGGGTATTTCTGTTCCCAGAGCTCCATCTGTTCAGTGCACAGTTTCAGATATTGTTTCCAATGGATTTGGTCTTTGTTGATATTTTTGCAATCTTCTGGCACCTTCATGGAAGACACTAGAAGACTGTTAAGATGACACATTATGTGTCTAACCGTTCATGTCACACTATCAACACTTTGTTGCCCCATGATCCCTGTGGGAAAGAAAAGGTTCTTATAGAACTGTGAAATCATGAAAGTTTTTCTTGGGATGCATAAACATTGTAGTGTTAATACAGTTTGACACTTCTTAAACTGTCTTGGCTCAATGGTATGGAATTATGGGAGTTGTAGTTTTACAAGGTACAGGCTATACAAGGTCTTTTGCCTACTCTTGTGAAAGAGTGCTTGTGCCTCACTAAACTACAGCTCCCTTGATTCCATAGCATTGAGTGATGGGAGTTAAAGTGGTGTTGAACTGCATTAATTCTACAATGTAGATATGCCCCTGGTCAAACCGAGTTCCTGCCTGCATATAGAGCCTATAAGTTTGCTCAGAAATAAGAGATTGCTCTCACTTTGGTGAAACCTAACCAGTGAAATCTCATGTCCTTGCTTATATTGTGGACACTATATTTAGTGTCCTGTGCCAAATTGTGTACTTTTGGCAGAACTTGAGATCTTTTGTTGATGTGTTTGTTTTGATAATGTCATGGCATCTGTTCCCTGGGGCTGGTTGTACATTCTGTAAAGGTTTACATGGTGTCTAATTTACCCAGCTCTCGGTCTTTTGCTTTAATTGCTGACATGTTTGATTATTGTAAGGCTTTGTGGCCAGAACAAAGTCGTGTTTATTTACTTAACAGGACTGTGAGAATGATTGGGCCTACAGACCTTCTGTGGAAGAAGGGCAGGAAGATTAAAGCACAAGAGCTTAATCAAATTATGTTAAAACTCATGCAACAGATTCTCTCTTTCTGTTTCCAGGGAACTCTTGGGCCAGCTGGTCGCGAGGGTCGACAGGGCGAGAAAGGAGCCAAGGTAAAGAGAACAAACTGCTCTTCTTTGAGGCCTGGGAATTCAGTGCTAAAAACTCTTGCCCATGTCTGCTGAATCAGCCACTCATTTTCTCTTGCCCTATTTCTCTGCTTGTCCCAGTATCACTGCTTTCCCTCCATGAAATAAAACATCCTGAGATTGATAAGATCCAGAACTTGGAAAAGTTGTGTGTGAATTGTCGCACTCCAAATCCCATAGCCAGTATGGCCAGTATTCATGTGAACTGAGCATCTGGGATGTATAATTAAAAGCATAATCCTTCCAAGTTCCAGTGATTCTGTCTCTCATCTCCAGAAGCAGAGTTATCGAGTGCAAAGGACCTTTCACATGGCACAAGTACAGGGTGCTCTGATTCCACAGCTCCATCTGATGGACGCCTGGAAGTTGGTGGTTAGCATCTCTCCCAGGAACCCACAAATCTGTAGTGTGTTGTCATAGTAGTCAAAAGATAAAACATAGTGCCATACTTGTGTAACATGAAAGTATCCCGGGAGAGAACTGTGACAATGGATATAGGTATGCAGTGCATAAACACTATATAGCTTGGATCCAGAATTTCTGAAGGACTATGCTTCACTGCAAGGTCCTGAGAAGGTTTAAAGGGTCCTTTCAGGCTATACCAAGTATGGGCAAACCTAGGCCCAGGAGCCAGATATGGCCCCTTGGACTCTTTTCTCGTGCGCTCCTCTCTCACCATCCTATCCTTTCTTCTTTGCTTCTCCTCTCTTTCCTTCCTCCTTCCCTTTCACCCTTTCATTCTTCCTCCTTCCTCTCCTTCCTTCCTCCTTTCCTCCCTCCCTATCCCCTCCTTTTTTCTTTTGTTCCTTCTCTTTCCTTCTTCCTTCCTTCCCTTCCCTCCCTTCCTCTTTCTCCTTCCACCCTACCTTTCTTCCCTCTTTCCTTCCTTTCTTCCCTTTAGTGTCCTGTGCCACACTCCTGGCATGGGTGTGGCTTCTCTCCTGTGTGGAGTCTTTTGTGCGTCACCAAATGTGAACTGCGAGCAAAACATTTCCCACACTCCTGGCATTGGTATGGCTTCTCTCCTGTGTGGAGTCTTTTGTGGCTCACCAAGGCTGAACTGTGAGCAAAACCCTTCCTTCTCTTTCTTTTCTTTTTCCCTTCCTTCCCTTTTGGCTTTTCTTCCTTCTTTCTTTTCTCTTCCCTCCCTCCCTCCCTCCTTCTCTTCCTTCCTTCCACCCTGCATGCCTTACGTCCTTTCTTGCTTCCCTTTTGTCTTTCCTTCATTCCTTCCCTCTTTCTCCTTCCATTCTTCCCTCACACTCTTCTTTCCTTCCACCATTCCTTCCTTCATTCCTTCCTTCCCTTTTGTCTTTCCTTCCTTCCTTGTTTCCTCCCTCCTTCTCCTTCCATCCTCCCCTTCCTTTCTTTCCTGCTTCTTTCCTTCTTTCTTCCCTTCTTTCCAACACCAGGCAGCCAGTGCGCCTAGCAGGGAGTTCTAGCATGCAGTCCCCAAGTTAAAAGGTTTGCCCATGCCTGAGTTATACCCGTTGTCACATTTTGATCACACTTTAATTTCAGTGGCAACATCCTATGGAATCTCAGGCTTTGTTGTTGAGCAAGGGGGCCTTTTGGAATCCACAGGCAAACTGCAAAACTTCCAGGATTCCATAGAATGGTTACCATGGTATAAAAGTGCTGCCATTGTGTATTTTATTTATTTGTTTGTTTGTTTGTTTGATTGATTTGACTTATTTTATTGGATTTATCCATTGCCATTCCCATCCAGCTCAGGGCGACTTATTGTGAAAGGGCTTTAAGCTTATCCAATCTAAACTGTCCGTTTCAGTGTTGGAGGTTCACTCACCTCTTGGAAATCTGAATGGGGAAATCTTGGATTATTTTAGCAGATTTTCTCCATGTCTTGATGTATGTGTGTTTCTTTTTCGCTACCTTTTTGTTTTCAGGGAGGGCCTGGTACAGATGGGCCTCCAGGAAAAATGGGTCCTGTGGGTCCGCAGGGACCTCCAGGTCGACCTGGCTCAGAAGGTCTGCGTGGGATTCCTGGCCCAGCAGTGAGTGCATTCATTCATTCACAGATGCATGCTAAAGGAGGGATGAAGGATGGTGGGCTAAATCTTTAGGTGACATATCTTTTTCATGGGGGAGATTTATACATACTGTGTATTTTTATGTTTAAGTTGACCTTATGTAGAGGTCCTTATGTATGGTTTTGGGGGCAAAATGATGGATATTGATAAGATCCATGGGTAAGTCAAGGACCATTCCATGGAGAGGTGAAAGCACTAATATCACCTCAGGGTCGTCTGCCACAGGCCCCTGCCATCATTTCCCCACCCAGGCCATAAGGAAAGGAAGTTATTTCTTTAGGTTTTTCAAACAAACTAAGCACTTACCTTTTGCCAATTTGCTCGGAAAAGCAGATGGATCCTGTTTTGATAGCAGTTATAGTATACAACTCACAGTTATCTGTAAATAAATCAAGCTCTATACGGTTCTGGCCCAGCTTACTTGTCCGAACGCATCTGCCTCTACGTCCCACCTCGTAATTTAAGATCATCTGGGGAGGCCCCGCTCTCACTCCCGCCAGCTTCTCAAATGCGGCTGGTGGGGGCGAGAGACAGGGTCTTCTCGGCTGTGGCTCCCCACCTGTGGAATGCGTTTCCAAGCGAAATATGATCGACCCCATCCCTTCTAGCATTTAGGAAAAAAGTAAAATCTTGTCTATGGGACCAGGCCTTTGTACAATAGCAGAAAGCAGCACTTTGGACTGGAATAGGACTGGCAAGCTAACAGATGAGAATATGGCGTACTGTTTTTTAACGTGGGTTTGTGGACAGAACATTGTTTTAAATTTTAACCGTTATTCTAATGTTGTATGTTTTATGGTTTTATAGTGTATACTATGGCATCGAATTGCTGCCTTGTAAGTCGCCCTGTTGACCAAAATTTCTATACTTATTCATGAATGTCAAGAAGTGTGCTTGATATTCTTCATGTAAGCAGAGCCTAGAAAAGTTCATTTTTGGACTTCAGTTCTGAATAGGATTCTGTGGTTTGAAATGTAACATTCCTGTTCATATCTGTGAAGAAATATATGTGCAGCTACTCTGTATTGTTTTCAGTTAAAGGAGAATCAGCGGAGCAGTAGGTTTTGAACTACCATGATGTAGATTGTGATTTTGAAGAATTTGGGCAGTAAAGAAAATTCTGAGTGCTTAGGAGAAAAAGGAAACACTTCAGGTAGTGAATGCTGAAGGAACTAGACCATATCTTCAAGTATAAAGATATATAATTGAATACCAAAGCTGGAATGTTCAGTGCCATCATGTTTATAATTTCTGTGTAAAGTTATTAAAGTTGGACAGTGCAGAAGGCTGATAGGAAAACAATAAACTCAATTGAATTGTGGTGCTGGATACTACAGATTCCCACAAAGATAAATAAATTAATATTTGACCAAACCAAGCCTGAACTATCCCTGGAAGCCAAGATAAGTAAACTGTAACAAGACCTGTAGATAGGAATTCTTACTAAAGTTACTAATGCAGTGATTGATTCATAATTATAACCCCTATTTATTATTAGTTTATGGAATACATAAAGACCTTGAGAGTCTTCCAATCCCCACTCACCAGGCTGTAGCTATTACAAGTGATATTGTTCTGTTTTCATGTCAATCAAGAATAATTGCCTCCTTTCTTTGCCCCTAATGTGAGTAATCCTCAGTGTGGAAGACAGTTGTGATAGGGACCTTGCTTCTTGTTGATGTAACAGAGATTGCTCATGGGACCAGGTGGAAGCATCAGTTAACTGTTTTTCAATCAATGAGAACAGACCATTGTCACTTGCCATGCTACGTAACTATTGTGGTTATGCATTCACAACTACCTCAGTGAATTCCAGCCACTGCAAGGAGACATGACTTACCAGAGAAGACTTTAATTCTTGGTAATGTAGAAGGCAATATGAAAAGAAGGTGGTGACCAATAAACTTAATCAAGGAAGCCATGAATCTGCAAGACACTAATGACTGGTAAAGTGAATTGCAGTAAGAAAACAGGGAGACCAAATTACAGATGGACAGACTCAATGAAAGAAGCAATGCCCACATTTGAGACCTGAGCAAGGTGGTTGATAGCAGGGTGACTTGGGTCTCTCATTCCTAAGGTTGCCATAAATCAAGGTTGACTTGATTGTGGTTAACAACAAGTTCAGAATTAGATCCCTTTCAAAAGCATGACTGAGACTGAACAAGGTTGCTGATGCACAGGAAAGAGGAGCCTACATTGTATTCGTAAAGCAGCTCATGCTGTCAGCTGGAGGGTACTGAAGCAGTGAAAACTGCCAAGAATATCCAGCCATGCACGGAGGAGTTCCCTTACATGCATATGTGTGCCCTCAAAACACATGCTGCTTCTTTAGATTGCAATCTATTTACAGATATATGTGTGTGTTTATATTTGTTTATAAATATTTAAAGAATTTGATCTTTGCAAATTCTGAACAAAAGTGGACGACCTGTAACACAAGGAGCAAAGTGCAGGTGAAAATGCAACTTGTGTTTCTTTGATTATCCAATAGTTATCAGCACCAAAAACCTTTTTTCATGTCAGGAGCAACTTGAGAAAAAAACGCTTCTGGTGTGACAATTGGCTTCTGGATGTTGCTCAGGGGACACCTGGATGTTTTGATGTTTTACCATCCTTGTGGGGGACTTCTCTGGATGGGTTTTGAGCTGTTTTACCATCCACGCTCTCCCTGGATTTGAACCTGCAACCTGTTGCTCTTCAGTCCTGCTGGCACAGGGACTTAACCCACTGTGTCACTGGGGCCTCCACACTATGGTGAAAAACAAGGACACCGAAAATGCTTTCACAACCCAGTCCCATCTGTGTTGTGCCCCTTCATCATAACTAAATGTATTGGCAGAGTATTGGTGTGAAGGTCTTCAGTCCTGCCAGCGCAAAGGTTTAACCATTGGGCCACCGGGGGCCCCTTTTACCTAAAACATAACAATGCCTTAATAAAATAAGTAAGATAAGATAACTATGTTTTTATATGATTTGAAATAAATGTTTTAAAACAAATTTTCAGGGCATTTAAAAATCAGATTGATTCAGAAGCAGGATCTGGAGACAGTGATGCAGTGGTATGGTTCTGTGAGCTCTCATCGTTAGGTTCCCCATAACACCCATACACCTAAAGAAAGTCAGTAAACACATTACTTACACACACACACAGCAACAGGACATTGTACAATATTTAGATTATCTGAATAACAAACTGACCAAAGGCAGTGTGCTGGTTAACATGTTTGACCCTAATCCTGAGCCTGCATGAGAAAGAGAGAACAACAGATATGTTCCAAACAACATCAGATAATCAAATCAGCATTTGGAGGAGTTTATTTTCATAACATTGGAAATAAATACTTTTGTGGGGAACTCTCCTTCTCCCTCAATCAAAATTGATGACTGCAACTAAACTAAGAGGTAAAAGAAAGACTAAACTGGATGCAATGGCAGATGAATGTCCCTATGAATAAAAAAAAACCTACTGTCCCTAACAGCTGTTTGATTACATACTAGTGAGGGCAGTGAATTTAAATATTTTGATCACATCACCTAGAGAAGCTTAGGTGCAGAACTCCATTATGAAGTATAATTTGAACATCTGGATAGTCTCTCAAAGCTCAGTCTAATACATGGGTGAGCAGATTCACAACCCTGCTCAACTCCCAGAAACCAACAGCTGGTAAACTGGCTACTAAAAACCTCAGAAGTTTGTGCAGATTCACAACCCTACTGTTGTAGAAACCACTATCCCTCACTCCTTTCTTAATTCTTACTCCATTCTCCACACCTCTAAGGAAAGTCAGTAACCACATAACACACCCATAAAGCAACAGGACATAGTACAATATTTAGAATATCAAAATAGCCAAACCGACCAAAGGCAGTGTGTTGGTTAACATGTTTGACTTTGGGAGGAGAAATCTGAGCTTGCACGAGAGAGAGCAACAGATATGTTCCAAACAACTGCAGAAGCTGGTTGCTTCCATGGTAGTAGGGCAATGAATCTACTATGAATTTAAATATTTTGATCACATCACCTAGAGAAGCTTAAGTGGAGGACCCCATTATCGAGTATCATTTGAGCACCTGGATAGTATGTCAAAGATCAATCTAATACCTGGAGCAGATTCACAACCCCACTGTTGTAGAAACCATCTTCTGATGCTTCAGCCCTGAAACTCTTGGCTTCACTGTAACATTGCTCATGGGAGAACACATGTGGAAGGGACAGACTGAAATTAGATTTATCCACTATGTTATAAGTACACTCTTTTCTGTCTAGTGCTTTCTGTAATCCCTCCTGCCAGCTCCCTCCCCTCGTTTGGGTCAGGGGCTTGGGTGGTGATCTTTCACTCCATGAAAATTTCCTGTAATGTAGCATTTCTTTTTTCCTGCAGGGTGAACAAGGTCTACTGGGCGCACCTGGTCAGGCAGGGCCTCCAGGTCCAATGGTGAGTAACAAGAAATTGAGTCCCTCAGGCCCTTGCATAGGAGAGGCAAAATGACAGCTTCCTGCCAGTGAACCACTTTCTTCCACATGGTTCTACCTTGCCTCACCTCCATTTGTCATGACTTCAGATGGGCCTTCCAGGGAGATTTATTAAGTGAGAGAGGAGCAGTGTTGTGTGTGAGCAACATTGTGGAACTAAGAAAGAGTGGGAGGGAGAATAGAGGAGAGAGAGGGGGGATCAGCACTGGCCTATGTTTCCCAAGTGGTGTTTTCTAAAAGCATGATCATTGTGCACCCAGGTGTATCCAGAAAGTAATGGAGAGAAACAGCTGCTCATTCAGATTCATTGAGCAGCTCTTCAGCCAGAGCACAGGGTTGATTCAGGCTGAATTCACACAGCGGTTGGCAGTCACAAGGTGATGGTTTTCACATGTGAAATAGCCACATTACACACTGCTTTCCAAAGACAGTCATCAAGCAAATATCAACCTAAGCAATGACCATGGGTGTGTGTGGATTAATCAACCCTTCTTAGGTCTTTCATCTCTTTGGGGTGGTTGGTTTTGTAAATGCTCTTATATCTGCAGGAATCATGCACCTCTCCAGATACTGTTTCTCTACAACTCCCATCCTCCCTAGGTATTAGGTATGTTGGCTAGGACTGATGGGAGTTGTGCTCCAGCAACATCTTAAAGGCCACAAAATCTCCATACCTAGGTTATATGATAATAAATCCAACTACCTCTGCAAAACTAGATTGTGGCCCACACATGGCCAAAAGTCCAAAGGGCCTCTTAAATGCAGCTCCTTTCCTCATTTTAGGGTCCATCTGGGCTCCCAGGCCTCAAGGGTGATCCTGGCTACAAGGGCGAGAAGGTGAGTGAAGCCTAGCTTCTGCTGTCCAGGGGGAAGATGAAAGCTAGACTTGAATGTTGGACTCTATGTGGCCTCCTTTCTCATAAAGTTTTATGTTTCTTTGCTTGTACTAGTTGCAATTTCCCAGCTTACCATTTTTGAACTTGATCTTAGCTATAGGTGAGGTTTTGCATAACCCTAAAACTGAATTAAGCTTATCTGGCAGCTCAGAGCAGGACTGATACATTTTCTGTGTTCACCTGTCTTCCCAGAACACATCAAGGATGGGGAAACTTTGATCATCTGGGTATTTTGTAGTACAGCTTCTTCAATTCACCCTCTTGATCAGTGGTTCTCAACCTGTGGGTCCCCAGGTGTTTTGGCCTACAACTCCCAGAAATCTCAGCCACTTTTCTAACTGTTAGGATCTCTGGGAGTTTATTTATTTTATTTATTTATTATTTATTATTTGCATTTGTATTCCGCCTCTTCCCGAGGGCTCGTGGCGGGTTACAAGACATACATAGTGATCGGCAGGCAACACTCATGCCGATTCACGAACAAAATAAAGCAATGCTATAACCATAAAAATAACAAAAATGATACTAAAAACATCATTAAAACATTGTTAAAATTACACTAAGTGACAAAAAACGGTAACACAGAGTCATAAGTCGATTGAAAGCAAGAGGCGTTATATGTTAACCAAAGGCCTGCTTGAAAAGGAAGGTCTTACAGGCCCTGCGGAGTTGAAGGCCTAATCTGTTTTTATTCTGTTTTTAACTACGTTGTGTTGTGTATTCATTGTTGTGAACCACCCTGAGCCTTTTTGGGAAGGGTGGTATATAAATCTAATAAATAAATAAATAAGGCCAAAACATCTGGGGGCCTACACGTTGAGAACCACTACTCTTGATTATACTAATAGGGCTACTGGGAGTCCAAGTAATTTATCTTCCTCTAAACATCTTGGAAGCCACTTATATGTGTGGTAGTGATGGTCATGGCAATGCCATGTATTCATGATTGATCAGCTGTGTCTTGGGGCTATGTCTGTATATTGTACACATAACCATGTCAGCATTGTTGGAAAGCCGAGCCCATTACTACAACAGCTGAAAAATGCCTGCATGGCTAGATCAAGAGAACAAGGGCCTTCCAGTGCATATAGACTTTAAATTTTAGAAGTCTCTTTGACACAAGGCGAACATTCACAGTACACAAATAGAGCTCTATGATTCCACTTTAGCTGTCATGGCACCATCCTTTGGAAACTTGGGAGTTGAAAGAAGGGCATTTAGATTTCTCATTCAGAAAGCTCCCATGGTGCATTTCAACAAACAACAATGGTCCCAGGATAGGACCATAGTAGTTAAATATAAATAAAAATTGCAATAATTCTCTAGTGTTAAAGGAACCTTGGCTTTATCATCCATGTATAAGCATGAATTTTGTGTCTGGCCACAGATAAGTTATCTTCTATCATTCAAATAGGGATGAAGCTCATCTGTTTTTTAAGAGCTATAAAATGTGATATAGGAATCATTGAGTGATATATTTTTTTAAAAAGTAATTTTTATTAAAGTTTATTTTATCTGGCGCTCTGGCTCGCCTCACAGTGAGCCGCTGTGCCCTTTGAACACCTCGTCCAGGTCTCTCAGACACCTCCCTTGAGGGGAAAGTGTCTCTTTAGACCATTGGTTTGGCACCCTGGGGGTTTTGCAGTCCTTCTGACATCTATCCACCAGAAGGAGGGAGCTAAAAGCTCTACCTGATTGCATGTTGGGGCTGGCTCTCTGAGAGCTGTCAAACAGTCCAGCCTGCCGCCTTCTTGCCTCACCAGAAGTCCCATCATTTTAACACCCCCATCAAGTTTATAATGAGTGTGGAAAGTTAACTCACCAGATATTATTGACTGGAGCATAAGTACCAATATCTGCTTCTTTTTTCACTTTTCTGGTTGAAAATTTTTATTTATTTATTTATTTCTATCTTGCTTCTCTTCCAGATCAGGGAGAGATCTGGAAGAGAAGCAATGAACAACATAGTCATCAAACATTACAACTATAAGAAATCAACATAGTCATCAAATCACAAATCTCATGAAAAGTTATAAAACCCACAGCAACATAATAAATAATTAACCCAACATAATGTAACATTCTATAGAATTAAAATCCCATCTATAGCTCACAGATATTTACATCCTGGTTTTTCTCTGACCTCAAATTATGTCAGGTGACAGTAGTCCTTGGGAGATTCGTCTCTTCTTCCTTTAACTCGGTTTCCTCAACATTTCCTATTTTTATTTAGGGTCATGCAGGACTCATTGGGTTGATTGGTCCCCCAGGTGAGATGGGTGAGAAAGGTGACCAGGGGCTGCCAGGGAACCAGGGAACACCAGGCCCTAAAGGCGACCCTGTGAGTAGATGGGAGCTTGGTTCAAAAGAAGGGGGTGGGGAGCAAGAATGTTGGAAGGGGACTCTTTGGAGTCTGACTGGAGCAAGGACATCACCAGCAATGTCATATGTCAATAACTGCTTTCTTCCTTATAGGGAGTTGTTGGACCTCTTGGCCCTCCAGGCCCACCAGGCTCTCCTGGGCTCTCGGTAAGCATTGCTGGATGCTTCATGCTAGATTCTAGCACTAGATATGCTTTCCAATTGGGCACCCGAAATGTACCTTGAGTACACGGGTCTTTCTTCAATCCATCCCTTTGGCTTCGACTTTTCATACCCTACTTATATTCCTTACTGCAAATGCACATGGGTTTGTTCATATAGCCCAGTGGTTCCAAACCTGTGGGTCCCCAGATGTTTTGACCTTCAACTCCAAGAAATCCTAACAGTTGGTAAACTGGCTGGAATTTCTGGGAGTTGTAGGCCAAAACACCTGGGGACCCACAGGTTGAGAACCACTGATATATAGCCCATGCAGTTTTCCTTTCTCCTCCTTTTCCCACCTTTTTCATTGTCCATATGTTTCATTCCAATTGTACAGATGCATTTCCTTTCACAACCTTTCCACTAGGACCATCACCTTTGTGGTGGTGTCTCAGTGTATGCTTTCTCCTAATAAAGTATATATGTGCCCATATGTATTCATAGCACCCATCTCCCTTTTATGCCATTGCATTATCCTTACATGTAGCCAACATACAAATCTTTTTTGTGCTTTTTTTGTATTTCTGTAGGGACCTCTGGGAGAAAAAGGCAACAAGGGTGCACCAGTAAGTATTTTAGGCCTAAGTGTTGCTGCATTGTGGATGGGAATTATATGGTGGGTGGGCTTTGGCCTAAGCTGCTGCCTGTGCTTATTGTGAAAAAATCCCATTTCTTTGCCCAATGATCAATTCAGATATGGGGTCAAATAGAAATGTGCTTTGAAGCCTATAATGATAACAAATGTACCAAAATCACAGGTGTTTAGTAATGCTTAAACTTAGTATGTTTCTGCTAGTTATGCAAAAACATAAAAAAGGGATAATATAAATTTTGCTTAGCTTTGTTGTACCCACAGCTGTGACATAACCACAGCATTTCAGAGGAGTGGGTGGCAAACATGTATATATACAAGCACCAATATTTGTTTTGCACTCCTGCAAGTCTGATGTAAATAAGGCAAATTTGTTCCCTGCATACCTTTTTTTAAAGGGAAAATGTCAGGTTTGTTTGTGTTCTTACTGTACTATCAATATTGGTAGTGTAATGACATGAAGGTGAGGGGGATGGAGGGATGGATGACATAATTTGCTTCTAAAACAAAGGGGATTCGGAATGCATACCTTGTTTACAAGCCAGTTACTGCTTTTTTAAGCTTCCCAAAGTGCTAGTCTTATAAACTAGACATATTCTCCTTGTTGCCTTGTTGAAGGACATCTGTGCGCCTGAAATTAAGTAGCAAAACAGCAGGGTGTTCAGAACATGGCCAACATAAGCACCTATATACAGAAGATGCCACCTTTCCTTTAAAAGCTAGGTGGTAGATATCTGCTCTGGAGATATATGGCTTTTATATCCTGTCCTATCTCAACCTCTGCAGAGGGACTCAGGATGTCTGCACCTGGCTGGCTGCACCTGGATTGGAGACCCCAATGGCTGAACTCTGGTCCCAGCAAATCTTGTTACTTTATCTAAATTAGAGATGACAATCATGTGGCCCTTCAGATGTTTTGGAGTGCAAGTCCCAGCAATCTTAGCTGACAAAGCTAATAGTGAGGAATGCTGAGAGTTGCAGCCCAACATGATCTAGAAATTTGATCTTTAAAACCCAATTTAGTGAAGAAGCTGTCTGGAGGAAGGATTTTACCATAGCATTCCCCAAGTATCTTGTTTGTTCTATACCAATGGTTCTCAACCTGTGGGTCCCCAGATGTTTTGGCCTTCAACTCCCAGAATTCCCAACAGCTGGTAAACTGGCTGGGATTTCTGAGAGTTGTAGGACAAAACACCTGTGGAACCACACGTTGAGAACCACTGTCCTATACGGAGATGATTGTTGTGTGCAGGAGAGTTTTAATAATAATAATAATAATAATAAAAACTTTATTTCTAACCAGCATCCATCTGCCCAAAGGGGACTCGGAGAGGCTTACATGGGGCCGTGCCCAAACAACAAATCACAGAAAATATCAAAAACATCAGATAACAATAAACACAATAAAAACAATAAACACAATAAAATACATCTTTAAAAATACAACAACATAAATGAATCTAAAACAAAGATGACAGGGAAAGCCACATGTACATATAAAGTGTTTAAAAACTCGGGGGAGATAACCGGAGTAGTGTCAAAACATAAAGGATCATATAGGGGGGGAGAGGTCTCATCAAAAACAGGGGGAATTTGGGAGTCTAATCTCCAAAGGCCCGGTGGAAAAACCAGGTTTTCAGTTGTTTCTTAAAGGATTCCAGTGAGGGGGTATTTTTAATCTCTCCCGGGAGTTCAGACATATGTTAAAGTGTATTATATCAGTATAATCATCACAGTCTAATTTTGAGTGAGAACTTTAAGATAATATCTCTTGGATTCTAAAGTATCCTAATACTTGCAATGTGCTGCAGGTGATGGGGAGGAAAGAAGGAAGGATGGAAGTCCTGTGCTGAGGAATAAAACTTCTGGGTGCTTTTTTATAAGCCAAGCATTGCCTACATGATTTACTTGGAAGACATGGTACCTTTGGGTTATAGATGTGTTCTGTTTTCCTACAGGGACCTATTGGACCAAAAGGTGATCTGGGACTACCAGGATCCCCAGGAGCACCAGTGAGTGATGATAGAGTAATTGATCAAAGGATTCAGTGAATATGATCCACTTCTTTCTGCCTTCCTCCTCCTTCTACCCTGAATCACCCTGTGTTGTTTTTCCTCTTCTGACTTCTAGGGCCGCCCTGCAGTGCTGCACGATCCAATGCCACTGGAAGGTAGTAGGAAGAACCGCCGCGACTGGGAGCTCAGGGAGCAAGGAGATGCCCCTGGAACAGTGGATGTCGACCCTGATGCAGATGGACTGGCAGAGGTTCTGGCAGTGCTGAGCTCCCTTCGTGATGAGGTGGAGCAAATGCGATGTCCCCTGGGCACTCCAGAGAGTCCTGCCCGTGTCTGCAAAGAGCTCCAGTTTTGCCATCCCCACCTCACTGATGGTGAGAGTCACAGACTCTATACTTTTAGTGTATTCTAAATATACATCCTTAAAGGTACACTGGATCCCACAGTTGTACAATAGATTGTTCAGCGGGCATTCTAAATATATACCAGTGTAGGCATACTGGATCCCAAAGCTGGACAATAGATTGTATGAACCCATAATACTATACTACTATGAATACAGGCACTAAGGCAAAGGTGGGAAATCGCTTGGGAGCCATTTTCCCCTCAGACATCCCATGAAATCTCCCCAGCACAAAACGCAAATAAATACCCCTGTTTGTTTTTTGCACTCTATCTCAAAATAGCACCATTTTAAAAGGACTGCAATAAAAAGATGTTTTTGAAAGTAGTATAATATTATGGATTCATAGTAGTATGGTATTATGGGTTCAAACACTTCATGTATTGGGTGAAATTTCTTTATGGCTTGGGGTCAAAATGTCCCCCAAACAGCACTGTTGAAAATGAAGTGGGATTCGTGGGACTGATGAGGCCCTCTGGGGCCCACAAAGGGTTTTGAGACTGCACAAGATTTGTGGACCACACTTTGCCCACACCTGTATTGAAGTTTAGGTTCAGTAGGAAGTACAGGCCAAGAGTATTGCAAGAGCTGTATTTTCCCCATCCCCACCATAAGAACTGCAGCCATTTCTATGTGATGCTCATTCCTCAAATCTTTCCCCAGGTGAGTACTGGATTGATCCTAACCAAGGATGCAGCCGAGATGCCTTCAGAGTTTTCTGCAACTTCACGGCTGGTGGAGAAACCTGTGTATTTCCTGACAAGAAATTTGAAACTGTAAGTAATTATGCTCTGTAATTTTTTTTTAAAAAAACCAGCTCCTCACCAGACAGGGAATCCCAATCAGTAATGATAGCCAGTGGCTTCCATATGAGTGGAAGAGTCTCACACACTCCATGTTTGAGACTTTGAAGGTACTAGATTCAGCACCTTGCATAAATCAAAATGCATTCAACACCTTATATTCAGATTTCTGAAATCCAGAATGGATTTTTCGCTGTACTGGCCTAGAAGGCAGAAAAGACTATGAGCATGGATAACTAGGGAAAGAACAGAGAGTGTGTCACATTCATATTTATCAGCAATTTTTATTTATTTATTTATTTATTTCATTTATATTCTGCCCTTCTCACCCCGCAAGGGACTCAGGGCGGATTACAATGTACACATTACATTTAGACACACAAACACACAAGACAGACAGAGGCAATTTAACATCTGGCCGCCAGGGGGCGCTGTGGCACTCCATCCCTCAGCGTGTTTTCTGGAGATCTTTATATGGCCTCGTAAATCAGTTAAATTTAGCCTCCCCACTAAGTGGTACCTTAATTTCCTACTTGACAGATGCAACTGTCTTTTGGGTTGCAAAGGTCGACAACAGGCTACACAATAGGTCAAGAGCCCACCTCGACCTGGGCAGGCCTCAAACTCATGACCTTCTGGTCAGTAAAGATCTTATGCAGCTGACACCCAGCCAGCTGTGCCACATTCCCGGTGCTCATATGTAATCTGATTCTAGGTACGACTTGCTGCTTGGAACAAGGAGCAACCAGGAAACTGGTACAGCACATTCAAGAGAGGCAAGAAGGTGAGACTGCTATTTATTCTTGCAATAAACAAATAATTGTGCACTCGAGGGGGTTGGGGTGAGATGTCAGCATGCAGCAGTGACTTTCCCCTACCTCAGCTTCTACCTCTCGTGGTCAGAATCACGCTTTAAATGAATACGTCGGCATGTCTTTCTGTAAACAGGTAAATAACGAGGGAGGGAGCTGGCTCCTTACCATTCTGCCTACTCATGCTGTCCATATTCTCCTCCCCTGCATTCCCAGTTCTCCTATGTAGATGCAGATGGTAACCCTATGCAGGTGACCCAGCTTACGTTTCTGCGCCTGCTTAGTGCCATCGCCCGCCAGAACTTTACCCTCCTCTGCCAAAATGCAGCTGCCTGGTATGAGGCTGACACAAGTAGTCACAATTGGGCATTGCGATTTCTTGCCTTCAATGGTGTAGAGTTGATGCACAACAGCACTGAAGCCCCCATCCGTGCCTTGTATGATGGCTGTCAGGTGAGTCCTTTGCATTCCAGTCCATTGCCCCCACATCCTTTATTTCAAGTCTGCTTTCCCCATTTATCTCTCTTGAGCAATGGTTCTCAACCTATGGGTCCCCAGATGTTTTGGCCTTCAACTCCCAGAAGTCCTAACAGCTGGTAAACTGGCTGGGATTTCTGAGAGTTGTAGACCAAAACATCTGGGGACCCACAGGTTGAGAACCACTGCTCGAGAGCATACCTGTATGCCTCTTGATGATCTGACATCATTCTGGAACTTGGAAGTGATGGCACATGGCCAGCCCTGAGGAGGGATGAGAAAATGTGTTAGTTTTGGTCCACCCTCTCCTGTTTTAATTTTTTGAACCTCAAATTCAATTTTGCATATGAAAAGCACTGCAAATTGGGTAGATAATTTTTGTAAAGGAAACAAAATTCTTGTGTCTTCACTAGTTCAATTCAATGGACACAGCTGTTTCCCAGCAGAGGTTAAACCATGTTGTGCTTATCTGCTATGCAACTCTCAAAGATCAGGAGGACTTTGGGAAAAAGAAGTGGCTACCTTAATTCAGCATAACAGTTGTGCTTGATATACAGAGAACCCATCCCAAGCATATTAGAATCGAGCATCTAAATTTGTCTGCCTGGATGAATTGATCTGCCATTTTGCTTAAAATTATTTTTGTTTAATGTTTCAAACATTAAAATTATTTTTGTTTCAAACTTCAGATATAAAAAAGTGACTTTTGGTCAATTTGGATCAAAATCAAAGTAAAACAAAGCTCTCACACTTACCTGGCCTTGAACCTTGGAATTGATAAATTTATTTGCAAGGTATCTATCAAATGTGGTCAATTCTGCCATATATGAATGGGCTAGGAGCGCCTTCTCCCCTTCCCAGTTGGCCTTTTCCCTACATTTTGCTCCTCTTGCTTATAAATCCTCTAGGCTTGTCACCTTTCATCTGGCAGATCTCTGGTGTCCAAACTTATATTTAACTGTTTAAGGTGTTCTGAATGGTTCGAGATAGTAATATTTGCTTAGAACGGTTGGCCCTGGAAACAAAACAGAACAGAGATTATTGTGCTTCTGACAAAGGTAAAGGTTTCCTCTGACATTAGGTCTAGTCATATCTGGCCCTGGGTGGTGGTGCTCATCTCCATTTTTATGCCAAAGACCCGGCATTATCCGTAGACACCTCCAAGGTCATGTGGCTGGGATGACTGCATGGAATACCTTCTTGCAGAGGTAGTACCTATTGATCTACTCACATTTCCATGTTTTCGAACTGCTAGGTTGCCATAGGCTGAGGCTAACAACAAGAGTTCACCCCATTCCCTGGATTTGAACCGCTGACCTTTCAGCCAGCAAGTTCAGCAGCAAAATGCAATTCATAGCCTGGAAAGTGTATGTTGCTCATCCTCACGAAAGACAGCATGTTCCACCTGCTCAAAAATCAGCTTCCTCTTTCTTAGCTATTTTATTTTTTCCTTTTCCTATCAGATAACTAGTTAGTCCCTATACGGAGAGAACAAGGGGATAAAAATAAAGTAAATCAATACATAAAGTAAAAAAATAGTGCAGGGTAGGTAATGCTTTTTAAAAAGAATAAAAAATAAATAAAGGTTTGTAGATGTACATAAGCACCTGAAACTTGAATAGAGCCTGTCTGAGCAGGAATGTCTCTCTTAATTTCATTCTCAAAAGAAGCAATAAGTACTTTTAGCCATTTTCTTCCCACTGCAGGAAAATGAAAGTTGTGCACTTATGAAAGACTATTCAGTTTGAGACTGGTTCTTTACAGAATCCACTTGCGGGTTTTCACACTATAAATAGCGACAACTGTGCAAATTGAATAGTTTTTCATTTTTTAAAAGAACACATTAGAATTTAATACAGGATAAGTTACGAACTGCAAAAAGTATCATCATTTACCTTTCAATACTTACCTGTCAGAGAAGAGACTGCTATGAGCTGGATGTTATTTGGCCCATTTCTAAACATTTAGTACAAATGTGAAATATAGGGCCCCCCAAATTTTGTTGGGCTGCAACTTCCTAACTCCATGCCACATAATTACTTTCTTTGTAGGCATTGCCACTTGCCAACAATAGCAATCAGGATGCACAGCTATTATATTTCCTAGTTTCCAACAAACTCTGAGGATGCCTGCCATAGATGCAGGCAAAACGTCAGGAGAGAATGCTTCTGAAACATGCTCATACAGACCGGAAAACTTACAACCTATTATATTGTGAGTGGGTAACTGCAACCCAGATTCCCCTCCCACAAAAAACAATTCAGGAGAAAATCACCCATATGACTCAAAATTCCCCCTGGCCCCAAGCTCATGTAAACAGTCAGAAATTGGCCGAAGCCTCCAGAACTGCAAACCAGAGGTAGCCTCACTTTCAGGTTACATTTTTGACCAAATATATTCTATTATAGCCCATCTTCGGGTCATGAGGCCAACCTTTCTTGCCAGCACACTGCAGTTATGCACCCTGCATTACTTGGATGCCACCTATTAAATTCCAAGACCTCTGACATTAGGTCTAGTCATGTCCGACCCTGGGTTGTGGTGCTCATCTCCATTTTTAAGCCAAAGACCCAGCTTCTATGACAGTTCGCCCTCATTAGCCTACCATGCCCAGAACAGCCACTCCTTCTTTCCACACTACTGTTTCCACACTAAACAGAGACTTAACAAAATCAACAGAGATCATTTCCTTCCATGCTAGAATGTGGTTTTCTTGAGGAATCTCTTCCTCTATTGGCCATGATGTGAAGAGTCTGATGTCTTCTGAAATATTATTTAATGCATCCTTATATATTTTCAGTCTCCCGATCTGGTTGGGGTATCTAGAGAAATGACTTTTGGACTACAGTTTGTGGCAACTAGCACCTATGCTGCCTGGTGGGTTCTGAGAATTGTAGTCCAAACAGTGACTCATCCAGGTCCAACTTTCATTATGAGGCAGTTGTTTTGTGAAACCCTGGGGACAGGGGCAGAATTATGACATCATAAGGAGTTGGAAATAATAGCTTTCTAGGACCGTTTAGGGCCATTTTTAGATTTTTATGGATTACAGAGCAAGAGTATAGAACCCCCGGTGGTGCAGTGAGTTAACCCGCTGAGCTGCTGAACTTGCTGGTCAAAAAGTCGCAGGTTCAAATCTGGGTAATGGGGTGAGTGTCCACTGTTAGCCTCAGCTTCTGCCAACCTAGCAGTTCAAAAACTTGCAGGTGTGAGTAAATCAATAGGTACCACTCCAGCAGGAAGGTAACAGTGCTCTATGCAGTCATGCTGACCATATGACCTTGGAGGTGTCTACAGACAATGCTGATTCTTCAGCTTAGAAATGGAGATGAGCACCAACCCTCAGAGTTGGACATGGCTGGACTTAATGTCTGGGGAAAACCTTTATCCTGACCTTTATCTTACAGTGCAAGAGTGAACAAATATGTTACTCTGCACATCTTCCCTTTCCCATCTCACACCTTGTGCATCTCAGTAACAGAAATGTATGTATGGGAGGCTTCTTTCGCCACCCTTCCTTTCTGCTGTTGCAAATGGGCCACCCTGGGGATGGAAAAGAAATTCCCATTAGCTGGGAGATTGCTTGTAGATTGATCCAATTCCTCCCTTACAAGACTGTTTACAGAAGCATTTGTGTATCTTTTGGTTTTCCCATCATTAGGAGGAACTCACAAACATTGCCTTCTTTTTTTTTACTTCAAATGATGTCTAAAAATGCATAGTTCTTAAAAAGTCACACGAGCCCACTTTGGTCACTGGGAAGATTGCATAGAAATGGTGTGCATTAAGGAAAAACATGTAGCAAAATATGCATGAATTTCCATGTGTGAATCCGGCAGCTCTACATAGAATACAAACAGGATGAGGATGAGAAATGTGATGAAAACAAAACTGACATCTTTAGTTACCCTTGCCTCTCTGTGTTGGAGATAGCTATTTGTGTGAGCCACCATTTACTGCACTCATTGATTTTGAGGGTTGTTCTGCACTCCTCTTGGTGGAATGTGATTGTTTTCCCCATCTGCAGAGAATTAAATCACTAGAAAATTATGTCACCCTGTGGGCTGCCATGTAAAATAAGGAATATGTCTCCCGTAACTTTAATGGCTGTGTAGAAGAGGGATTTTTTTTAGCAGTTAATGTTTTTGCAAGAAGAATGGCAGGATATAAATGGAAGGGAGGGAGAGAAGGAGAAGCAATCAGTCAATCCTCTCATCTGTCCAACTGTTAATGATGTAGGGGCCCTGTTCTGTTTTAAACCTGACAACCCTAACTGTAATTTTTGAACAGCTTCAGTGAAAACCCCAAAACAATCACTTTGATAACTGGGGGACTCTTTTCCTACTCCTTCTATCCTAGGATTTTCCCCTTGATGTTTCTGATGCTATATTCTCTATCTGCATGCTGTTTTCCAGGTGCGAAAGGGCCAGGAGCGGACAGTCCTGCAAGTTCTGACACCCCGTGTGGAGCAGCTACCATTGGCTGATGTGGCTGTTCAAGATTTTGGGGACACCAACCAGAAGTTTGGCTTTGAGCTTGGGCCTGTCTGCTTTGGCGGCTGACCCTTCCAGAGCCAAACAGCTCCCTCAAGACTGTGGGACCACTCCTGAGAAAGGGAGGGAGCGCCAAGTCCCCTCTCCCAATCCCTGGGAAATGGGGAGCAGAAAAGGAGCCGGCCCTGCAAAGACCTGCCGTTGTATTTAATCAGATGACAGCTTCCTATTTATGCGGCCAAGGTCCCCCCAGGGCCATGACTCTTGGGGGGCAGCACAGAGTCCAGACTGAGCCAGAGCCCTCATTTTCTTCACCCCAACAAATGGTGCTACTACACCGTCTTAGTAAAGCACTGGACTTACGCCCTGGCATTGGCCATCTGCAGGTATGAGGATAAGGGAGACCACACCACACCACACCCTGCTGTCCTCTCCCATACTCATGCTCTTCATCTCTGTTTCCCCAAAAAGGTACATGGGCATCAAAAAAACATGAAAACTAGGAGTTCAGGCTCATTCTGTTGGCACAACCACCCACAAATGGATATGGGCACAAGGATTGGATGGGGGAGATTGAGGAGGAATATTGCATTTAAGCCAGGGGGAAAACACAAAAGAGTGGGATTCTGTTGAAGACCGAGCATGGGAAAAGTGTAGTGCAAGGCTTATCTCAGCATGCGAAATGGCATCCAACTTATCTAGAGCCTCTTAAGATTTTCAAGGGAACAAGAGAGTGGGTTGGTGTGTCTCCTATTATTATTTTATTATTTACCATATTTCTAACCCGCCCTTCTCAACCCCAGAAGGGGGACTCAGGGCGGCTTACATTCAGCCCTATTAAGAGGCTATTTCAACAACACAATAAAATCACAACATCCACAAACATGATAAAAACACTATAATTAAAACTATACAAAGTCAACATTACACATTAAACCAGCCTCATCAGTCTCTACACCAATCCAGTTCATCCCTTAAGGTGCTGATTGCATTTATTGACCAAACGCCTGGTCCCACAACCATGCCTTTACTTTCTTTCGGAAAGGTAGGAGGGAAGAGATCAATCTTATCTCAGTTGGGAGTGTGTTCCATAGGCGGGGAGCCACCGCCGAGAAGGCCCTGTCCCTCATCCCCATCAGGCGCATTTGAGCTGTAGACAGGAGCGAGAGCTCAACCTATGCCATTTCCCTTCATCCAACACAAAATCCCAATTGTGAGCCCACAGTCTTCTTTATGCTGATATGAAAAATTGAAAGCAGTGGTCTCCAGCTCCTGACCACTTTTCTTTATCATTCCGTCCATGATGGGCAGAGAATAAGGTTTCTGAGTTTGGCTCCCTGGGTCTTGTTGTCCTTGTCACGTGCCTGTAATAAGTGGCCAATGTTATGGACATTTCTGTTCTTCTGTGGAGAGAAGTTTATATGATGCAGATTGGTTCCCAGTTATCCAAGAATCTGTATGCCTCCTTGGGTTCCCGTAGCCCAATCCTCTTAAGAGTGTATGCAAGACAGAGGCCTGAATCCAATGCCTCGCCTTTGGTGCTGTCTCATGTTCATCCCTTAGCACTGATCTTTCTTCACATTCTGGTGCTATAAATGCCTATATTTTTATGCTTTCTCCTTGTATCTCAGGCTGTGGTGCCAATCGGGTATGTGTGTGTATGGTTGTGTTGTGTGTGTGTGTGTGTGATTTTATCATCTTTTAACAATCTGCATTAAATCCCTGAACGTTTGGCTGCTCCATGATTTCTGTGTCACTTGGCTGTGCTGGACAGATGAGCTCCAATAGAGCTCCTTAGCTCCAACAGATCAGCTCAAAGTCTAATAGTGAGCTGGTTTCGCTGTCTGTTAACATTGCAGAGTGACACACTACACTCAGAGAAACATAAACATGGAAGGTCTTGTACTATAAAGCAGGATTGTAGAAGTGCCCCTGATCCAGTCTGGAGGCAAAACCAGTCATTTGGATTCAGTCCTTATTCGGTTTCAACCAAATCAAACCTAAGTCTGAATCAAAATCCGGAAATCTGAATTTGATTTGCACTAGAAAACACAAAGAGACATAACTTTTATGTGTGCAGATCCAAATAAGTACACAAAGATTAGGGCCATAATAGCCACTAAAAAGGAATAACGGTGACAAATACACCCCATGGTTTTTGGTGGTTTTTTGGTGTTTTTTCCCTGTTTTCTATCTGCGACCCTTTTCAGCCTAAGAACTTAAGAACATAAGAAGAGCCATGCTGAATCGGGCCTCAGCCCATCTAGTCCAACATTCTGTGTCACACAGTGGCCCACTACAGCCTATAGCCTATTCAGGGGTGCTCACACTTTTTCAGCATGTGAGCTACTTATAAAACAACCAAGTCAAAATGATCTACCTACCCACTACTCAGAGAGCCATAAAAGCAAAATATTTGGAAATTTATTTCAGTGAGAGCCATATAATATATTTTAAGACTGCATTCAAGTAAATGTGAGTATAATAAGCCCCTGAATGTATTCATAATAATAATGGTGATGATAATATTCATTCAGTCTCTTCTACTACTACTACTACTACTACTACTAATAGTAACAACAACAACAACAGGTTCCTAGAGTAGAAGGAGACTTCCAAGGGCCATCCAGTCCAACCTCCTTCTGCCATAAGGGAAAAACACAATCAAAGCATTCCTCACAGATGGCCATTCAGCCTCTGATAACAACAACAACAACAACAACAACGGGTTCCTAGAATAGGAGGAGACCTCCAAGGGCCATCCAGTCCACCTCCTTCTGCACCTGGGCGGCATTGGGAGCCTGCGGGACAGGACTGAGCCTTCCTCCCGCCCTGTCTGCGATCTACCTTTCAATGAGAAGTGTGGGCCTGCTTTTTGGGACGCCCTACGCAATCTACCAGTAGATCGCGATCTATCTAGTGAGCACCCCTGCTATATATTTGCAAAAATTGGCTATGTAGCTCTTGATTCAGACATGATGTGAACGGATGTGATTCAATTTGGACCTGATTGGAATTAGTCTGGTTCACTACAATGTCATTCAGGTTTCAGCCACATTGTGTCCATACCTCTACCATAAATGTTACTCCTGTATACATTTTCTTTTCTTTTTTAAAATAGTCTATATTGAGAATTTCCTTTTTTAAAAACCCCAATACATATACATTAAAACTCTAAATAACAAGCGAAATGGGGGGGGGGGGGGGGAGATTAGAAGAGCAAAATAATATATAAAGAGACAAAAATAAACAACAAATTATAATAAAACATGTATGTAAAAAGAAAGGACAGAGAAAGAAAAGAAGGGGGAGAAAGAGAAAAGGGAAAAAGATATAAAAGGGGGAAAAAGTATAGATTTGTTGGCGTCCTGGGTGCCGTCCATGTGAGTTCTTCCATTCCTTTTGTTTTATTATATCTTTATATCTTCCATTTTTATTCTCCTCACTTCTTTCTATGTCCATATGTTCATATTTTTTTCAGATACTCTGTTACATTTTCTTGCTGATAAGGAAATTGTCTGATTGCTAGACACTTTTTCCTCTCTGTAGATGGGGCTGTTATATAACTTATGCCTGTATCATCTCAGGAGTAGAAGAAGGCTAGATATCGTCACTCTATGTTTTTGCATCACATGTTGAAATAAGTGGTGAAAAAATATTTCTGGAAAATGGGTACTAGTACTGCAATAGCATAATCATATTAAGTGAACATTTTCATACACACGCTTATACACACAATGTCCCCCTTTCCGTGGTTTCTGAACCATTTTGAATAGGTTTTTTTAAAATCACGTTTTTACCCTCAAATGTGCATTGCTGTCCATTACTAGAGGAAGACTGGAGCAGAAGAATTCATGTTACTGGCAAACTGAAAGTGCAGTTTCAGAATATTTATTTATTTATTTACAATTGTTGTATACTGCTTTTCTCATCCTTGGGGGAATTCAAAGCGGTTTGCACAAAAATAATGGCAAAATTCAATGCCTCACATACATAAACCAAATCACAAATCAACTTCATATAACTAAGCATAAAATTAATAAGACAATTATAAGTAAGATAAGAAAAAGGGGCATTTAAAACAAAAATATAAGAATTAAAACGCCTAATTAAAACATTAAAATCACATGATCAGAGCGCATAGATCAGGCCATTCCAATGTCGATTGTACATATTCCATATTTGCTTCTTGTACTGCATTACTTTACTAATCAAAAGCTTGATTTCATAACCATGTCTTTGTTCTCTTTATAAAGGCCAGGAGGGAGGGTGCTAATCTAATCTCAATGGGGAGAGAGTTCCAGAGCTTCAGGGCCACCACTGAGAAGGCCCTGCCTCTCGTCCTCGCTAACCGCACTTGCGAAGCAGGCGAGACTGAGAGCAGGGCCTCCCCAGAAGATCTTAACTTCCTTGATGGTTCATAGAGCGAGATACATTTGGACAGGTAAACTGGGCTGGAACCTTTTAGGGCTTTATAGGCTAAAGCCAGCACTTTGAATTATGCTCAGTAGCAGACTGGCAGCCAGTGGAGCTGTGAAACAGAGGAGTTGTGTGCTACATGTATGCTGCTTTGGTGAGAAAACTAGCTGCCACCTGTTGGACCATTTGAAGCTTCCAAACAATCTTCAAAGGCAACCTCATTTAGACCACGTTGCAGTAATCTATTTTTGATGTAACAAGAGCATGGACCACTGTGACCAAGCCAGACTTCCCAAGGTATGTGTGTAACTGGCACACAAGCTTTATTTTGTGCAAAAGCGACCCTGTTGAAATGGTGATCAGCAAGAGCTTGATTTGCCTTCAATGAGATCTGATTGGCTAGATGGCAGTATGACATTATGTTCATTGTCCCAGATTGGATAGGATTGAGCAAGGAAAGAACTCAAGCTCTTTTATAGGGAGTAGGGAAACAGCTACATCGTGACCCACTCTGGGTGAAAAAAGGCCCACAAGTGCAATAAATACAAAAAGGGTAAATAACGACATTATATTAATAAAGGGAATGGTATCATTGAACAGACTTGGAAGGAAAAGGGTTAAAATATACTTATGTCTCACCCAACAACAGCAACATTTTAATATTACAGAAGTGTGGCAAGTAGGCATCTATGGATGGATGTTTGAACACTGAGCTATGTCACAAAAATCCACAGGAAAAAATGGGAGTACTATATTTGAATATTTCTTATCTGTCTCTTCCCACACGTTCTTGTTCTTGCTCATTTTATTCATTCTTGGCCATTCTTTGGCCTTAATTAGATTCAGATTTCACTAATGTTCATTTTCCTTTCGAATGCCATGGCTTGACCCCCAGCACATAATACAATAGTTTGAAAAGAGAGAGGAAAGATGAGAGTGCCTGTGATCATGACCAATGTCCTTTTTAAGGGACATCACATTTCTGAATTAGGGTGTCAAGCAAGAGATTTTCAGGCAGTCCGAAGCCCTGTCTCTTAACTATTATGTGGTCCTTTCATTTATGAGAATTTTTCAAAAATACATGTCCATGGCCACTGCTTGAAAAATCACATTTAATAATAATACAATATTATAATTATATATTTTATATTACATGTAACATTACTAATAATATTACAATATAATGATATAGTACAATATAGTAATATATAATACTGATATTGTGCTATGCTAATAATATAATATATACTGTATGTGTGTGTATATATATATATATATATATATATATATATATCATAGTAAGCCACTCTGAGTCCCCTTCAGGGTGAGAAGAGCGGCATGTAAATCTCGAAAAAAAATAAAGTTTTACTTTAGCTCCCAGAATCCATCAGCCTACAGCCAGGATGAATACTATTTTGAGGCTTCTGAGAAATGTAGCCCAAAAGTTATCCATACTATGGACATGGATGAAAAAGTTCTGTTAGAAAAGGCAGTCCATTAACTCTTTGGAGCAAGGTGGAAAACTTACAGTACTTTGGGGCCTAGTTGTGATTTTTTCCAGGGATCTGAAGGCTGCAGACTTGGACATTATTCCACAAGTCTGTTAGATAGGATGGGCCTGCCTCCTTCAACCTGATTTCTTCAAGATATTTTGGATTTCACTTCCCTACCATCCTGGTCATTTCCCACACTAGTGATGTCTGGTGGGGATTGATGCTCAAACCATCTGGGTGACATCAAGCTAGGAAAGGCTTGTTAGGCCATGAAATATTTTCCCCAAAGCATTCTAGTAAGGTATATAACCACATAAAGACCTGAAGCCAGATCTCTAGGTCCAAACCAGCAGACCTACCACAGTGCCTCTTAATAGTAGGCAATTACTGACACTAAAAGATCAGAGGACAAATTGCTCTGCATTTTGCAAGTGAGGAGGTTCAGTATTACATGAGAAGCCACAAAGCATTCAGGGTCATCAGTCAATCTTCCTTCACTCCACTGGTCAATGAAATCACCAAACCCAGCGGACACTCATCTTTTCCACAAAGTAAAATGTTTATGAACCCTCACCTTGCACTCTTAATGGACAAGACAGAAATGGGGAACGTACATTCCCTTTAACACTGGAAGTTGTATATTTTATGTCATGGCCTATGGCTAGTACAGTAAACCATTCATTCATTCATTCAACCTGCACTGACACCCTTTAACACTGCTAGGCTACAGTTTCAGTTCTTTTGGATAATTGTGAGGGGTCTTGCAAGTCTGACAACCTTTAGCAGGTCCCACACATCTCTCCACCTTGAGTTTCAGACACAGCAAAGGGTGCAGAAGCAGATCTCAGGAATGTGGATTGTAGGATGTCTCCATTTGCTTTCTGAACTCCCATTAGTTCACATGCACACAAACGGACACATTCATACTCATTGATGTAACCCTGCATAGACTCCTTGTCAGCTAGGCATGCTTCCCTGACAAGCTTTATCTGGGTGACAAGCCACTTTGTGGAACAGTTTTGCCTCCAGCCATCTTATACCTTGGTGTTACATGTTTCTTGTTGCGATCTCATTGTTTCTGTGTTCTCTTCATGACACTATCAAACAAAGGTAGGAAAGAAGAGCCAACAATACCATCTGCCAATTGAACAGCCCAGGAGCCATTTGAAGAAGGGAGGGGAAACCCTTAAGCTTTCCAAAGAGAAGAAATGGACTAATTTGCTTTACACACCTCCTTCCTAAACTAGCATGTTGGGCTGTGACTGTCAACATCCTAAGCAATGACACTCATTGGCACCTTGGTTTGGGAATGATAGCAGTTCCAGTTCAAAACATCCTCTGGAGGGTGACACTTGGACTAGTCTTGAGATAACTGAAATTGGAATCGCACACAAGAGCCTCTCTTGGATTTGTACAAGCAGAGAATTTGGGGCCAAAAGCTCCCATGTTGTGACTCTTGCTCCATTTGGTCTACACAGACTGTCCTTTGTCTGGAAAAACATAAGACTGAAGTGGTTCTCCTGGGAGCATTGAAGAAGAGCAAATCATGCTTCACATAGGTCATGAAGTTCTCTTCAATTTTTTTCAAATTTAGAAGTGGACTTCTGACCCATGTTGTTCTCCCTTCCAGTTTGGAACTTAGGTATGTAGGAGCTCAGTGTGACATCCCAATGTCAATTCCCTGATATCCTCAAAATGAAAGCCATTCTGCTGTGCCTTATCCAAAAAACAATTTCTAGCAATCCCAGCAGCAGTGGGTCTTTTTTAAAAAGCCATTGAACATGATAGTTCATTCCAGACACATAAACCTCATAATAATTACATTGGAGCAAGTGAAGCTCACAGCAATACCTAGCTGTTGTGGAGAATTCATTCTCTCGCCTCCCACCTTCCAACTTTTATAAAGTTGACAGTTTATTTCAAAGAGAACCAGACAAATCTGGTAGTGAAATGTGATGCCATTTCCCTGATAATCAAAAGTTATTAGAATTAAGAGATCTCACATATCTTTGGATTTCAGAGGCAGCCTCCCCCCCCCCCTGTCTCCTTACATCCTTTTCATGTTATTCACACTACCCTCTTCACAAATTACAAGTTTGTGGTTCCAGGTCAGAACAGTAATGGATTTAATACAGGCCACAAATCATATGCAGCATCTTGGATAGTTCTTTCACTCCTCAGAAGCTAGAGCAGATTTATAGCAGTCCTCCAGACATGAAAGTCACCAACCACAATGCCAATTGGCTTGTGTGCATGTACAGTATCTTCAATCTGCCTATCAACTTACGATGACCCCATGGGTTTCATAGTGTTTTCTTAACCAAGAAATAACCAGAGATGGTTTTACCATGTCTTTTCTCTGAAATGTAATGTAAGCATCTAGTATTCATTGGTAGTTGCCCATTCAGGCACTAACCAAGGCTGACCCTGTTTAGCTTCCACAACCAAAGATGTATATGGCAAATGCTTTCCAAGTCACTGTCTTGGTGTATGCTCAAGTGACCAGTCAAGCTTTAATGAAATTAAAAGCAGGTTAGTTTTCATGTTTTGAACCTTCAAAGGTGATAGGCAAGTGTAAAGTGGGAGACAATGAAGCCTTTATTTAACTGGCTTCTGGCTTATAGGAGTTTGGGGGGGGGGGGTGTTATTGCTCTAGACCAGAGGTCCCCAAACTAAAGCCCATGGGCCAGATGCGACCACCAAAGTCATTTACCCATCCCCTGCCCTAAATTTTAGACTTTGGGTCACCTTAAGTCTGAAACAACTTGAAAGCATGCAACAACAATCCTAATTAACTTGACTTTCTCATCAGCCAAAAGGAGGCCCACATTTCCCAGTGAAATACTGGTTTCTGTTGGTCAAAATAGTTCTTCATTTTAAATATTGTATAGTTCTTTTACACTGCAAATAAGATATATGCAGTGTGCATAGGAATTTATTTAAAAAATTTCAAACAGTCTGGCCTTCCAACAATCTAAGGGCCCGTGAATGACCGCCTACTTAAAATGATTGAGGACCCCTGCTCTAGATTTTCAAGTTGGGTACAGGCTGCTTTCAGTCTGCTCATTTTTCTAGTGTCTTCATAGTTCTGGGCACAGTGGGTGGGAGTGGGAAGGCTTGCCTCATTACTTCCTACAATCATTCTGTTTGCCCCCTAATCCCCTATAGTATTTATAAACTGATTGAAAGTATGTCCTTCCTCACATCCCCATTCGCAGCTTCGTTAGGTCAGTTACATTAGCATGCATAGCTATGGCAGAGCGAAACTGCCACTTTTATTTGGAAAAGCTCCAAAATCCACAAAGTCAGGCAACAGTGCCTTTTATTAGAGGCAACTGAAATGTCATAAATGAAATTGCCAGAGTTTGGATGTTCCAGAATTTTTAATCGACCTGGGCATTTGGAAAACCTATACAGAAGAGGGGAGAGTCGAAGAAGGAAAGGACTGATTTGGGTGTGAAGCCATAAAGATGTTAACCATGGGTCAAACTTTCTCATACACACACACACACACACACACACACACACACACACACACACACACACACACACACACACAGAGAGAGAGAGAGAGAGAGAGAGAGTCAGAGTCAGAGTCAGAGTCAGAGTCAGAGTCAGAGTATTTGGAGAGGTATGGCTATGAAGACATAGTGCAGACCAAGAGTGAGAGGTAATAGCTAACCAAATTCTTGAACTGAAACACCCATCGCCCCAAAACCTTTGCATTATGCACTTATGGGAGCTGGTATAGAACAACGTCTAGAGCACAGCTTGCCAGGCTGCTGCTTCTTCTTTTGGATTTCGGCCTTACAGAATCTCCCAGTCAGTTTAGCTTCTAATGTCATCTGGGAATGTCACTTGCTGAATGTCACTGGCTGAAATAGACCCTTCCTGTGATCTGGTGGTTTCTTCTCACCTTTAGAGTTCTCTTTCCCACTGTGAGTCACCTGGTAAGTAAGAATGACTGAACAATTGAGTCTGCAAAGTCAAGGCAAAGCAAACTTTACACTGTTACGAAATAAAGGAAAAAGTTTACCATAAGCAACAGTAGCATGTAGAAGAAACCCAGTTAATGAAAATGTCTTCAGCTTCATCAGTAATGCACCCTATGTGGTCTTTGTGATTGCACCTACTGGTTGCTGTAGAAGCACTGAGGAGAAATAAACCTTTAGTTTACAGGAATACTGCAGTTAATGAAACACTGTGGTCGTGTTCCTAGGCATCACCTATTTTATTTAACAGAAAATTTGGTGTTAGAAAAAGAAATAACATGGAAAAAAATAGGATAGAAAAAGGAACTCTGTGTGTTTCATCAAACTTTGAACTAATAATATGTCCATGGGAAATGAAACCATGATTGGGAAAGTTTTACATAAGTAAACAAAAAAACCCAACAATCTGGAGATCACCTAAAATAGTTTCCAAAGACTTTTTTTCTTTCATGAGCCTCCACTTTTCTTAGGAATTCCATTTTGGTGTCCAGATCTACAACATCCTGAGTAGAAGCAAGGTTCTCTGCTTTCCTGTTCTCTGTGTGTTTTGCTGTTCACACACACACAGTAAAGTATTTTAGAGGCAGCTACTGTTTGCCTTGACTGTTGTAATCAAGCACAGAAAGCTTGCTACAATAGAAACATATAGATTCATACTCTTTCCCAGATTAAGCATTGTTGACTGCAGACATAGTGCTGCAACTCAATAGCAAACACTTCTGTTACTACAGTACTCCTTTATCATCCTCCTAATGCCAATGCTGCTGAAAATACTGAGCTGGACAAAGGAGAAAAGGGAACTGCTAGGTGTGAAAAGGCATTATAAAGAGATATGGTTATTAATGGAGGTATGCTTGTACTCCCCCCCCCCTTGAAGTGGCTTTGGAAACAACATTTAAATATGGTTATCCATCCTAAAGCCTTTTGAACAGTGTGGTCTATCAGTCCCATGCTAGGAAGTAATCAGACCTGAAAGCATTATTCCAATAAGACCAAACTTCCTTTATGTCAGTGGTTCTCAACCTGTGGGTCCTCAGATATTTTGCCCTTCAACTGCCAGAAATCATAACAACTGGTAAACTGGCTGGGATTTCTGAGAGTTGTAGGCCAAAACACATGGGGACCCACAGGTTGGAAACCACTGCTTTATGTGATCTTGAAATATTATAAGCTTTTGAATAGAAATGAGTAGCATTAAGAAAACATGTCCAGTGTCTTTATTCCAAATATCTGGGTACTCCTTGTCCTTCATGATCACTGAAATGTCTCAGACACATGTCAGGAAAAATGGCAGAAATGACTCCTTTTTGAGGGAAGCTTTTAAAAATTGCTCACTTAGCAACCCCCGGATCTAAAACACCTAGGAAGCATTTGGAAAATGTGCATGAATTGAGCGATCAGAGAAAGAGAGCAAGGATGTTTTTAACATACTTTTTACAAAGCTGATTTTAAAGAAAAATGTTGAGTTGTCTTCCTGCAACTGATCTCATGCCACTCCTGCATGAAACATTGAATAAATCTCATCTCCTCACAACCTCTGAATATGCCTGCCATAGATGCAGGCGAAACATCAGAAGATAATGCTTCTGGAGCATAGGCATGGTTAGATTCATTCGGAATCTTCATAATTTGGAATAAATTTGGAAATATTTCCTTTTTGAAGCAATTTCAAAGTTTTTAAGGAAACCGGAAGTCCCTTTGCCTTTCTGAAGTTTTTTCCACAATTTCTCTCATGAATCAGTGAGTCAGAAATTATTCCACTTTCCCCCCGCTTCTGTTCCCTGGCCTCGGTTCAAGCCAGAGAAGCCTTCTAAACCAGTGTGGATGGTTTATTTCCTTTCTCTCCCACGTCAGCAAGAGAAGTGGTTTTAACCAGTGTGGATGGGATGGATCCACATCAGTTTAAACCAGTGTGGAAGGATTCCTTTCCTTTCCCTCCTCCTTCCCGAGTCAGTCTTAAGCGAGAGAAGCAGTTTTAACCAGTGTGAATGGGATTGATCCGCGTCAGTTTAAACCATTGTGGATGAATTACTTTCCTTTCCTTTCCCTCCTGCATCAGTTTAAACCAGTGTGGATGAATTCCTTTCCCTTCCCCCCACCCTCCCAAGTCAGTCTTAAGCGAGAGAAGTGGTTTTAACCAGAGTGGATGGGATGGAGCCGCATCAGTTTAAACCAGTGTGGATGGTCTGCCCCCAGGAGACTTATGGATCCAAATGGATTCCTGATGGCTCTTGGGGATTTTCCCGCCTCCTTGGTAAGTGACCCTGTCGAGGCTCTGGTCTCTCTCTGGGACAGGGAGATGACTAGGGCTATAGACACGATCGCTCCAGAACGCCCTGAGCTAAACCGAGCTAAACCAGCTCCTTGGTTCACTGAGGAGCTGGCAGCGATGAAGTAATAGAAGAGGAGGCTAAAGTGCATGTGGTGGCAGAAGCGCAGCGGGTCAGTCCAAGCAAGTCTAGTTTCCTTTTTAAGGATCTATGATGCGGCAATAAAGGCTGCAAAAAACCCTGCATCTCTAGCGGCCAATATTGCATCTGCTAAGAACCGTCCTGCTGAACTGTTCCTAGTTGTCAGAGGACTATTAAATCCGCCTCAGAGTGAGATCCCTGACAACTTGGCAGATCGCTGTGAAGCATTTGCTCGGTTCTTTGCAGACAAGGTTGCAACGATCCGTTCCAACTTCGATGCCATGTTAACAGCAGTCTCTGAGGATGTAACACGAGCATCTGCTTGTCCAGTTTTAATGGATTCATTTCAATTGTTTCAGCTTGAGGATGTGGACAAGATCCTAGGAGAGGCGAGGCCTACCACATGCATCCTAGACCTCTGTCCATCCTGGCTGATAAAGGAGGCCAGAGGGGGTTTGGCAGAGTAGGTTATGGTGGTGGTTAATGCCTCCTTACAGGAGGGCAAGATTCCAGCCAGCCTAAAACAGGCTGTTACAAAACTGCTGTTGAAAAAACCATCACTGGACCCCACTCAATTAGTCAATTTCCGGACAGTGTCCAATCTTCCCTACTTGGGCAAAGTCATGGAACATGTGGTGGCCTTGCAACTCCAGGGGTTCTTGGTAGACACTGATTATTTAGATCCGGCACAGTCAGGCTTTAAGCCGGGACATGGCACTGAAACAGCCTTGGTTACCTTAGTAGACTCCGGGAGCTAGACAGGGGGACTGTGTCCCTGTTGGTTCTGCTGGACCTCTCAGTGGCCTTCGATACTGTTTACCATTATATCCTTCTGGGATGCCTCGCAGAAATGGGGCATGGAGGTACTGATCTGCAGTGACTCTAGTCCTTCCTTGAGGGTCGGTCTCAGAGAGTGTTACTGGGTGACACCTGTTCGACTCCACAACCATTGTCTTGTGGAGTCCCTCAGGGTTCAGTATTGTACCCGATGTTATTTAGCATCTACATGAAGCTGCTGGGGAAGATCATCCGGAGTTTCGGAGTGTGGTGTTATCTGTATGCAAATGATGTCAAAATCTGTCACTTCTTTCCACCTGTTACTAGGGAAGCTGTCCAGACCTTGAACCAGGGCTTGGCCGCTGTGTCGGACTGGATGAGGGCTAACAAATTGAAATTGAACCCAGTCAAGACAGAAGTCCTCTTGGTCAGTCAAAAGGCCGAACAGGGCATAGTGTTACAGCCTGTGTTGGATGGGGTTACACTCCCCCTGAAGATGCAGGTTTGCAGCTTGGGATTTATCGCAGAGCCTGGAACCCCAGGTTTCTGCGGTGGCCAGGGGAGTTTTTGCACAGTTAAGACTTGTGCGCCAACTGCGCCCGTACCTTGGGAAGTCTGATCTGGCTGCACTCGTCCACGCTCTGGTTACATCCCGAATATATTACTGCAATGCGCTCTACGTGGGTCTGACTTTGACGATGGTTTGGAAACAGGAGGCAGCCAGATTACTAACCAGAGCGACAAAAAGGGAACATACCACCCCCCTGTTATGTCAGCTCCACTGGCTGCCGGTCCATCCCTGAGCTCAATTCAAAGTGCTGGTTTTTACCTATAAAGCTTTATACAGTTCGGGTCCAGCTTATTTGTCCAAACACATCTGCCTCTATGTCCCACCTCATAATCTAAGATCATCTGGGGAGGCCCTGCTCTCGCTTCCATCAACATCGCAAATGTGTCTGGCCGTGGCCCCCCGGCTATAGAATGCACTCCCAAATGAGATAAGACCGATCCCATCCCTCCCGGTCTTTAGGAAGAAATTAAAATCATAGTTTTGGGACCAGACTTTTAGACAACAGACATAATTAGCACTTTAGCTGGATATCGATTGGAATGACATTACGGCTGATGATATTGCAATACTGTTTTATGGTTTTAATTAATGCTGTATTTACTGTTTTTAATTATTGCTGTATGTATTTAATTGTGATTTTACTATTGTAATTTGTTATGTAGTGGCATCGTATCATTACTATATGAAAGCCCTCCTGAGTCCCCCCCTTGGGGGGTAGAGAAGAGACGGGGTCGAAATACCAGAAATAAATAAATAAATAAATAAATACATTTCCTTTCTCTCCCACGTCAGTTTAAACCAGTGTGGATGGATTCCTTTCCTATCTCTCCCGCGTCAGTTTAAACCAGTGTGGATGGATTCCTCTCCTTTCCCAGAGGTTTTAACTAGAGTGCATGGTTCTCTTCCCTTTGTCGTCCCGTCCCCCCTCACTTTCTGGAGTAAAACAACTACTTTCAAAGTAAAGATCACCCGATGAAACAGGAAATAACACGTTGAAACCATTAACAAAGAATTCGGAAGTCTCGGAAATTTTGAAAACTTTTGAACTTTTTTTTCTGTGAAAATCGGAATTGACTTTAGATCCGAACCACCAGCGTCCCCTACACCCGAAATGAGTTTTGAACCTTTTTTTGGGATCAAACAAGCATAATAGCCATACAGCCCGGAAAACACAAACAATCCAGTGATTCTGGCCATTAAAGCCTTTGACAATATAAATCTCCTCTTCTTTACATGAATGGTCAAAGAAAACTTTCTTCATCTTGGTGCTCTCCAGATGGTTTAAACCAGTGATTCTCAACCTGTGGGTCCCCAGGTGTTTTGGTCTACAACTCCCAGAAATTCCAGCCAGTTTAACACTGTTAGGATTTCTGGGAGTAGAAGGCCAAAACACCTGGGGACCCACAGGTTGAGAATCACTGGCTAAATAAATATCATCATCCCTCACAATTTGTCATGCTTGCTTTGACTGGTACAACGCAACACATTTAAGTGACGCCAGTTTATAGAAGGTTGTTTTACCACATACACAAAGAAAGGCTCATTTTAGAATGATTCTATTCTGTAGAATCAATGCAGTTTGACATCACTTTGACTGCCATGGCTCAATGCTATGGAATCTTGGAAGCTGTCGTTTTACAAGGTCCTTAGTTTTCTCTTCCAAAGATTGCCGATGCCTCCCCAAACTGCAAATCTCTGTTTGCAGGTAAATTGGTGTCAAACTGCATTGCTTTTCCAGTCTAGATGCATCCTAACTGCCCAACATTAAGCCACATAAACTATTGGTCCATTCTTGTGCCATGCCCTTCCAAGTGAACCAAACAAAATCCTACAAAAGTACCCAAACTTTTGTGTTATATAGAACTCCTCAGCTTGGTGAGTATTTTAAAGAATAAAAAGAGGAGACTGGCGATAAAGGATGAGGAAATAAAGATTGATATATTAGGCCACACAGTGTGGCCAGTAGGTTTGCAGTTCAATCTCTCACAAGATAACTGCAAGCTAAATGAAATATCGGTAGGAGTGTATATGACAGGTTAAACTTGGCAAAAGCAAGCTGGCCCTTGGAAGCAATGACAATAACCATTTCCAAAATCAAAAGCCAGCTACAACTCAGACATTTTTAAATATTTTTTTCCTAGTGCACCATCTTGATTTTTATTTCCAGCTGTGCAGGCACAAAGACTTCCTTTTATCTCTGTCCTTTTGCTCTGTACTGACTCAGGAAGGAACCTATGTGTTTTTCCTGAGGTAAGGGGCATATCTCCAAGGTGCATTGCCTCTCAAAATGCTATTGCTGGTCTCAAGTAGAACCAACCAGCTTAATAAATGAGAATTGTCTACATATTGATCCCTTTTTAACAACTGATTCCATCTATCCAAACTAGCTGGGACTGATAGGTTCACAATCACTACATTTTCAGTATTCAAGACTGACAACTCATCTCAGTATGCATTATCAACTGATACTTTAAAAATAACTAATTTTACTTACAGTATGTTATCAATGTGTGTCTTTAAGTCAATTCCAATGTATGGTGAGTCAATCATAGGGTTTTCTGGGACTGAGTGTGAGTGACACAACGAAGGTCATCCAGTGGATTTTCATGACTGAATAGAGAATTAAACCTGGGTCTCTAGAGTCACAGACCAACACTCAAAACTACTACAGCTTGCTAATTTTTTCCCATACATTCCTTTAATCATCTTGTTCAGCAGTGTCTTTCAGCCACTGCCACTAACCAACATTTCAGACCAAAGGAGAAAGTTATTATCCACCATTTGCAATGACATAACTTATTGAACATAACTAAAGAACATAACTTATTGGAAGTCCCTTCTGTTCGCACTTATCACCTGTCCTCTACCAGATAGAGAGCCTTTTCGGTGGCAGCCCCAACTCTTTGGAATTTCCTGCCAGATGAGGTCCGGGCCCTTAGAGAGTTCCCTGCATTCCGAAGAGCCTGCAAAACAACTTTATTTTGGCAGGCTTTCAATATAAACTGACCCAATGTAACTAGGTGAACTAGGGGTGACTGTTTTATTGTTGGTTTTAGTATTGTTTTTATTATTTTTTAGTGTAATTTATCGTTAATGTTGCCTTATGTAAACCGCCCCGAGCCTGTTGGGATGGAGCGGTATATAAAATTGAAGCAATAAATAAATAAATAAATAAATAAATAAATAAATAAATAAACATCAATGGGTTAAACCCTTGTGCCGGCAGGACTGAAGACGGACAGATTGCAGCTTCAAATCTGGGGGGAGTGCGGATGAGCTACCTCTGACAGCTCCAGCTCCCCATGCGGGGATATGAGAGAAGCCTCCCACAGGATGGTAAAACATCCAAAATTCTGGGCGTCCCCTGGGCAACATCCTTGCAGACGGCTAATTCTCTCACACCAGAAGCGACTTGCAGTTTCTCAAGTCACTCCTGACACGAAAAAAAAACACATCACTTTCATAGCGGTTGCGGTTTTAGTGTTTTTGCTGTTTTTAGGTATTATTGTATTTTGTATGCCTGCATCTGTGAGCTGCCCCGAGCCACCTGGGAGTGGCGGCTGAGAAATCCAATAAATAAATAGCTGGCAATGGAAGGAACCGAACCCTCGACCTTCTGTATTCAAGACACCTGTGCTACCCCTGAATTATGCCCACTGTAAATCCTTCTGCAAGTACAGTGACCTTTCCTATATCAACTTTTCCTGAGCAAGAGATGCCAGGTAATGATACCTGCTTCCCAGTCTCAGTTGCAGCAAGGTATGAGCTCTTTGTCTTATTATAGAAGAAGAAAGAAATCCACGGTGACCTTCATCCGTGTTTCAATTGGATATTTTTCTTCTTCTGCTTTTCTTTGCATGGCCAAAATAGATATTGCTGGCTCAACATATATTTTGGGTCCCCCCCCCCCTCCTAAACCTGTGCCAGTTCACAGGGCGATCACCTTCTCAAAACATTTCCTGCAGAAACTCGGGCAGGCGTTGAATATTCACCAGCCTCCTCTGCCGCTCTGCCTTCCCATCCCTTCTTCTGTCAGTATTGCTAGCTAGCCGCAAAGGGCGGGCAGTGGAGGGGGCGAAGGGAATGGCTATTAACGTGCCTAGCAGAAGCTGAGGGCCCAGCCCAATTTGTATTCCAAAGCACATCAAGGCAGCAGGTAACACTCTTGAATGCTGATGCTTTCTGAACCTCCTGGCTATCTGGGGACTGAGTATTGCATGGCCAGCAGTGTGGAGAGGGATAGAGAGGGGGGGGGGGGGGGGAGAATGCACACTCACACCCCCAAATGTGAGAGCTTCTCTCAAAGGTATTCGCTCTGAAGCTAGGAAAATGAGAGGCCTTTTCAAGAAACAGCACCTTGCCCATAAATTGCACAGCAACCTTTTGGCCTTTTGCTGTGGGAGCAGTAAAAAGATACATTTGACAAGGTACAACTCAAGGGGATGGGCAGGTAGGAAACCTTTAAAACCACCCCCAGAAAAATTAAGAAAGCCAGGTTTCCTGCAATGAGCCGGAGCATATGGATCACTCAGGCTCACAATGCCATGGTCAACCTAGCATGACGGCTTTCTGTTTTGCGGAACGTAATAATAATACGTTCCAGCAGCTGAACGGGAACCAGGAGGTGAGCTCTTCTTTGGGGAACCCTGGCTCTTGGTGTGTTTGTTTGTTTGTTTGTTGTTTTTTAAAGGTTGGGTGCTTGTTTGTAAGGTGGTGCATTTGTTTTTAAGGCTTTGTAGTTGTTCTAGTGGCTAGTGTGCAGATACCTCTGCTTGAAGCATTGAGTTTGAGGCCATGTGTTTGAGGGGTGGAGCTTCAGATAGGTCACCTTTCTGGGGGTGGAGCCAAGGGCAGTATGGCCTTTGATGAGGTCCCCCATTATTTTCTTTCAAACCAGTAAATACTACAGTTAGGTGGATTTCTAATTGGTTTCGTGACCCAATCAAAAGGGTGCTCTCCAATGGTTTCTCTTAAACCTGGAAAGAAGTGACTAGTAGTGTGCCATCGAGTTTGGTTCTGTTCACCATCTTTATTAATGACTTGGATGAAAGTGTGGAGTAGTGGTTCTCAACCTTCCTAATGCTGTGACCCCTTAATACACTTCCTCATGTTATAGTGACCCCAAACCATATTTTTGTTGCTACTTCATAACTGTAATATTGCTACTGTTATGAATCATAATGCAAATATCTGATATGCAGGATGTATTTTCATTCACTGGACCAAATTTGGCAAAAATACTCAATACGCCCATATTTGAATACTGATGGGGTTGGGAGGGATTGATTTTGCAATTTGAGAGTTGTAGTTGCTGGGATTTATAGTTCACCTACAATCAAAGAGAATTCTGAACTCCACCAATGATGGAATTGAACCAAACTTGGCACACAGAACTCCCATGACCAGCATAAGATACTGGAAGTGTTTGCTGGGCATTGGCCTTAAGTTTTGGACTTGTAGTTCACCTATATCCAGAGAGCACTGTGGACTCAAACAATGATGGATCTGGACCAAACTTGGCATGCATACTTAATATGCCCAAATATGAGCACTGGTGGAGTTAGGGGAAAATAGACATTGATATTTGGGAATTGTACTTGCTGGTATTTATAGTTCACCTACAATCAAGGAGCATTCTGAACCCCATCAACATTAGAATTGGGCCAACAGAAAAAACTGGAAGGGTTTGATGGATATTGACCTTGAGTTTTGGAGATATAGTTCACCTACCTCCAGAGAGCACTGTACTCAAACAATGATGGATCTGGACCAAACTTGGCATGAACAATCAATATGCCCAAATGTGAACACCCATGGCATTTGAGGAAACTAGACCTTGACATTTTGGAATTATATTTGCTTGGATTTATAGTTCACCTACAATCAAAGAGCATTCTCAACCCCACCACAATAAAATTGGGCCAAACTTCCCACACAGAACCCTCATGACCAACAGAAAATATTGTGTTTTCTGATGGTCTTTGTCGACCCCTCTGACACCCTCCTTGTGACTCCCCCAGTGGTACTGACTCCCAGTTTGAGAAATGCTGGTTTAGAGGGTGTGCTTATCAAGTTTGTAGATGATACCAAATTAGGAGCATCAGAATTCAAAATGACTTCAACAGAATAGAGAGTTGGGCCAAAATGGATAAGTCAAGGGTCATTCCACAGAAAGGGGAAAGCACTAATGCCACCACAAGATACTAGCTGCCCTTGGCCACCTCTGCCATTTTCCCACTCATACATTAAAAAGGACCAGAAGCAGCACTATGGCAGAGACAATAGAGGGGGTCAATGAGTTTTTAGGTTATCCCCAAAGAGGCTAAAGTATTGGGTTTTGCCACTCTGCTCAGAGAAAGAAATTCTTCATTTCTTGTTAAGAGTTAAGGTACAGTACTCACATTGACCTGTGGAAAAGTAAACTTATACGTGGGTATATACCAGGCACTGGCAAAATTTGGCCCTCCAGGTGTTTTGGACTTCAACTCCCACAATTCTTAGCAGCCAGTAAGCTGGCTGGGATTTTAGAGAAACTCACTGAGGTGACCTTGGAGACAAGTCGCATTTTCTCCATCTCAAAGGAAGGCAGTCTCGCTGAACAAAAACCCATCATAGGTCTTCCATAAGTTGGAAATGACTTGAAGGCACACAACAACTATGCCCTACTTTAGTGATGACAGTCCTCTAGTTAAAGGGATGACAGAAAAGAGTTAATTAGTTGAAAGTGTCCTCTGTTTTTAAGGGCAATTTTAAACCTGGTTCAAATATAAATAACCAGAAGAAGGAAGGGCTGCCAGCAGGAATTGTTCACCAATGGAAGGTGTGGCGTCCCGCCCAGGGCCTGAAAAAGGGGCTTTGAGAAATGGAGAAGCTTCTATAGACCCCTGGGGGATAGTGTTCTAGCTTTCCTATTAAAAGAAAACCTGTAGTCTATGAGCAATGAGTTCAGGACCCAGAAAAGGTGAACTCAAAACCATGGTTTATTTGTTTACAATCAGTAAAAACTGATGGTCCAAAAAGCTTGAAGTAGGTTGCCAAAAGGGTCCTTTAAACAAAGGAATTGCAATCACTTGCCTCTGTTGTAGAGTGAAGGTACCTTTCTTCAATTGCAGGTGTCCTTTGTTGCTCCAAATGGTCCTCCGACACACAAAGTTTTGAGGTCCCCAGAAATTACAGTCTTTGGGTGAAGGGCTGGCCTTCCTATTACTGCAATCCTGGCTTGAGAGCATTGGGAGAAAGCTATACGTGGACAAAGATGTGTTGTCTAAGCGAGCTTCAGATTTCTGCGTGCTTTGTCCAAGTGCTCTTCCTTGGAATGGGGACAGAAAGGAAGTCCAGCTCCCCAGGTAAACTCAGGAAGGGGAGTAGTTCAGGGTGGTGCTACCAGGTTTTGGGCCAAGCACGACTCCTCCCATCAGAGTCCACATGGCCACAATAGAACAAAGGTAACAAACAGAGCTCGGGGGCTAAGAAGCCAACAAAAAACAATACCCACGAGGGGTTCAATATAATCAATCACAAAATCAATAGTGTATCAAAAAGTATTGTATTGAATATCTTATAGTATTAAAGTCACAGAAAGGCTACTACGCCTGGGTTATATGATATATGATAGATTGTAATGGTATGTATCCCTTTTACTCTGCTCGATATAATGCTAATATGATTTGGGGTATTTTACCTGAGGTTTAATTTGATAATGTTTCACAGATACTGGACGCTCATAGATTTGCCTTGAAAAAACTGGACTACCGGTGAAACGGATTTCTGGGCCTTTCAACACGCATGGCGACTCCGTCGGCCTGACCTATTCACCTAGAGGGGACGAATTTACTCCTCTGCGTCCTGATTGCTTTCCTTCCTTTTCCCCACCAGGGATGAGTATTACTTATAGACTCTTTATTTGAATGATTTCTTGATATGCTATTACAGCAATGCTATATGTTGATTTTGACTTAACCCCTGCGAGGGACATTGAGTTATATTAAGAATTAACCCCTGTGTGGGACTACATTTGGGTTTGAGATATATACCCTGTTTGATTATGCAAGTCTTTCTGTGACTTTAATACTATAAGATATTCAATACAATACTTTTTGATACACTATTGATTTTGTGATTGATTATATTGAACCCCTCGTGGGTATTGTTTTTTGTTCACAATAGAACAAAGGCCTTGCAGGTGAGGGCAACCAAATACAAAATACAGATATAATAAGAGCCCCGTGGGGGCGCCACAGAAGGCAAGGCACATTCGCGACCTAATTTTTCTTTCTTTCTTTTTTAAAAAAATAGTATTATTATACCATTTTTCTCTAATGAGTTTTCTCCATTTTCCTTCCCTGGTTTCTTTTTGTTAAGCAACCCTGCAAGATAGGTCAGACTGAAAGAGGAAGTAACTGGCTTTGTGTTGGTTGGTCTCAACTACACTAGACCCAGTCATCAATTGTTGAATGCTGAGCCAACATATAGGTGACTCTTATTGGTTAGTGGCCTTTATTAAGTTAGGACAAGGAACAGAATTTAATCCAGTGTATATAACTGCTCCAGATCACCCCCATGCATTTCATGGATGAGTGGAGAACAATATCCTGGATTTCCAAAGCTTGAGTCCCGTACTCCAACCATTTAATCCACATTAGGAAATGTAATGTCCTTCTAATTTGGCAATATGAGCCCCCAGTGGTGCAATGGGTTAACTCATTGTGCTGGCAGGACTGAAGACCGATAGGTCAGAGGTTCAAATCCAGGGAGAGCATGGATGAGCTCCCTCTGTCAGCTCCAGCTCCCCATGCTGGGACATGAGAGAAGCCTCTCACAAGGATGATAAAACATCAAAACATCTGGGCATCCCCTGGGCAACGTCCTTGCAGAGAGCCAATTCTCTCACACCAGAAGTGACTTGCAGTTTATCAAGTCACTCCTGATATGAAAAAAAAAATCTTGGCAATGATTTCTAAATTTGCTCCAATGCATATGTACCTGCACATGAAAAGTTCAGACAAAGTTGCCTCCTCTTTCATCCTTTCTTAAAAAATGATTCTGCTCCTCTTTTTCTTGCAGCATGTAAGTATCAACTATCAGACTGGCTTGTTTTAAGGTTCTGGGGCCGAGTTGCTTGTGTCCTTCCTGTAATTAAAGACAGACTGGTAGTGGCAATAAAGAGCAAGGGATAGTTCCTTGCCAGCAAATTAAAGACAATGTGTAGATTTGGACTGAGTGCCTTTTACTCTGGTGGAAATGGACCCCGGAGGATAAAAACAATCAAAACTCGAGCAAAGTAAAAACCCTTACAAAGCTTTATTGCTGCAAGGGTATGTTTGAAAGAATATGAGCTTTGGGAAGGATGCACATAAGGTGAAACACAACAAGAGAAAGGGGGAATGAGGCTCCTGCAAATGAGAAAATAGCAAGAAAGTTCATCTCTGTTGATAGATGGGGGTCAATACATCCCATGGTGTGGAAAGGAGCAATCCCAGTGCATTAAGAATGGCAGTGCAAATAGAGGCCAATAAAACAAAGTCACTACTACCAGTACAAAATAATGCACCAAAGGCCGAGCTACTTGTCATCCTTAGCAGAGTGGAAGGGCATTGGATTTCATCTTAGCAGGTGCTCTTGCTAAGGGGGCAGCCATGGCTAATATCAGCAGGGTGGTGCTTCTGCTCTGGCATTGGGTCTACATTGTGAAGGAGTTGTTCAATGTGCTGAATGTATTTAGAGAAGAGGTTCAGAACCTTGGATAGCTCTAAAATTGGATTATATCCAATGGACCATTTACAAGAAAGCCATAAGGCACCACTTCAAAGGTGTTCTTCATACTTCTTCTGGATCTATTTTTAAAAATCAAAATCTCTACCTACTTTCCAACCCTGGAAGTGTGGTACTGACAGGCTTATGGTTCAGGAAGCCTCAATTGCCTCAATTGAGTTCACTTCCACATAGAAGACTTTCTTGCCCTGAAATGATTAAACATCTTTTCTCCTTGGATTAAACATCTTCTCCCTAGCCTCAAACTGTGATCATATTTGGAGACCCCCAAAAGCTTCATGGAATCCCACCCCCGCCGCCTTAGGCTGCATCTATTAAATATGTCTCATCTACTTTAGCCTTGAATTCTTATTCCATTGTGCAGGCCATAATAAAGATCTCTGTGTAACAAGAGTCCCCAGCTACACAGAGTAGCTCAGAGCCCCAACCATTTCCCATTAAACAAATATAGCACTTTGATTCAATTTCATAACATCTTAAATACTACTGGTATTTTCAATTTAGGGAATGCCTTCAGGATTTTCAGCCTCAGAGATCCACTTGTGCTTTTGATCAAACTATAGATCCCAGGATTCCATTTATGGCAGGTATAAAAGTGGAATCAAAAGTGCAATCATCGCAGAGCATTTGGAAAGAGCTCCCTGATAGCTCCTTCTTTGACTGAAACCCAACACACTTCAGTCAGTCACACATCCTGGAGGGTCTAGAGATAATTTAATTTCAGGGCCAGGAAGAAAGTACAACCTCTGCATGATGTTGAGACAGAGACCCCATCTGTACCACTATGTAATGCACTCTGAATCTGCATTATATGGTCAGTGTAGACTCATATAATGCAACTAAGTGCAGTTAAACTGCATTATAGAAGTCTATGCTGACCATAGACTTATATAATGTAGTATTTGACAATTTAGATGGGACCAGAGCCAAAGGGTTCAACTGAATTCATGCCTTACTTATGTTAGTTCTCATTGATACATACTGGACTATAGAGGGCATTGTTTTGCAGCTAGGTTCCATTAGTGTGCCAGGTTGTAGTTTGGATCTCTTCTTATTTACTTTTGAATTTTCCACCACTTTGCACGTGTTTGTGTGCTTTCCATTACCTGTCAATTATAGTAACCGCAGAAATCTTATAGGGTTTTCCTAGGCAAGGAATACTCAGATGTGGTTTAGTTAATTCTCTCCTCTGCAATACTAGGGTGCCCTTTAAAAAGTTCTTAAATACCTCAAATCCTGCCTGATCTTGGAAGCTAAGTAGGGTCCACCCTGGTTAGTACTTGGATGGGAGACTGGTAACCAATACCAGGTGCTGTAATCTATGTTTCAGAGGAAGGAACTGGCAAAATCACGTTTGAATAATGAAATATGAAGTGATATAAATGAACAGATGAATTGAAGAGGTATATAGGCACATAAAGTGCCAACTGTTTGTTCTAAACAGGAGATGTTGCAATTTAGATTTTCCAGTGAAATTGGAAATTATAGCCTGATCCTGATTGGTTAGTCTTCACTAGCATGGACCCACTGAAATCTATGTGTAACTGGTGAGTCTGCATGCAGGTAAAACCCATAGATTTAATTGTCTTCACTGGAATAATAGGACTCATAGGAAGATTGGCCATTTGCTCCTTCTAGCATCCACTCAACCATCTTCTCTCACTTTGGCTGTGGTTGGCAGGTGTACCTCACTTGTATATAATAGACCCAAATCACCATTTACAATGAATTCAAGTTTCCTCTGGTTTTCTCTCCCTCCTCCCCTCCCCCACATACATGCAGGCAATGTGCCCGGAAGCTGTTCGGCTATAAGATGGAGAGACACTTCTACAAGAAAGATGGGAAGGTGTGCTTCATGGCTGGCCTCCAGCAAGGCTAGCAAATGGTCATGCTTTCCAACTGCCTGCATTTTATTTTCAGCGCTGGAAATTTATCCCTGCTAACCAAAGCATCAATCTGAAAGGCCAGGTTTGTTTTGGACATGTTTATGTGGGCATCCAGAGTCTCCAGAGTCTTTTTGTTCTTCCCCTTATCTGAGGGAAGAGATCGGCCCATGTTTCCTCAACCTAAAGCTCTCTAGACTATAGTCTGTGTCCCCAGTGAGCAGATCCAATGACCGAGATGAGTTGGGATGATGGCATTTGCAATCCAGTTCACTAGAGTGTGCTGGTTTTCAGTGATTATGGTAATCTATTGTTTCAGATTGCGGTGTGTTAAAAAACAGAGAAGACAAAAGACATGATAGAGATCTTGCTTCCGACTGTCATACAAGGAAGGGCTTGGGAGATATGATATAGCTATATAAATTAGGTATCTACATAACTCACTAGCTGATAAAGATCTCTTTATCTAGAATAGAAATCATATCTGTTTATCTAGATAAAAGTCTAAGTATGTATGTCTGTATGTTTGTTTGTCCATTTGTACCACAAAGACTCCTAAATAGCTGGATAGTTCTGGACCAAACTTGGTACACATACTCTTCATTATCCAACATAAAATAATTGAGAGGTTTGAACTAAATTAAGCCTTTCAGCTCTAGAACTGGGGAAAATAAAAGCAGTAAATTGGATTGGCTGTTGCTAAGTGTAGTGGCTCCTGTGATGTCACTGGGAAAGAAAAAGATCGAAATGGCTTGACTACTGCTAGGTAACATGTGTATGAGGGGAAGGAAGGAAGGAAGGAAAAGGAGGGAGGGGAGAAGAGAGGAGAGGAGGGAGGGGAGAGACAAAGAAGGAAAGAGGAAGGAAAGAACGAAAGCAGATGTGGGAATGTATATGCTGGAAAGCAAGGAAAGAAAGAAAGAAGAGAGGGAGAATCTGTATATAGGCAATGAAGAAAGGAAAAAAAGACCCCAAAAGAGAGCTTGCCCAAAGAGAGTTTCCAGACCATTGCCAAGGAGCCGTTTTCAGAGCTGGAGAAGGGAGATAGCAGAGGAGACAGCAGCCTCTCCAATACTCAGACAATGACAGGTATACATGTGAGTTATTAAAATAGATCTGCCTCCCCAATATAAAAAAAATCTCAAAAAAGTATAAAGCACTTTTAAATCACTGGTTCTCAAAGTATGCTCCACCAAGCTCTTGGGGCTCCACGAAGTATACTGAGGGGCTCGATGGTTTCCTCCTCTTTCTTCCTCTTTCCCCTCCCTTTCAAGCTTTCCCTCCTCTTTTCTGATCCTCCACCTCTCTCACCCCAAAAGCATTTTATCTTTACTTCCTTCACCCCAAAAGCTTTTTTCCCTTGCCTTCCTTGCCGCCCATATACTTTCGCCTTTGCCTTCCATGCTTCCAAAACTCTATTTCCCTTCCATGCTTTTCCTGCATGGAAGAAGGGAGTTGAACTGGATGGCCCCTGGAGTTTCTACTGCTATCATCATCATCATCATCATCATCAACAACAACAACATTATAGTCTGGGTGGCCATCTGTTGGGGATACTTTGTGCTTTTCCTGCATAGCACAAGGGATTGGACTGGATGGCCCCTGGGATCTTCCACTGAAATATTGTTAAGTATATGTTGGTCAAAAAGTTTGCCCATCTTGATATTTTCCCATGTAGGTGCTGACAAAACTATTTGCTCAATAAAAAGAAATCTCTGAACAGTGTTTGCCCATTTTTGTGAGATACACCCCCCCCCCCCCACACACACAATATATAATATATAATATAAATATTTCTTGGGGTCCATGAGAAACTTTTCCTTCAAAAAGGGCTCCATGGTTGAAAAAGTTGAAAAACCCCTGGTTTAAATAAACAAAAAGTATTGAAAACATATTTAATGAGATAAAATGAATGTCAAAGATTAAGATAACTTAAAACCATGTATATTTTTTTTTATAACAAAAATCAGAGCAATCCCAAAGCTGTAATAGACAACTAAATGTACAATTTGCATCTAAAAATAATAATGGTTTGGCCAACAAGGGAAGGGCCTTCTACAAATGGGATACCATGATTGAGAAAGCACCCTCCTGCATCCCAACACATTGTATTGACCCCACTGTGCAGGGAATTCATTAATCTTTTCTTGTTGTTGTATTGATGCATATAAATGTATTCTGTTATTGGATTTGTAATGGCTTTTAGTCAAATACAAATAAATGACAGGCAGGCTATTGACCCTCCTGGTGGGACAGAGGAGAGCTGCAGACCTACCAATTATGAACATTTTACTGAATGGGGGCAGGGGGACAGCTCTGGTCTCTCCATGCCTATTCAGAGGTAAGTCATATTTGTATTTCCTGAGTTGCAAATGAGAATTCAGTTCCATGTAATCCTTTTTCTAGTTATAACTCCTGATTATTTATTTATTTATTTGCTATATTTATATCCCACCTTTCTGTACCCTGGAGGGGATTCAAGGTGGCTTACAGATAGGCAATATCTGTAATTTAAATGAATTTTATACTGTATAACAATATACAATTAAAATACATTTAAGTTAAAATCAAAATCAAAATTAAGTACATTAAAACATTATAGAACATTACTATCACTATAAAACCATGCAATCCACAATCTTAAATACAGGTCATTCCGGTAGTCATTGCATATAATTCCAGTTACACAATTGCACTATGTTTTTTCTTTGTAAGCTTTCCCCAGAGCCATGTTTTCACTCTCTTTCTGTAGGTCAGGAGGGAGGGGGCTGATCTAACATTGCTGGGGAGGGAGTTCCACAGCCAAGGGGCCACCACTTAGAAGGCCCTGTCTCTCGTTCCCACCAATTGCACCTGTGGATGTGGGATGGAGAGCAGGGCCTCACTGCATGATCTTAATCTCTGAGATGGTTCATAAGGGGGAGATCTGTTCAGACAGGTAAGCTGGGTCAGGACCATTTAGGGCTTTATAGACTAAAGTCAGCACTTTGAATTGTGGTCAGTAGCAGACTGATAGCCTGTGGAGCTGACATAACAGAGGGGTTGTATGCTTCCTGTACGCTGCTCCAGTAAGCAATCTGGCTGCCACCTGTTGGATTATTTGGAGCTTCTGAACAGTCTTCAAAGGCAACCCCACATAGAGCATGTTGCAGTAATCTATTTGGGGTGCAACCAGAGCTTGGACCACTGTGGCCAAGTCTGACTTCCCAAGGTGATTACAAATGGTAGATAAAGCAGCTCCCAGCCAGAAATGGAACCCAGATGGGCATGTCATTAGGATAGTTGATCTTGTGTGTGCTTTACTCGGGACTTTCCAGGTGCTCTCCAAAATATAAACCCCAAATTGTTTCACCACTTTGGCCCCAAGTGGCTGATGTCTTTCATGCCACTAAGGTGGTGAATCAATCAACTGAACTTTAAAAGAGCACCACAAGATCTTGAACACACCAAAATAGATTCCAGGCTTCCAACTTTAAAAGCTGAATAAAACCCAGAGTGGATTCAACAAGGAAGTCACTAGGTGCGGGTCACATCTGGCCCTCCAATGAGAGCATCTATCCACTGAGATCCCATAAATAGACCCACAATTTCTTTGTAAGGAAAGAAACATTAAATCACACAAGGCTTCAGAAAGAGAGCTTTTTTGTTGCTTTGAGACTAACCTTGGGGCGCTTCCAAACAGGCAAGAAATGCACACCAATGTGGGTTTTAAACCCCTGCCCCACCCCCCAAAAACAGGCTTTCTGGGGGGGGGGTTTACATGCCATACCTATTTTTGGGAATCTGTGTGGAGGGAGTGGTGCCATCTCACCAGAAGCTCAAAAGGTGTGAGATGGTTTAGGGTCTCACCCCTGGGTAGTTTCAGTTGGTCCTGGAACTACCCAGAAGTAAGCCCAATATCCCATGAGTCCCAGGCCTTTCAAGAAGGTTTGGATCTAATGGGGTATCTAATCAGTTTAGATACAAACCAGGGATCCAAATTAATTTGGTTTTACCGGAGGTGTTGTTTAAACACTTACAGTAAAACCGAGACAGGTCTCGGTTTAAAGACCTATCTGAATGGGCCCTTAGATCAAATACACAACTACTGCCCTGTTACAACTGTGATAAAGCCCATCTAGAGTTGAAAAAGCAGAGGTGTGCAGGTGACATTTTTATTCATTCTAAGTACTCATAACCATCCCCTAAGGAGCCCTGAAGATGTTAAAAGAGTGTTAAGCTTTTACCATCACCCTCTGGCTATTGGCACAGAAAATGACTCTCTTTTCTTGGTTTCCCAGATGACTTTGAAGAGAGATGAACAGAGAGAAAAATCTAAACTGTTGGGACAATCAGAATCCAAAAGGGAAAGGCCACAGTATAATTTTGTGCCAAATTATATAGAAAGTGAAACCAATTGCTTAAGAAAATCCCAACAATTTTCTGCTGCTCACACTTACAGACACCAAGTAAAAAAAGAGAGTGAGTGAGAGAGAATAACGCTGCTCCTTGCTAGTAATGCAAGAAATTTCAAATGGGCAAAGTCCATCAGGATTTTGCTTTTCTACAAGGGCAAGAAAGAAAGCAGAGAGACGTATCCTGGAAAGATGAAAGGATAGATCTGCAAGAAAGAGATGGCAGTGGAGCTTTATTCTACACTTTCATAGTCAGAGATCTCAATGACTAAAACACATACCTAGAACCATTTAGTGGATGGGGTTCATACTTCTCCCCTCTCAATTTTAAGGCTCATACAGTAAGGGGGAAAGTATTTAGTCAGATACCAATTGTACAAGTTCTCCCACTTAAAAAGATGAGAAAGCCTGTAATTGACATCATAGGTAGACCTCAACTATGAGAGACAACATGAGAAAACACATCCAGAAAATCACATTGTCTGATTTTTAACGAATTTATTTGCAAATTATGCAAGTCTCACTAATATGTTGGTGTGAAAGCCAACAAGCACTTAAACAAACTTGGTGCAGTGGGTTAAACCCTTGTACCAGCAGGACTGCTGACCGAAAGGTTGGCAGTTCAAATCCGGGGAGCAGGGTTTGCTCCCACCTGTCAGCTCCAGTTTCCCATGTGGAGACATGAGAGCAGCCTCCCACAGGATGGTAAAATATCCAGGTGTCCTCTGGGCAATGTCCTTGCAGACAGCCAATTCTCTCACACCAGAAGTGACTTGCAGTTTCTCAAATCGCTCCTGACAGGGAAAAAACTTGAACAAACAAAAATGCTTTTAAAACACCTTTAAACATTATTCAGGTTGGTGCCTGTAATGATGTTATGGGGAAAGAAAAGCACAGAACTGAATTGCCTGAAGGGCCTAGGAAATGATGGTGGTGGTGATTTTGAGACTTGTCTTCTTGATGGGTTATTAAATATCAGTTAATGAAAAAAAATGGGAGACTGACAAGCCTCCAAGACCTGAGCCTGGCTGATGATAAGAGGGAGGCCTTAGAGAGTTCATGGAGTTGCCACAAGTCAAAATCAACATGATGGCAAACACCAGCACTGATAAATCTCTCTGTTATAGAAGTTTGGCATAAATCTGGTTTTTTTTTCAGACCAGAGGTAAAGAACATGTGGGTCATGAAATGTTGTTGGACTATAGCTCTCATCAATCCTCACCGTTATGTATGTCTGGGGATGATGCGAGTCTAATCGTATCTGGGGGGCTACTAGTTCCTTCTCTGTTCTCTAAACTGCTGATGAATGGGCTAGAAAAAGCTTAACATGAGCCAAATTCAACAGTCAGTCCTCTGGATTTGTGTGCAATGAAATATTAATGCTTTCTCATTGAAATCTCCCACTAAAGAAGGATAATCTTACAGTTTCCGCTAACATCTTTATGAGAGTATGCTAATCCTATTCTGCAGAGGCAAATTGGGATATATAATGTGATTGATTTATTCCTCTTCCAGCCTTGTTCTCCCTCAAGGGACCACAGCAAGCTATGCTCCTTCTGCAAAATGCAGAAAACTCACAGCAGAACTGGGATAGCCCGCTGCCAATTGGACAAAATGTGTCACAAATTGACAGTTGCTGTTCCAGAGACATGTCAGTCTTCCCCATCTGTAAGAAGGCTGCAAGTGGGACCATTTCATGAAAGTTGGGTGTGCATGGATTCAGTGGGAGCTGAATCAAAGCAATGTGGTTCAGGAGGGGAAAACACTCCTTAGATCAGGAGGGGCTGTTGTTTTAGAATGGAGTAGGCACCTGAGTTGGTGTGGGAGCTAAGATTGCCAAAAATGAGAACTGCCCCCACCCCCCAAGAAACCCTAGAATGGATAGGATTTTCCACTCCTAGGGCTGTTTCACAGTAAAATATAGTACTCTGGTGCCACTTTGATTTCAAAGGCTGCCCCCTGGGATCTGTAGTTTTGGTGAGAAGCATCAGAGGAGTTCCTTAGCTGAGACCCCTCCTCTTAGCTTCCAGTCCCAGGATTCCATGAGTTGTTGTCCTTACACTTAATGTGGAATCATAGTGCCATAATTGTGCAATGCAAAAAGGCTTTGACATGTTAAATTTTATGTATACGAGTGAGCGAAGAGAGGGAGACACAGTTTGTCTCTCCCTCATTTTTAGACCAATCCTGATGAAACTTGCTACAGTTGTAGAACACATGGACCACTGTTAGGCCACCAAATTTTACAACCTTTGACTTATCCATGGGTTTTTGGTGAATTTCCAAAGTTTTTATAAAAAACATTTTTAATAATAAAGAACATCTGTTCCTGGTTTGAAAGTGTTATTTCCTGTTTCAATGGGTGGTCTTTACTTTGAAAGTAGTTGTTCTACTCCATAAATTTTGTTTGTGTGGCACAAACTGTGTGTCTCCCTCCCTCATAAGTGAGGGAGAACCATCTTTTAAAATGTGAATGGCTGCTCCTGGAAGCTTTCAGAATGAGCAATTATTTTTGGGTGGTTGTGATCAGAACATGCTTCAGGGAGCCTGGAAGTGTTGAAGGCTGCAAAGATAGCTTTGGGCAAGCATTCTCCTCTCCCATTTTAGGCAAAATTACCCAGGGAGACCCTGCTCTCGATCCCACCCCCTTTGCAGGCACGACTGTTGGGGACAAGAGACAGAGCCTTCTATGTGGTAGCTCCTTGGCTATGGAACTCCCTCCCCAGGGAAATTAGATCAGCCTAGATCCCTCCTGTCCTTTATGAAGAAAGTAAAATTATGGTTGTGGAACCAAGCATTTGCACAGTGGCAGTGCAACAATTACAGATGACAATTGGAATGGCTCTTGACTTAATGCTCCCGGATTGTGTGATTTTCAATAACTGTTTTAGTTGATGTTTTAATTAAGTAATTTTAATGTATATGTTGTTTTATGCTGATATGTGTAATATGGATAAGGTTTAGGCTTGGTTGATCAAAAAAATGGTTCAAAACTTGTTTTGGATGTAGGGGGTGCTGGTAGTTCAATTCTAAAGTCACTTCTCAATTTATTTTTTAAAAAGTTCAAAACTTTCCGAAACTTCCAAATCACTTTGTTAATGGCAGACACGCATGCGCAATAGGAAAAAACAACACTGGCACTGGGGAAACTTCAGGGGATTCTCCCTCCCTCATTTTTAGACCAATCCTGATGAAACTTGCTACAGTTGTAGAACACATGGGCCACTGTTAGTTCACAACCTTTGACTTATCCATAGATTTTTGGTGAATTTCCAAAGTTTTTATATTAAAAAAACCATTTGTAATAATAAAGAAAATCTGTTCCTGGTTTGAAAATATTATTTCCTGTTTCATTGGGTGGTCTTTACTTTGAAAGTAGTTGTTCTACTCCAGAAACGTAGTTTGTGTGGTACAAACTGTGTTAAATTGGTAGAGAACAGAAATCATAGTACAGACCCCATCAAGGGACATTTAGACTGACCCCCTTCTTCTAGGCAGAAAGGCACCATCCAAACTCTCCTGCCATCCATTTGCCTCCTCTATTGAGTTGGAGGAGACTCTCAAGACACATCCATCCGTTGATTCCTATTTGCAGATGCAATAAATCATTTTATTTTACTACTACTTACTGACGTAAAGGGCTGTCTGGCTTCCCCAGTGCCTTGTTCACGGCAACCAGGGCAAAGTAAAATGATTGGTTTTTAAACAGTTTATGTTCTCCTGGTTTTGCAAAAGTTGCTTATTGCTTTGCTGCCTTCTTAGATTCAATCAGTTTATTTTATATTTAGACGAAGACTGCTACAGATAGCTATAGGGGTCCTTCAGCCATTTTGGCTAATAAACAGCAGGGCAATATGAGAAATGTAGTTTATTTATTTATTCGATTTGGTAGACCACTCTCTCTGGAGCCCAGAGTGGTTTACAGCATAAAAACCGGTAAAAACACCAATAAACAATTAAAACAACATATACCGAATTAACCCCACTCCCAACAATAAAACCCCGGCAGCGACAATATGCAGGTGGCAAGACATGATGGCAAGACATAGCGGATGGCATGTTGGCAAGCTATAGGAGGCATCAGTCGGAACCGAATGCCAACCTAAACAACCAAGTCTTTACAGACTTGCGGAATGCCATCAAGCCCCGTAATGCTCGTGTCTCCTCCGGCAGAGAGTTCCAGAGGCTCGGAGCGGCCACTGTGAATACCCTCTGCCGCGTGCTCGACAGTCTGCAGATCTTAATACTAGGCACCTCCAGTAGATCAGTGCTGTCCAACTTCTATAGGCCCAAGGGCCGGACGTCTGGTGGCTGACCACCTGGCGGGCCGGAGCAGGGGGCGGGGCCAATCGTGGGGGCGGGGCCAATAGCAGGGGCGGGGCCGATCCCCGGAGTGACGCTGTAGGAGGGAGGGCGGAGCAAAGAGGGGTTCCCCTTTGCTCCTCCCTCCCTTCTGCAGCGTCAAACTGGGCAAGAGGCACGGCGATTCCGCCATGCCTCTTGCCCGGCTTGACGCTGTGGAGAAGGAAGGGAGGCGCAGAGAGGGGCTCCCCTTTGCACCTCTCTTCCTTCTGCAGCGTCAAACTGGGCAAGAGGCACGCCGATTCCGCCATGCCTCTTGCCCGGCTTGATGCTGTGGAGAAGGAAGGGAGGCGCAGAGAGGGGCTCCCCTTTGCGCCTCTCTTCCTTCTGCAGCGTCAAACTGGGCAAGAGGCACGGCGATTTCGCCATGCCTCTTGCCCGGCTTGACGCTGTGGAGAAGGAATTTCTCCCTCCTCCTCCTCCTCTTTCCCGGGCACCGCGGCTGTCCCGAGCGCCGCGGCGCCCGGGAAAGGCACGGCGCCCGGGAAAGAGGAGGAGGGAGAGCAGAAGGCGGCGCCAAGGGCAGCGCGTCACAGGCCTGGCGTGACGCGCTGCCCTTGGTGCCGCCTACTCCTCCTTTTCGGCAGCTCCCCCGCCCTTCCTAGGGAGGGAGCCAAAAAAGGAGTAGGCGGTGCCAGGGGCAGCGCGTCACGCCAGGCCTGTGACGCGCTGCCCTTGGCGCCGCCTACTCCTCCTTTTTGGCGCGGAGAGAGGGACAGAGGGGCGGTGCAGGGAGGAGGAGCTAGCTCTCTTCCTCCTCCCTGCCCCGCCTCCCCCTCCCCCCCGGCCGCCATTTTTTAAAAAAAAATTTTAAGATTTTTTTTAAAAAAATTAAAAATGGCGGCTGGGGGCATAGCTGGGGCCGTGTCCAACAGGCTGGGGGGCAGGATCCGGCCCCAGGGCCGCCAGTTGGACAGCCCTGCAGTAGATTAAGCCCCTCTGAACGCAGTGATCTTCTGGGCTTATATGGGGTAAGCCGCTCCTTCAGGTACACTGGCCCCAAACCATATAAGGCCTTGAAAGTTTAACAGCAGGGCCTTTTGCAATCTCTACCATTGGGGGCCTGGCCTTCACAGACAACAACAATGGCTGTGCTTATCCACACCCCTCATCCCTCCCTTGCGTAGCCGGAGGAGGGAAAGCATGAGATTTTAAAACTGTTTAGGTTTTACCAAAGTTGCTTAATGGTTGTGAAAATTAAAATAACTTTGGGAGACATCCAAATATTATGGAATATTTCCGGGGGGGGGGGGGGGGGGAGGTAAGTGGTTCAAATTTGGATTCGCCCCACCCCACCTTTCCTGCATGGTTCAAAACTGCTTCAAAAGTCAAAATCCAGAAGAGTTTTTTTTTACAACTTTCAGGCTCTTCCAAATGAATTTATCCAACCCTACTAAGGTTCTTAATTTACAATGTATGTTATTGTCTAGAAATTGGTTTTTTTGGTTTGTTTTGTTTTGTTTTGGTTTGTTTTCACATGTTTTTATGGCATTGAATATTGCTACTATTTTGTTGGAAGCTGCTTTCAGTCCCTCAGGGGTGAGAAAAGTGGTATATAATGCAGTAAATAAATGAATGAATGAATAAGCCCTGCTGAATGGGGTTTGAAAGAGGCAATGGTAAGACCGCTGCTGAAGAAGCCGAATTTAGACCCTTCGGCTCCCTCCAATTACCGACCTGTGTCTAATTTGCCTTTTTTTAGGCAAGGTAATTGAGAGGGCAGCAGCGGATCAGCTGCAGCAGTTCTTAGAAGACACAGCTGGACTCGATCCCTTCCAGTCCGGCTTCCGTATTGGGCATGGGACGGAGACCGTGCTTGTCGCCATTACAGACCAATTTCGCCGCCAGCTGGACCAGGGCGGATCAGCCCTGCTTGTCTTGTTAGATCTGACAGCAGCGTTTGATACCATAGATCATGCACTGTTAGCCCACCGCCTAGCCGTGACTGGAGTCAGGGGGCTGCCCTTAAATGTGTGGCCTCCTTTCTCCAGGATCAGGGACAGCGTGTGGAGAGGGGAGAGGAGGTCTCCGGGAGGCTCCCATTAAGTTGTGGGGTCCCCCAGGGGGCCATCCTCTCGCCCTTATTATTCAACATCTACATGCACCCCCTGGCAAAGCTGGCCCGCGACTTTGGTCTGGAGTGTTATCAGTATGCTGATGACACCCAGCTTCTGCTGAGAATGGACGGCAGGCCGGATACTGTACCCGATTGTTTCCATCAATGCCTTGAAGCCGTGACTGGATGGCTGCGTGTCAGCCGGCTGAAGGTGAATCCGTCAAAGACGGAGATCTTGTGGCCCGCTCGCCCTGGGCTGGATGAGTGCCGGTTGCCTACCCTGGATGGTGAGCAACTTAGCCCGTCACCCTTGGTTAAGAGCTTGGGTGTGAAACTGGACTCCTAGCTGACCATGGAGGCCCAAGTCTCCATGGTCAGCAAGGCGTCGTTTTTCCACCTACAACAGGCTAGGCGACTGGCCCCCTACCTGTCCAGGGATGACCTGGCCACGGTGATCCAAGCGATGGTCATCTCGAGACTGGACTACTGTAACGCCCTCTACGTTGGCCTTCCCTTGTCGACAATCCAGAAACTCAAGCTGGTGCAGAATGCCGCGGCTCGCTTGCTGGTGGGAGCACCAGTGAGGGAGCACATCACTCCCATCCTCCGGCAACTGCACTGGCTTCCCATCGAGTACCGGATTGCCTTCAAGGTGCTGGTTTTAACCTTTAAGGCCTTGCACGGTTTGGGGCCTGTGTACCTGAGGGACCGCCTTACCTCGTACGTTCCTCCGAGATCACTGCGCTCGGAAGAGCAAAATTTGTTGGTGGTTCCATCGTCCCGCTCCTGCCATCTGTCCAGCACTAGACAGAGAGCTTTCTCTGCTGCGGCTCCAGTACTCTGGAATTCGCTCCCTGAGCACATTCGAGCTATCCCTGAACTCCTTCCCTTCCGAAGGGAATGTAAGACGGCTTTTTTCAGGCTAGCGTTTGGCTAAACCCAAATGTAATTGGCTTGCCCTGCCTCAGTCAAAGAATTGTAAACCCGTTCCACCTTGGTTATGTACCGTGTTTTTACTATATGTTTTTATTGTATGTTTTATATATGCTTGTAATTGTGATCCGCCCCGAGCCTGCAGGGAGGAGCGGAATATAAAACCGAATAAATAAATAAATAAATAAATAAATAATAAATATATGGCCCTATGATGTTTGCTCAACCTCCATAATGTACAAATCTTATCACACAGGATTTGTATAGAGATTTATGGTATGACAAGGCAAAAGTTGATAATAAATTTAATGACCACTATATTAGAAGAGCACTATTGAGGTTTTGGGTAAAATATATAAAACGATTATTTGAAAAAGTACCAAATTGGCTACCCCCGCAAGAGGCTTTCTTTAGGAGGCAATATGGAAAATGTACGTGGGTGAGGTCCAACTCCCTATTGAAATCACAGAAAAGGGGCAAATTTTGAAAGAATTGAAGGAATTAAAAGAACTAGATGATTCCATTGATTGGCTACAATACATGCAAATTAATGAGATCTATAAAAAAGACAAAGTTCTGGGATTTAGTGAGTCTAAATTATTTTGGAATGATTTAATTTTTAAAAAGATAAAAGAATATCACATCTATACAAGAAATTATTACATTGGCAAACAGAAGAGGAATCAATTAAGGATTGCATGATCAAATGGGCCCAAAACTTTAGACATGAAATTCCATTAAGATTATGGGAAACATTTTGGAAAAAAAACACTTAAATTATACATACGCATATGATTTGAAGGAAAATGGTTTGAAAAATTTCCATAGGTGGTACCTCACCCCAGACAAAATTGCAAAATATAATAAAAATTATAGCAATAAATGTTGGAAATGTAAGAAACAGATCGGACATTTTTTCCATATGTGGTGGGAATGCAAAAAAATGGGAAAATATTGGAGGAAAATACATAAGGAAATCCAAGAAGCGCTAGACATCAAATTTGATTTAAAACCAGATTATTTATTATTGGGCTTGATTGACTTCAAATTGAACAAAAACAAAGATACATTATTTAACTATTGTATCTCCGTGGCCAGAATGGTCCTAGCAAAAAACTGGAAAAAAGAAGATGTCTCAAGAATTGAAGGTTGGAAACTAAAAATAATGGACATAATGAATATGGATTCTTTGACCAGAGCCTTATCACAAAATATCAAATTGAAAGATACAGCTTGGACTTTGATTATAGACTATTTAAAGAAAAATAACTTTGAATGGATGGTTACACAAGATTGAGGGGAACAATCAAGGCAGAAACATAAGAAGTTCGGTAATGAGTAAAATTACTGACCAAATAGAAAATGGGATGTGGAACGGGAGGGAAGTATTTATGTTTGTTTTCTTTTGGGTTTTTTTCTATTGTTGGTTTGGGGTGGGGTGGTGGTTGTATTGTTTGTTTGTACATTCATTTCTGTTTCTTTTATAAAGTCTGGAAATCAATAAAACTATTTTTTTTAAAGATTTAAATCTTCTGACTGCTTTCTTCCAGCAAAACCTGATTTTGTCAAGATCAGGGATGGGAAACCTTCTGCATTACTATATTGTACCCTGCAACTCCCACAATTCCATTCCAGCTAATGAGAGCTACAGATTAAATGCTTTGATGACCCAACCTCTTTCTTCAACAAGATCTCCCAGTATTTAGGAACAGTCTGAAGAAAGAGAGGATTTAGACGGGGAGAGATCCATGGCCATAATCCTTGCTTTACTGCCAGTATTAACACTTAGGACAGTGCTCTTGGCAAAGATGCTGACCACTTTTTCAGTACCTTTGGCAAATCTGGAGCTGCCTAGGTTGGCCACCTGTGTTCTAGGTCAATATAGTTTGCATTGACTGGTGGCCATGGTTCACCAAGATTTGAGTCTTTCCTAAGTGAGGTTGCCAGCTTTCAACATGCAAAGCACCTGCTCTCTCACCAAGCTACTTCTGTTCAAATTAACAGAATCTGAAAGCCTTTCAAAGCTGCCAAATGCATTGATGAACATGAAGTATTAGTTCTGGGCTTTATATGTGCAGAGGCACATCCTTTCATTCACTGGCTGGCTGCAATGGGAGAACAATTCCTGTCAAAACAAATGCAGAGGAGCATATGACAATATGCCATTTAAAATAACATAGAAAACCCACATTTGTTTGCACACTTAACAGTGGTTCGTTTTCTAGCTGTGGCAACTAATTCCTGTGCCCTCCTCGTTCAACCTGGATTTCGTTCAACCACGGACACAGCGGTCCAGACCTCCGCCCTAGACAGGAGATCTCATCTGATTGCCTTGACATCTGAGTAATGGGCAGGCAGATTGGAAGTGGCAGCAGGGATTTCAGCAGCTGGCCAGGGCCAGCTTTCAGTCAAAGCCATGACAGCCCATTACAGAACAAATCTTCTCCCACTTTGGACAGCAGGGATGGAAGAGGAAAACAGAGACGGCTCGATATGTATACTCCCTTGATGCCATCTCACATGATTTCTTTTTCCTAGCAGACTTCTCCATTCCCCACATTGGCATGATATAAGATGCTGCATCTTTCCGAACTTCTCCTACCCCAAATCATCATTCCGAAACCTATTGCTAAACCAGAAGCCCCATCCTAGGTGTGTGCCGTTGCAGGGATGGTCACAGTTTCAATGCAATGCCAGAGAAGCTTTGACCTTCCAGATGACATTGGATTTCAACTCCCAGAAGCTCTGGTCAGCATTACCAATGTCAAGGGATGGGAGCTGGAGGCAAAACCCAAATAAACTCCAAAGATTATCTGATGCTTTTGAAAGGAGTCTAAACAAAGTGGGCTCTCTAGGAATCTCTAAATCTTATAATGTGATTCCATGTTCAACTTCCATCAGAAGTTACCTATAGAGTTATGCTGGAAGACCTGGAAATTGTTGTTTCCTCGGGTTAAAAATAGCAATTTCTTTGTATTGTTGAACACTTTCATGGCCGGAATCACTGGGTTACTGTGACCACTCTAAAAACCACCATGTCAGACTACACAGAGAAACCATTGAAATCCACAAATATGTGGACAATTTCAACAAAAAGGAGGAAACCATGAAAATGAACAAAACCTAGCTACCGGTATTATTTTTTTTTAAAAAAAACTATAAAATCAGGACCGGAAAGAAAGAGCAACACTAAAAAAATGGGAATTCCAAACAAGAATCAATCAGGGCCAGCTAATACTTCCCAACAAAGGATCCCCAGGCAGCAACCAGCTAGGCTTTGAAGCTACAAGGCCACTAAATACTAATCAAGGTGGCCAAATGTAACATTCACACTTGCCTCAAGCAGACAAAAGTTTTTTCTCCCACCCTGGACATTTCACAGATGTATAAATCTCACTTGCCTCATTTCCAACTGACCTTACAACCTCTGAGGATGCCTGCCATAGAGGCAGGCGAAACGTCAGGAGAGAATGCTTCTGGAATATGGCCATACCGCCCAGAAAACTCACATCAACCCAGCGATTTCTTTATTTGCAGTTTTTCATCTTCACCAGAGTCCTGTGTCCTTAACACCAGCAAATGTGAAGGACTGGCCATATCTAATTCTGTCTGCTCCAGATCCAGTTGAATAACATGAAGAGCTGTACTTGAAAGTGACCTTCACCAGTTAGCACTTTGACAGCAGACTGAGTAGATCTGCAGGGCACTTGATCTCTCCTCCACATATTTATTGCATTGCTGTTTCAATGATCTCTAAATCTGCATTTCAATATATAGATTCACACGTGCACATTTTGTTCAAATAAGTGTCCTCTTTTTGGTGATGTGTTGGCAGTCACCCTGTCCACTGCATCAAAGGATGGCTTCCCATGTAGATGAACTACCTTGCGTCAAAATGTATCACTCTCTTGGGTTCTATGGGGCTCTTTTATAAATTAGTATTGCAAAAACAATCATCATATTAAAAGGATTTATAGCAACCACAGAACATCTCCTATAACTAAATAAAGCGCATGCACATATTTCCCAAAGTTCCATTTACCCAAATAAGGCACTGGTGTAAAACTTGTCTTCTGAAAAAGGTAACACATGAAGATCAATGGTTCCTGAAGGTAAAAACTTTAACGCCATAAATAAAAATATAAGGTAGATACAAATACATGGAGCCACTAGAAGAAAGTTACTATTCTGCTGTCTCCTATACCCATGAATCAAAGTCCTATTACTGAATTCAAGGTGACCATGAGCTCTTACTCCATAGCAATCACATGTCGTTTTCACTCTTGCACCTTCCTCCTCCTTCCCCTTTGATATTAAAACTTCCAAGTATAGCATCCTTCTTGAAGGATATTCCTACCCATCTGACTAAACCAATAATTCACAGGAATTACAAAAACAGTACAGAGGGTGGGTTGTTGTAGATTTTTTTGGGGCTGTATGGCCATGTTCTAGAAGCATTCTCTCCTGTTCTTTCGCCTGCATCTATGGCAGGCATCCTCGGACCTCACAACCTCATGGCCATACAGCCCGAAAAAACCTAACAACCCAATACAGAGGGTCTCAATACCATAGCCAAAGAGAATGTAGGAGAGCGTTTTTTTTTCAAATGTGACATGCATTCAGCAGGATGAAGCCATGGTATGCTTCTCCTGTCTACTTGCCCTTCTTCCATAATTGTTAGGGGATGTGAGGCCCCTCTTCGATCACACTTAGAACCACAGCTAGGCAAAGTTGCTTTGCTAAATATCCCATAATTGTAGTCCAAAAGTATAATATTTCTAAACTTGAACTTATGGGGAAACCTGGCTCCAGAAGCCTTGTGCCTGACTTCAGGGTAGCTTTCTTCTCTTAGCCTAACCTTCCTCATAGGGCTATTGTGAGACAGAAGAATCCTGAAAAATGCTTTAACCTCTTTGCAGGAAGAGTAGAACCAATAGATAGATAGATAGATAGATAGATAGATAGATAGATAGATGATAGACAGATCATATGAACAGATTAAATGGTTTTTTTTGAAGGAAAGCAAATAATAATTCCAGGTTGTAGGACAGAAAGCTTTACCTAGCTGGTTTTATATCCACACTGTGGATATTATTCAGCTGAAATGCCAGTCTTGATAATGATGTTAGATACACTTATCTGAAAACCCATACCCTCCAACATTTCACAAATGAAAATGGAGTCATACTTGGTCAAAGAACATTACAGTGTGTGTTGGGAAATCTGATCTGTTAGACACAAAATAACCCTCAGTTGGATGTGATTCCACCATAAATATAGCAGAAACTTACGTGTGGTGAGCCAGGATAAGCTTCCATTCAACAGGATGGCAGAGTCAGAATTTTAGGTTTAAAATATTTATTCAAGAAAAGAAATACATTCAACATAGAAAAGGTCTTGGAGCTAACTAGCGTACTAAAATTCATATTCTAAGAAAGGCCAAAGGATAAAAAGTCAATATATCCATGCAACTATATTTTGCCTAGAGAGAGGCAAAATGTGTCTTCACTGGAAGTAAAAGGCAGAAAAAACAATGGAGGCTGACTGCATGGCCGACGTGCCCAGGGCAATTAAAAAAACTGTTTCAAAAAGGAGGTGACCTCACAGAGATTACATTGCTACATCTTCAAAGGGGGAGGAGATAACGGCAAGGAGGAAGAGAAAAAACAAAGCCCCTTTTGGGATAAGCATGCATAGGAATGTGGGGGGAAGGAATCCCTCACTCTAATCCTATCTCTAATCTAGCTACTCATTGAGAACTGGAGACTTGATGACACAAGAGACTTGTGCAGCTCAGGGATAAAACCCAACAGTGTGATCAAGGTGATAAATGTTATTAATGAGGATGCTAAGAGAGGTTGCAACAATATGCTTTTTCCTGAGCTGACTGGCATTACTCTCTCCTTTCTACTCTTTCTTGCAGAGTAAACAAAGGGTGCATCTAAGCCTGTTGACACCACGTTAACTGTCATGGTCCCATGCTATGGAATCTTGGTAGGTGTACTTTGCTGAGGTTCCAGCACTCTTTGGCAGACAAGGCAAAAACTACAATGTCCGGGATTCCATAGCATTTAAAGTGATGTTAAATTACATTAATCTAGTATAGATTCACCTGGAATGTCAACTATTTCTGTACTTGGAGCTGCATTTGCAGCAGTAAAATAAGCTGAGGACAAAAAGAGAAGGTGGAAGGAGAAGTGAAAAGCTTTAATTGGGACTGTCCCTGCAAAAGTGGGATGGCAGAATGGTATGAGGGCCAGCATGAAGACAGTGAATGCTGACATTTGAAGCTTTCTCACCTTAGCACAGCTGAGGTGAGAGAGATGTTTGCCTCCTCCGAGAAACTATTAGTTCCATTTGGGAACTATTTGAAAGGGGCGGGGCCAGGCCTTTTGCACTGGCCTGCCCCCTTCCTTCATTCTGGAGCCAAGCATCGACCCACCACTCCCGCCATTAGTTGCCATTAGGGGGCTGGGTAGGAATTCCCCCCCCCCCCTCTTATGTTCTAGGAGGGTTTTTTTCGCCTACCCTATACTGTTACAGGGCAAATTGGGACAGTGTGTCATTAAATAGGCGATCACGGAAAACAGTTAGGAAAAGCTAAATTTGGTATACGTCCAAGACACCCCCTTCAGGGGTGAATACCATTAACTAAAACACTCACCTGAAGTTCAATTGGATGAGGTGAGGGAAATTTTAACGGTCTAAAAATTGATAGAGTCGGGTCTCAAATACCCTGAGAGGACATCTCCGACACATTCCCCTTATAGGTTGCCTGGATTTGGTTCCCCGGGGACCCAGGGTTTTTGGCCTTAACTAGCTGAGGGTTAGGCCGAATGGGACGTTACCTCAGATTGGCCACCAAGTTCGAAATCCATAGATTTAAATTCAGCAAAGTTTAATCGGTAACAATTAATAAAAGTTGCCTATATTTAAACCCCAATACTGGTGTGTGGTCTCGTTATTTCGGGGGTTGGCAGGCAAACATACATATGCTTTTAGGATCTATCTCAGGGTTCTTCCAGACAGGCCCTGGAATCAGATCTTGGGATATAGGGCCTGTCTGGAAGAGTCCACAGTTTTCCGAAGCCTGAACAAAGAGCCTGCAAATGTCAGGAAGACCTGACTTCTGCCTGACATTACCCCAAAAAGGCCTCACTATTGTAGCAGTAAGCATGAGCCATGTGCTATATTACTTCAGATGTGTGCTGTGATCTCAGAATGCTTTGTTCTCTCTCTGCCAGTGCCAGATATTTTGCTGCCTAAAGCAGAACAGCAAGGAGCCATGTTCTGGCATACCCGCTGCAAGGTGTGTAGTGCCCTAAACCAATCAAGCTCTTTTGCCACATGAGGCAGAAAATGCCACAAGCAAACACCTTTCCTCTTTCCTGGCAGCCAAAAATGCAACAATAGCAAATTAAATAACTAAGCATTTTCTATTCCTTCACAACATCCAAAATATCCTGCCTGAGGCAGTTGCCTGCTTCTATCTTATCGTACACCCAAACCTTCCCTCTTTCTCTTATCTATTCTCTATTTGTTTGTTTCTTTTAATGTTTCTCTGTACGGAAAACACTGTGATAAATGCTGGAGCCTTGTCATATTATTATATCAGAACCCTGAAGCAATTTTTGGTTTGTATTTGTGGGGTGTGTGTGAATGAAGGGGGGGGGAGGGCATGTTTATATGAATCCCTGGGTGTTTCAACCATCACACCATGCTAATTATCTTGGGCTATTCATGAATTGCTGTGTTTCTCTGGGGGACCATAAACTTCACTCACCGTCCTAATGTTTATTACGGTGATGGTTAACAAACACCCCTTGGGCCAACTCCAGTACGTGTGGTGGATTTTTATTCTCTAGCCTCATGGCACTTTTAAGTGAGATACAGTTAAAAAATTAAAAAGGGTATCTACGCAGTTTTAGGAAAAGTGAGGTGGGAGGGGATTGGTTACTTCTTTCACTTTTATTTTGAAAGGGGAGAGAAATACTCCATTGGCACCTTAATCTTCTACTTGTCTTTTGTGGCTGAGGAACCATCCAAGTTTTCACTGCATGGAGTAAGTATTGTTGACTTTAAAACAAAATCCAATAGGACCTGCAGCAAGAGTGTGTATGTGAGTCAGAATTTGCAGGAGCCTGCCAAGGACCATACCCCTTGGGGCAGGCAAGTAGCCAAGCGGGGGTGGGGGGTGGGGCTTGCGGGGATTCAGCCCCCCTGCCCCCAAAATTTTCAGGATGGTTCACGAGAAGGCACGGTGGTGTCCTTGTCTGCACCTGGGCCCTCAGTTCACTCTCTTTCCTTTTCGGTGCCCCTGGTTTCAGCCTTCGGTGCCAGGAAAGGAAGGCTAGTGCACTGACTAACAACTATAATAAGAGCAAGGGTTTAGGAAAACAGGAAAAATACACAGTAAGGCTTATCCACTATAAAAATATATAGATTTTTTTAATATCATAAGCAGAACTAGAGAAATAGTAAGCATATCAAGGTTCAAGACATACCATTAACCCAGAGGTATATATGGGTGTTATGGTGACCAGGATACAAATGGTAAATTCCCATATAGCAGCTTCACAATAAAATTGCAGCTTCACAAAGATAGAATTCGCAGCTTCACAAAGATAGAATTCGCAGCTTCACAAAGATAGAACTCGCAGCTCCACAACGCAATACAGGCAGTCCAGATAAATCCAACAAAATATAGTCTTTAGTCTGATAATAGGGCCAATCAGTCTAAGGACGGAAGGAGACTTCAATGTGCTCCAAAATAAGGCATACAGAGTTAGGCTGCCGGGCTGCCGATGCCAACGATGGGGGGGGGGGGGGCTGCTGGTGCTCCGTTTCGCCCCTGGGCGGGGCTTTATCAAGGCCTTCATAGATGTACCGTAGTCCTTATCAATGATTGGTGAAACCGAAGCCTAACCTCACTGTCAAGCAGAGAGGTGACCATAAAGGTGCCTGTATTGCGTTGTGAAGTTGTGAATTCTATCTTTGTGAAGCTGCGATTTTATTGTGAAGCTGCTATATGGGAATTTACCATTTGTATCCTGGTCACCACAACACCCATATATACCTCTGGGTTAATGGTATGTCTTGAACCTTGATATGCTTACTATTTCTCTAGTTCTGCTAATGATATAAAAAAAATCTATATATTTTTATAGTGGATAAGCCTTACTGTGTATTTTTCCTGTTTTCTAGTGCACTGACTACCCAGGCGCCAAAGATCATTCGGAGGTCACAATAGGCCATTGCGCCCATGCACTTGGTAGGACTTCACCTGCATCAATAGGAGGATAGTGTCTAGGTCCAGGGAAGTCATGCTACCCCTCTATTCTGCCTTGGTTAGACCACACCTGGAATATTGTGTCCAATTCTGGGCACCACATTTGAAGAGAGATATTGACAAGTTGAAAAGTGTCCAGAGGAGGGCAACTAAAATGATCAAGGGTCTGGAGAACAAGCCCTATGAGGAGCAGCTTAAGGAGCTGGGCATGTTTAGCCTGAAGAAGAGAAGGCTGAGAGGAGACATGATAGCCATGTATAAATATGTGAGAGGAAGTCATAGGGAGGAGGGAGCAAGCTTGTTTTCTGCTGCCCTGGAGACTAGGACGCAGAACAGTGGCTTCAAACTACAAGAAAGGAGATTCAATCTGAACATTAGGAAGAACTTCCTGACTATGGGAGCCATTCAGCAGTGGAACTCTCTGCCCCAGAGTGTGGTGGAGGCTCCTTCTTTTGAAGTTTTTAAACAGAGGCTTGATGGCGATCTGTCAGTGGTGCTTTGAATGCAATTTTCCTGCTTCTTGGCAGGGGGTTGGACTGGATGGCCCATGAGGTCTCTTCCAACTCTTTGATTCTATGATTCCATGATTCTGTGAACAACTATTTGAAAAAGGGCAATCATTCCCCAATCCCTGCCTCTATGCATAGTTGGGCACATTGGCTCTATGTGCCAAGTTTAGTCCAGATCCAGTGTTGGGTTGGTTCAATGTCCTCTGGATAAGGGTGCACTGTAACTCCCAGATCCAAGGTCAATGAGCCCCAATCCCCACCTGTCCTGTATGCACAGTTGGCCATGTTTGGTCCAGATATGATATTGGCTGCCTTCAGGTAAACAACAACTACCATTTGAAAAGGGCAATTGACAAAATGGCCGGGGAGAAGAAATGAAGACTGTTGCTGTAAAGTAAAAAATAAGTCAAAAAGTATTCTAAACATTTCATTAATAAAAGTAAATAGCATTTATTATTTAAACTGTTATGTTTATTCATATCATGATCTGATCACCATGCTCAATATATCTCATATGCATGAGGGTATTGGGATAATGCTACAAAAGGTTTGCTACAGTAGATCTTCTCTCACTCAGACTCAGCCACCCCCACCCCCCTGAATCAAAGGATCAAGGAGCCTGCCTGCCTTGGGAAGTCCCTTCATAACTGCCAGCTGTTTTGGCTTAGTAGGGAGAGTCCTCATTAATCTGTTGTCTTCCTACTTTTCATCTTTTTAAAAAATGTTTTAGTTTTCCCCTTTGGTCCTCAGCTAGCTTTATTTGCTGCAAATTGAGTTCAAAGTGCATAAGTAGACTCTGCAGGAGTCTACCATATACCAGGCCGCTGTGGACAAGTCTACATAGGGACTACCAAACACAGCTTTGCCCAAATACAAATCAAGGAACATGAAAGGCACTGCAGGCTAATTCAATCAAAGAAGTCAGCTAGAGCAGAGCACCTGATGCACCAACCTGGACACAGCATATTATTTGAGAACACAGAAATGCTGGAGCACTTTCACAACCACCATGTCGGACTACACAGAGAAGCCATTGAAATCCACAAGCATGTGGCTAATTTCAACAGAAAGGAGGAAACCATGAAAATGAACAAAATCCAGCCATCAGTATTTTTAAAAACTCTAAAATCAGGACAGGAAAGAAAGAGCAACACTCAAAATTTGGGAATTCCAGACAAGAATCAATCAGAGCCAACTAACATCTCCCAACAAAGGATCCCCAGGCAGCAACCAGCCAGTCTTTGAAGCTACAAGGCCATTAAATGCTAATCAAGATGGCCAATTACAACATTCATACTTGCCTCAAGCAGACAAGAGTTCTTTCTTCCACCCTGGACATTCCACAGATGTATAAATCTCACTTGCCTAGCTTCCAACAGACCTCACAACTTCTGAGGATGCCTGCCATAGAGGCAGGTGAAATGTCAGGAAAGAATGCTTCTGGAACATGGCCATACATCCTGGAAAACTCACAGCAACCCAGTTTGAACTCATTTAAATCAGGAAGGGGAAGGAAACAATGGGAGCGAGCTTGCCCTTCCCAGTAGGCTCAGGCAAAACAAAGTGTAGAAGCCTCTCCTAGCTAATCTCTTCTTTCCGGTTAATGGTTTTGCCATCTTCACCATACTCAGATGCTTGTTGGCCACATATGTGCAGGATTTCATCTGTGTTGTCTTGTATGGTACTTGACCTCTTCCAGATTTAGGCATGTGTTCCCTTCTCCTTTCTCTCCTTGCTTGCGCACTTGCTCTGTATTCCAGTTCAGATAATGGGCTCTGTGGTACTTGTACAGCACATTATCCAGTCTTTCATAAGTGAAAGTGGGCTATATGTGTAGTTCAGTAATACCTAAGAATGGACAAAACAGTGTGGCCGAGCAACAAGTAGGTAAAAGTGATTAATGAGGAAGAGCCGACATTTCATCCCAGCTTGCTGGGATGAGAGGGATTTGCCCCCCCCGGCTCCGATGAGAGCGAAGGTTCTGGAAGGAACCTTCTGGCGTGGGGGCGGGGCTTTCAGCGAGGCCCCGCCTCAACAAGCCATTGCTAGCTTGTTCAGCGTGCAGGAAGGTTGGGTTTTTTCCCTCTCTGCACGCTACCTAGCACTAAAAGAGCAGAAGATAGTAGAGTGAATTGAAGGTGAAGAGGAAGATCGAGGAGAGTGGAGGAAGAGTTAAAAGAGAAGTGGAAGATTGAGGAGTGAAGATCGAAGGAGTAGACGTGGAGTTGAGGGGCCGTGGGAAGTGTGAAGAAGCGTAAAGAAGAGGATAGCTGAAGGACCGAAGAGTGAAGACAGAAGAGCGGGGAGTGGGAAGAAGAGAATAAAAAGAAGTACGAAGAGGATAGGAGCGGCGGGGGACAATAGGCATATCGCGGGCTGGGTCGGCGGATTAAGGTCGGTGCCGGGTTTTTTGGGGCGGGGTGTGTGGTTCCCCCTCCCCTTCCCCCCCTTCAATTTTTCAGTCTTTCTACGGGTATTTATTTATTCATTTATTTTCTTTACGGTTGGGAGGGCGGCGGGGTGGGGGTGGGCTTCGGGTTGGGGGCTGCGAGGCATTCGGCGCCCCCCCCTCCTCTCCTCCCCTTCTGTTCCCTGCTCTCCCCTCTTCACCCCCCCTCCTTGTCCCTATTGCCCGGGTGGAGGGTCGCGCCAGCGGGGGGGGGCTGGGGGGGGTTCGGCTTTGGGACCCGGGGGCGCAGGCCGCTTACCGGCGGTTGGGGGTGGTCGCGGGCGGGCCGGGAGGCCTCGCTCCGCCCGACGGCGCCGGGTTTGTGAGCCTCCGGGGTGGCGGCCGCCTTTTGGCCCTGGCGGCCGTTATTTTTGGCGGCGGCCGCCATTTTGGGGCGGCCGCCATTTGAGGGCGGCCGCCATGGTGCGGCCGCCATTTGAGTGGTGGCCGCCATGTTGGGGCGGCGGCCGCCATTTTGAGTGGCGGGCGGCGCTGGCGGCCGCCATTTTTGGGGGCGGCCGCCATTTTTGGCGGCCGCCATTTTGCGGCCAGCGGCGCGGCCGCCCGTTTTGTTGGCGGCCGCCATTTTGGGGCGGCCGCCATTTGAGTGGCGGCCGCCTGGCGGCCGCCATGTTGGGGCGGCCGCCATTTGAGTGGCGGCGCGTTTTCGCTGGCGGCCGCCATGTTGGGGCGGCCGCCATTTTGGGGCGGCCGCCATTTTGAGTGCCAGCGGCGCGCCGCCGTTTTGTTGGCGGCCGCCATTTTGGGGGGCGGCCGCCATTTGAGTGGCGGCGCCGCTGGCGCGGCCGCCATGTTGGGGGCGGCCGCCATTTGAGTGGCGGCCGCCATTTGTTGGCGGCCGCCAGGTTGGGGGCGGCCGCCATTTTGCGGCGGCCGCCATTTTGTGGCGGCCGGCCAGCTTGGGCGGCCGCCGTTTTGTTGGCAGCCGCCATTTTTTGCGGCGGCGCGGCCGCCATTTGAGTGGCGGCCGCGTTTTCGCTGGCGGCCGCCATGTTGGGGGGGCGGCCGCCATTTGGTGGCGGCCGCCGTGTGGGGGCGGCCGCCCTTGGAGTGGCGGCCGCCATTTTGCGGTGTGGCCGCCATTTCGTGGCGGCCTGCCATCTGGGGGCGCGGCCGCCATTTTGTTGGCGGCCGCCATTTTGAGGCGGGGCGCGGCCGCCATTTTGTAGGCGGCCGCCATTTTGTAGGCGGCCGCCAGGTTGCTGTTGGAGGGGGGGCCTGGGTTCGAGGCCCCCCAGGGGAGAAGGGAAGGAAACCCATTTAGCGGCCGGCATGTGGCCGGCGGCCGGCAATTTAGGCGCGCGGCCGCCATTTTCGTCGGCGGTCGCAATGTGCGGGCAGCTGCCATTGGGGTAGGGGCCTACATTTTTATAGACAGCTTCGAATCCAGGGAGAGCGTGGATGAGCTCCCTCTGTCAGTTCCAGCTCCCCATGCAGGAACACTATATTTGGCTGGCAGTGGCCAATGGAGCGGCGTACGCCATTGATCCTAGTTTATGGGTTTGAGGTAGGTGCCGTTGTTGCCGCAGACCGACAGGTCACAGGTTGGATCCAAGTAACGGGGTAAGGGGGGCTCCCTTCGTCCTCCCAGCTCTGGGCGAAGCGCGGCCAGGGGTGGATAGGTCGGAGATGGTGGCACTTGCAGAGGGGGACTCATGGGAATGTTGTGTGCTACCTTTTGCAGGATGGAGCCCAAGAAGAACATTCCTGGGAAGAAAGGAAAAGGACCGGCGCAGAGGGCCGGAGAGAAGCGCCCACCCCCGGCAGAGGAGTCATCATCGGATGAGGAGGCCGTGCCCTCAGAGACCCTGGCGGCCATGTTGGCCAGGATCGCGGGTCTCGAGAAGCGCATGGGGTTGCCCGTGCGGCCTACGGAAGGGGGGGGGGGGCGGGCCGGGTGAGTAAGGCCCGGCTCGTCAAGCAGATGCTCTCCCGTCTTGCCGTTTTAGAGGCGGGCCAGGAGGCTGTGAACCCAGAGGAGACGGCTGAGGGAGCGGAGGAGGCGCGACAGGAGGAGCCGATGGGCCAGGGCCAGCTGCTGGAGCCGTGCGGACGTGCGGAGGAAAGGGAGACCCGTGCAGGCGTGCAGGATGGTCGGGCGTTAGCGGCAGAACCGGTGCGGGCGACGGAGCCGCTTCCCGGACGGGCGGCCTCGGCGGTGGCAACGCAGACGGCTGGACCAGCGCCGGAAGTGGCCGGGCCTTCGGGATACGGTAGGGAGCCCAGCTCTATTTGGCCTTGGGGGGGGTTCCCCGGGCTGGGGGGCGTCCTGGGGGCGCCATGCGGAGCCTCTTCCCCGCGGGCGCCGGGCGGTAGCGCGGGTGCGGTGGGGAGTGGAATGTTAGTTGGTTCAGGGGGCTCCCCTGCGGTTTCCGCGGGACCTGCAGTTGTGGCGTCGTCTGATTTATCCCTGGGGGGGCCGGCACAGGGGGCCACTTGCGGGGCGGTTACGGTGGAGGCGGCGCGTACGGGCGAGCTGACTCAGTACTGGGGGACGGACCGGTGGACGGCTCCTATTCTGCCGGCCGCAACAGATGGAGTGTTGGGGGCCCATTTGGCCCCTAAAACGCTGGAGAAGATCCTGCGAAATGAGTACATAGATATCTTCTCATTGCTCTATAAGGAGCTCGAGAAGAAGGAGAAGGAGGAATTAGACGACGAGGGAAAAGAGAAACTGAAGCACAGGAAGGTCGAGCAGAATTGGGAAAACTGGCTCGCCTGTTACACGATTTATATGGGCATACTGGTGGATGCCCAGCCCTACAGGGCAAAATCGTTGGTGCGGTATTTGAACATCATTTACGGGGCCAAGGTCAGGTTTATCGGGAAGGCCTGGCTCGAATACGATCGGCGCTTTAGGGCCCTGGCGGCCGGAGATCCGCGGATACGGTGGGACCTCATTCACGAGCAGCTCTGGCTGGCCGTGATGAATGCCGCTAAGTCGGTCCCAGGGGAGCCGGCGGACAGTGGGCACCTGGTCCAGAACACCAAGGGTACGCAGCCCTTTCGGTCGGCCGCCCAGGGTGGGCAGTCACAGAAGCAGCGGCCGGTGTGCTGGGAGTTCTCCTCCCAGGGGGCATGCAGCAGGAAGGTGTGCAGGTACCTGCACGCCTGTTCAACCTGCGGCGGGCAGCACGGGGCTAAGCAATGTACTAAGGGGAAGCCTTGGAGGGGGAATCCCAGAGAGGGATACGCCAAAAAGGCTTCGGCTCAGCCACCCCTTCCCAAAGGGCCCCAGCCCAGTTAAACTGGGCCCGCTAGGACAGTGGCTGAAGATTTACCCGAACCGAACCGCGGCACAATATCTGTTGTCCGGGTTCACCTTCGGCTTCCGCATTCCAGCCCTGGGTCCTAGGGCACCACGTCTTTCTCCCAATTTAAAGTCGGTAATTGGGATGGAGGAGGCCAAAGAGTTAAGGGAGGGACGGGTGTTGGGTCCGTTTGAGTCTCTCCCAGTTGATAGTTTGCGAGTTTCCCCGTTGGGAATTGTGCCTAAGAAGGCACCGGGCGAGTATCGCCTCATTCATCATCTGTCCTATCCAAGGGGCAGCTCTGTGAATGACGCGATACCGGACGAGTTGTGCACAGTGTACTACACGTCTTTCGACGCGGCGGTGCGGGTAGTAAAACGACACGGGCCGGGAGCGGAATTGGCTAAGTGTGATATCAAATCTGCTTTTAGATTGCTCCCGGTCCACCCAGCGGATTTTGATTTGTTGGGTTTTCGGTTCGATGGCTTGTTTTACATCGATCGCGCATTACCCATGGGTTGCTCCGTGTCGTGCGCCGCCTTCGAGACGTTTAGTACCTTTTTGGAATGGGCGGTCAGAACCGAGGCGGGCCTTAGCGGGGTGGTCCATTATTTGGATGACTTCCTTTTCGTGGGCCGTTTTGGGTCAGGTGACTGTGAGTCGCTGTTGGACGCGTTCAAGCGCCTTGCCCAAAGCTTGGGGTGCCCTAGCCGAGGAAAAACTGAGGGGCCGGCCTCGGTTCTGACATTCCTGGGTGTGGAGTTGGATACGGTGAACCAATATTCCAGGCTGCCATCGGGGAAGGTGGCAGACCTGAAGTGCAGGATTGAGCAGTTTTTGCTCAAGAAAAAGGCCACGTTGAAAGAATTCCAGGTGTTGATAGGTCACCTGAACTTTGCTTGCAAAGTGGTGGCTCCTGGCAGGGCTTTCCTGCGCAGGTTGTGTGATGCGATTTCTGGCACTGTGTTGCCGCATCACCGTATCCGGGTTACCAGGGACATCAAATCAGATTTGGAAATTTGGCTGAGTTTTATTTCAAATTTCAATGGCATTTCCTTTTGGCGACAGGATTTGCTAGTAAAAGATGCCCTGAAGGTAGCTTCGGATGCCTCCGGATCTTTGGGTTTCGGAGTGTTTTTTGAGGGTCAGTGGTGTGCACAACTGTGGCCTGAGGAATGGCACAGTTTGGGTGTTACATCTGATCTGACTTTTCTGGAATTCTTTCCTATTTTTGTGGCAGTGCACATTTGGACTGAGAGGTTTGCCAACTCCACTGTGCATTTTGGTGTGATAACATGGCCACTGTGCATGTTATCAACACGCTCACTTCACGTTCCCGCAGGGTTATGGGCCTGTTGCGTGCGTTTACGCTTCAGTGTTTAGAGGCGAACATATTGTTTCGGGCATTCCACATTGCAGGGCTCGATAACTCATTGGCTGACGCTCTGTCTCGTATGCAGATGGAGCGCTTCAGGCAATTGGCGCCCGACGCAGAGGTCCTCCCGAAAAACATGCCAGACCATCTCTGGCTGGTTGGAGTGACAGTAGCGGTCGGCATGGCGCTGGCGTTAGCCCCCAGCTCCCGACGCGGATACTTCAGGGCCGTCAGGGAGTTTTCGGAGTTCAGGGAGTATTATGGTTTACCTGAGACCTTCCCTGTGCCGTATGACCACATCGCCCAGTTTTGTGTTTATCATCACAGGCGGGGTCTTGCTGCCCGTACCATCCGGGTTAAACTGTCAGCGCTGGCCTATTGGTTCAAGGCGCAGGGCCTGCAAGACCCGACTAACGATTTTCGCCTGCACAAATTGATGGCTGGATGGTCCAGACAAATTGGCAGGTCTGTTGACCAGGGAACCCTTCACCCCTGATATTTTGAAGGGTTTGGGCCGGGTGTGGTCATCGGTGTGTGACTCCCGTTACGAACAGGCTTTGTTCCATTCGGCTGCCCTTACCGCATTTTTTGGGGCCTTTAGAATCAGTGAGTTGGTGGCTTCATCAAAGGAAGACCTCTCTCACAGGGCCCTTCTACTATCTGACATTTCTTTGGATCAGGACAATTTGGCCTTGAATGTCAGGTTTTCAAAAACTGATCAGGCTGGTAAGGGCTCTTTGGTCCGTTTGGGGAGAGCTAGTGACGGCGAGTTGTGTCCAGTGCGTGCCATGTCACAATATTTGGCCGTTCGTGGCATGGGTACCGGTTATCTTTTTTGCCATCTGGACGGGACGCCACTGTCTAAATTTCAGTTTTGGGCAGTCACTAAAAAGGCCCTGAAATTATTGGGCTTGGAAGGGGTGAAGTTCGGAACCCACTCCTTCAGAATTGGCGCGGCGTCCTCTGCAGCTGCAATGGGGTATGACACCGAAGCAATTAGGTCCCTCGGGAGGTGGCGATCGGACGCTTACAAAGTTTATGTTCGTAATGTTCAGTTGTAAGCGGTTTGATGTTGCCCAGTTTCTTTTCATTTCAGGTCCGATGGGATGCGCCGGGAGGCTGAAGGTCCTGATCTGCGGACACAGCTATGTGTACTGGGCGGAGAAGGCAGCGCTCCAGTCACCCCTCGGACGACAGTTAGGCCTGGCATCCCGGTTGGATGTACAGTGGTTGGGCAGACGAGGTCTGCGGTGGGACGGGCTTTGGCCATTGTTGTTCCACGGAAGGGGAGTCCCACCCCCGGATATTCTGGTCATTCATTTGGGAGGGAATGACCTGGGATTGCTGACCGGCCGAGCGCTGTATCTGCAGGCTCGGGCCGATCTGTATGCAATCTGGCGGGCATGGCCCGCGGTGCACATCGTGTGGTCGGCAATTGTGCCGAGGATGTGCTGGCCCGGTGGTGGCGACTTCAGGCTCTTGGTAAGGGCGCTGAAGCGTGTGAACAGGGCCATGAGGTCGGTGGTACATGGTGCCAACGGCTCTTATGTGCCGCATAGATTTTTGCATCCGGAGAATCATGGGATTTTCCGGAGTGATGGGGTTCACTTGTCGGATGAGGGCAACCACCTGTTTTTATTGGACATCCAGCAAGGTTTAGTGGGGGTGTTAGAAGATTGGTGGGGGTTGGGGACAAGGTAGACACCTGCCCCCAAGTTGTGGCGGTTGGTTGTTAGGGAAATTTCCTAATTGGTGTTTACCGGAAGGCACCCCCTTTAGGGGTGAGGGCCAGTTAGTTAAAGCCTCACAGTGAAGTTCTGTTGTTGAGTGAGGTGGATTGGATGGCCCTGGAAGGGTGGGGGGCCAGGCTCAAGCTCGGGTGAGTTGGCCCCTTACCCTTTTCCCTGTTGTGGCTGGATCTGGTGTTTTGGCAGACCAGCCTCGGTGTTCGCCCCCAAATTTGGTTGAAGTTGATTGATTCCTAGCACCCCCTTGAGTTAGTGGTCAGGAATCCAATAGGTAACAATAAATGTTGCCCAAAGATTTGAACCCAAAGTTACTTGTCCGTGTGGTTATTGTTGTCGGCTCGTTATTCGGGGTTTGGGTGGGCAACGACATTTCATCCCAGCTTGCTGGGATGAGAGGGATTTGCCCCCCCGGCTCCGATGAGAGCGAAGGTTCTGGAAGGAACCTTCTGGCATGGGGGCGGGGCTTTCAGCGAGGCCCCGCCTCAACAAGCCATTGCTAGCTTGTTCAGCGTCCCACCACTCCCGCCCTTGGTTTCAATTCAGGCCACCTTAGGGGCCAGGTGAGGTATTTTGACTCCTACTGCTGCTTTTAAGCCGGGGAGGGTTTTTGCCCACCTCCTAAATTCAGTAGGGGCTATTTGGTTGTGGTGTTTTTTGTATAAATAGGTTAGTTTAAATAGAGAGGCGGTTGGTTGTTAGGGAAATTCCCTAATTGGTGTTCACCGGAAGGCACCCCCTTTAGGGGTGAGGGCCAGTTAGTTAAAGCCTCACAGTGAAGTTCTGTTGTTGAGTGAGGTGGATTGGATGGCCCTGGAAGGGTGGGGGGCCAGGCTCAAGCTCGGGTGAGTTGGCCCCTTACCCTTTTCCCTGTTGTGGCTGGATCTGGTGTTTTGGCAGACCAGCCTCGGTGTTCGCCCCCAAATTTGGTTGAAGTTGATTGATTCCTAGCACCCCCTTGAGTTAGTGGTCAGGAATCCAATAGGTAACAATAAATGTTGCCCAAAGATTTGAACCCAAAGTTACTTGTCCGTGTGGTTATTGTTGTCGGCTCGTTATTCGGGGTTTGGGTGGGCAAATTGCAATCTTCAGGAGCGAGATCTGAGAGGCATACCGTACTGGTACAGTGTCACCCTTAATGATTTCATACAGTCCCTGCATATGGCAGGGACATGGCTACTGCCATTTTTGAGCTCCCCCCACCATTGGCGGCAACCACAGATTCTCCAATCCAGATTGGAAGTTTCAGCACCCACTCTATAGGATGACTCCCGGTGTATAACACTACTCCCACATATAAGACTACTCCCGCGTATAAGTCGACTCCTGCGTATAAGATGACCCCTGACTTTTGAAAGTAGTCTTATACACCAGAAATTACGGTAATTGGTTTTGCACTTTGAACCCAAGGGAAAAAAATATTTAAGGATAGTCAAGTTGGTTATGTAACAAAATACAAGAAAACCCAAACTCCTCAAGCAATTATGCCATTTTTTGGGTGAACACCAAAGCATAAAGTACATTATGCAGGTTTCCAAAAGTTCACTGATTTCTTTATCAGGCTAATATGTTAAAAATCATACAGGAGAAAAAGGGATCATGTTGTTAGACTCATAGGCCAGGGCACATGTGGCCAAACAATGTTTTGATGTTCCCAAGATAGCAAAAATGCTTAATAAGGAAGAATACCGCAAGACAGAAGAGGTTGTAGCACTTACAGGGAAGGGCAAGACTAATCAGTCCCAACATCACCTGGGTCTTTCTGTTAGTGCATTTTTTTTCCAATTTGAATTCAGCTTGCAACAGCCATACTAAGCTGAGGAGCAAGAGAGGAAATAAGAGGTGGGAAAAGAAACAGGGACATTTTAAAAGCAGGTGAAAAAATGAGATGACAGACAACTAACTGATTGCTTTGCCACATCGTGACAATTGTGGGTTATGAAATAAGGGCATTATAAAATCAGGTGAGAATGTGGGGCAGCAGAATATTAATTGGGGCTGTCCCTGCTGAATGTTGGCAGTTGGAGAGTATGGCACAGAATGGGTCCAAACAGGGCCGTAGCCAGGATTTTGATTCGGAGGGGGGCTGAGTTTGGTTGGGGGGCTGAGACTGGGTGGAAGAGGGTCTACCCTAGCAAACCTTTTGTATTGTTATCCCAATAACTCCATGAATGTGGGATATAATGAGCATGGTGATCAGATCATGATATGAATAAACATAACAGTTTAAATAATGTACCAGTAAGGCCTTCTCGTGGACCACCCTGAGAATTTCGGGGGGGGGGGCTGAAGCCCCCTTAGCCCCCCTGGCTACATGCCTGGGTCCAAATGAGCATGAATTGGTGACAGAGCTGAAGAGGAGGTGGCAGCAGCAGCAGCAGCAGCAAAAAGACAACTTACCTGAGAGCATTTTCCCCAGTCTTTTCCTACCTCTCCTCGCTGACTAAAGACCCCCTAAGAAACCAATACTCTTAACCCAATCCAGGGATTATGAGTGGGTGGAGAAAGATTTGAATCCAGAGCCCCTGGTGTTGCTGCGCAGTGTTTGATACTCTTTGATCTTACTTTTGCTAGTAATCTCCCTCCCTCTGTGTGGATAAGGGGATGGAGAGAGAGAAAGAAGGAGGGAAAGAGATGTGTGTGTCTCTAACCAAGGTCCCATGCAATCTGACAGCAATGGGGATGGAGAGTGGGTGGGGAAAGGGGGAGGGGCAGGAGCAAAGATCCCCAGCTACGCTGTGATAGCAAAGCCACTGTATCAAGCAACGAAAGGAAGTAATCAAGACCCATTCGTGTGGACGGAGGAATGTGAGCAGGCTTTCAGAGAACTGAAGCAAGCTGTCATTTCGCCTCCAGCATTGGGCCTGCCAGATCTGGATAAGCCGTTCTACCTTTTTGCTGCAGAGCGAGATGGTACCGCGGTTGGGGTTTTGACACAGTACATAGGCACATTCCAACGGCCCATAGCTTATCTGTCCAAGCAGCTAGACACTGTAGCTAAGGGTCTTCCACCCTGTTTGAGGGCCGTTGCAGCTTCAGTGGATTTAATCAGAAGGCCACTAAGCTCACCTTAGGGAGACCACTCACCGTGAGAGTCCCACACCATGTCAAATCACTGTTAGACACAAAGGGTCCATGCTGGCTGACCAATGAGAGACTGACTAAGTATGAAGGGGTTCTCTGTGATAACCCCCTCGTTTCCTTGGAGATGTGCCCCATGTTAAATCCGGCCACCTTGTTGCCTAGCCTTTCAGAGCCCTCACAGCATGACTGCATACAGACAATGGACTTGGTTTACTCCAGCAGGCCAGATTTGCGTGATTTCCCTTGGGATAGGGTAGATCTAACCTTATACACCGATGGTAGTAGTTTCGTAAGAGAGGGAGTGCGTTATGCCGGCTATGCTGTCGTTACCTGGGAGGACGGGGTTCTGGAGGCAGAGCCGCTACCCCCTGGAACTTCGGCCCAACTGGATGAGCTGATTGCACTAACTCAAGCTTTGAAACTTGCCGAGGCGCAAAGGGTTAACATCTATACTGATTCTCGTTTTGCGTTTTTAACGTTACATGCTCATGGAGCACTGTACAGGGAAAGAGGCTTTCTGACCTCTGCTGGAAAGGCTGTCAAGTATGCAGATGAGATGTTGGCTTTGTTAGATGCTATTTGGCTCCCTAGCAAAGTTGCAGTGATGCACTGTAAATCCCATCAAAGAGGAAACGACCCGGTGGTTCAGGGGAATAGGTTAGCAGATTTGACTGCCCGAGAAGTAGCAATGCAGAAGCCGACTCCAGTAATGTTAAACCTCACAGACTCAGGGCCTAAGGTGGAAAGATGTCATTACACTAGAGAGGAGGAGGAATGGGCCCTGGGCGAGGGAGGAGAGTGGAAAGAAAGTTATATAGCAATGCCAGATCACCGCGTCTATGTCCCTAAGACACAGGCGTGGCACATAGTTCAGCACTTTCATGAGAACACACATCTAGGTAAGAGTGCCCTGGCAGCTCTGTTGGAAAGGCAAATGTACATTAATAGTCTGCATAGCTTAACAGCTGCGGCAGCACAGAGATGTTGGACGTGTGCAAAGAATAATCCTAGAGAGGGTCCTTTGAAAGCGCCTGGGATTCAATATCAAGGGACTTGGCCTTTTGAAGCACTTGTGACTGACTTCACAGAGATGCCACGAAGTGGAGGCTTAAATATTTGTTGGTTTTGTTGATACGTTTCCGGTTGGGTTGAAGCTTATGCTACGAGGACAGAAAGAGCGACAGAAGTGATTAAGGCTCTTTTGAAAGACATTGTTCCTAGATTCGGAGTGCCTTTGCAAATAGGCTCGGACAACGGGCCAGCTTATGTGCACCACGTGGTACAGGGACTGAGCAAATGGTTAGGTATCACGTGGAAGCTTCACTGCTCTTACAGGCCGCAATCATCTGCTAGAGCAGAAAGAGTAAACAGAACATTGAAAAACTGTTTGGCAAAGATTTGTCAAGAGACTAAGTTAAATTGGAGGCTTGCGTTGCCTTTGGCCCTCTTGAGGGTCAGATGCACGCCTCACAAGAAGACAGGGCTTTCCCCTTTTGAAAGACTATATGGAAGGCCCCCGTTGAACCTAAAGACTATTACTGGACTATCTTCAGACAGTCATGTGTTAGGCCATCAACAGACCTTGCAGCAAGTGCAGATGTTAGGGAAACAGTTAGAGAAATTGAGTCAATACACTGCAGATTTGCATCCGCCCCTCCCTACTACCTCTCCTCACTTGTTTTCCATAGGTGAGGACGTCCTGCTGCGGGAGTGGGCGACACAGCCGTTGCAGCCCCGATGGCGTGGTCCGTACACTGTGTTGCTGAGTACACCAACTGCCGTCAAGGTGGAAGGAATCCGTCCGTGGATTCACTACACGCGGGTGAAGAAGGCTCCGACTGTTTGGGAATCTGCCGTGGATCCGGACGATCCATTAAAACTGAGGATTTACAAAAATCAACAACACCCTGTTTAGGGGGTGATCAGACCACAGAAGAGTCGCCAGAGACCAACGTTCTTCAGCCAAGCAATAGTGGTCCAACGAAAGGTAAATGGACAGAGCCAGGAGCTTGCTCTCTGGGATGGTGGTTTAGTATCCTAATGGGACAGAGTTGCAGGAGTGAACCACCTGGGAGAGTGAGATGTACCACGCTTGGGTGCATGGCTCTGATATTGACATTGTACATAACCGGGACACATGGAGGGTGGGACCAAAACCTTTTTCATAAGCTTGTTACCAACATGTCACATGAGCTTAGTCTGAACGACTGCTGGGTGTGCTCACATGGGCCTTCTAGTCATAGACAGGGCTGGCCAATTGTACCAAGTGCTGTGTTAACGTTACAAGGTTGGAATGACATCAAGGGTAAACCAGCACACATGGAAAGGAGCACAGATGAGGCCCAGTTTATGCTCACGCACCGTTCCCCAGCCTTGGAGGCACCGCTGTGCTTCAGGTGGAGGAATGATGGGAAAATATATGAGACAGGGAGTCAAAAGCATGGAAGATATGAGCTCTTCAACCGAGTTGAGCTAGGGTCCTACCCCGCGTGCAATTATACTATTACTATTCATGACAGATACAGACCACACTGTGGTCAAAAGAGGAAAGGCATTTGGACTTGGGGTTGGGAAGAGTCAAAGTGCACTCACATATTGTATGGGAACCATCAACAGGATGCTATTGTCAACTTAGTGCAAAATCTGCCAGCCAGCCGCACAGGTGAGCGTGCGACAAGTCTCCCCAAAGGAATTTTGTGGGTTTGTGGGAGCTGGTCTGGCCCAGTTTTACCTGTTGCTTGGAGTGGGATTTGTACCCTAGGAATGGTGAGGCCCGGAGGGCTCAGAGTGCATCCAAAAATGACCCCAGTCACCAATCTATACATGCATATCCAGAAACGGTCGGCAGAGTCGATTCAGTATTATGGATATGACCCGGACAAGACATTTCTTACTGGAATTCAAAGGGCTTTTGCGATTGCATCGCCCCGCCTGGGAGTCGCATGGAATATTAGACAGTTACGTGTGTTATCATATGGCCTGGAGTCATTGGCTAATGACTCAGCTGCTGGGATGTCCTCACTGCAAACAGAGGTAGATTCCCTAGCTGGTATGGTAATGCAGCAAAAGATTGCACTTGACTACCTTCTGTCAAAGCAAGGTGGCTTGTGTGTATGGTTAAACACAACGTGCTGTCACTATATAAACATGTCAGGCGAAATTGAGGTTAATGTGGAGAGAATTCAGAGTGTGGCAAGCCAAGTGCAGAAGACATATGAAACTCCAAGTGATTTCTGGAGTTTTCTAACGAGTTGGCTGCCAAATTTTGGCTGGTTAAGATCCATTGTAATGCTAATAATCATGGTATTCTGTTCTGTAATGATCTTGCTGTGTTGCTTACCCTTGATTTTGAAATGTTGTGCCTCTGCAGTGCAAGAATCAACAGGAATGATCCAAACTGTACAAACTGTGGTAAAACGTGATTGGAAAGTTAATTGGGCTGCCTAGTGAGGGGTCCACAAAGGTAGTGTAAGTAACTTCATGCTGCGTTACTTACAAGAAAAAAAAGAGTGAAATATAGCAGAGTTGGTACTTTGAGCAGAAGTACAGTCAGAGGAGAGTGATGCACAAGCAAGAGCTTTAGAATAGCTGGCTTTCTGTGCCAGAAATCACGCTGGCATGTAAGCCGTAAATGCTGTGCCCTGATTGGTACGCCAAGTGTATGCAGTGATTTGCTAAAGTACATCATGTGTCTTCAATGATAACAAAAGCCTTGATTGGCCAAAGCAGTACATGGCATGGGTTTGTTTACCTAAATGCTAATAGGATAAGAACTACGCAAGCGCAGAAGGGTCTGCCCCCTCCTTTGCTGGCAGGGAAGAGGCAGAAGCAAATGTTGCGATTTGGGTACAGGCTGGCCAGAGCTGCTGATACTGTTCTATGGGAAATGAATTTTCTTGCTGCGCCACAGTGTTTTAACGAATAGAAGCCTGATAATGATATGATGCTAATAAGTATTGTGTTTAATTGGATAAATGAAATGTGTTCTGAGACACTGGCCAATGGGGGGTTATAAAGAAGGGCGGGCCAAGATCTGCCGCCATGAGGGGTATATAATGAGTGCTTTTAGAATGTATGTTAGGATTTGCCCGGAGCAGCTTGTTCTGTGGGTGAACCCCACCAGCTGGTGTCAAATTTCAATAAACTTGACTTCACTTTTAAAACAGTCAATTGTCCGTTCTCTCGTTCCTGTGCCCGCGCGTCCACGTCGCTGTTGGTAAGAAAGGGATCTTCCACCCGGAGTTCTGGGACTCCTAATTTGCTGCTACATAAGCGCAGAAGGGTCTGCCCCCTCCTTTGCTGGCAGGGAAGAGGCAGAAGCAAATGTTGCAATTTGGGTACAGGCTGGCCAGAGCTGCTGATACTGTTCTATGGGAAATGAATTTCTTGCTGCGCCACAGTGTTTTAACGAATAGAAGCCTGATAATGATATGATGCTAATAAGTATTGTGTTTAATTGGATAATGAAATGTGTTCTGAGGCACTGGCCAATGGGGGGTTGTAAAGAAGGGCGGGCCAAGATCTGCCGCCATGAGGGGTATATAATGAGTGCTTTTAGAATGTATGTTAGGATTTGCCCGGAGCAGCTTGTTCTGTGGGTGAACCCCACCAGCTGATGTCAATTTCAATAAACTTGACTTCACTTTTAAAACAGTCAATTGTCCGTTCTCTCGTTCCTGTGCCCGCGCGTCCACGTCGCTGTTGGTAAGAAAGGGATCTGCCACCCGGAGTTCTGGGACTCCTAATTTGCTGCTACAGTACGACTCTGGCGGGTGGTGCACTGCTCATCTCCATTTCTAAGCCGAAGAGATGGTGTTGTCCATAGACAACTCCAAGGTTATGTGGCCAGCATGACTGCATGGAGTGCCATTACTTTCCTGCAGAAATGGGATCTATTGATCTACTCACATTTGCATGTTTACAAACTGCTAGGTTGGAAGAAGCTGAGGCTGACAACAGGAGCTCACCCTGCTCTCCGGATTCGAACTGCCAGTGTTTCAGTCAGCAAGTTCTGCAGCTCAGTGGTTTAACCCATTGTGCCACCAGGGCCCCCCTAAGTGTAACCAGTAATATATAGTAAATAGAATAGAATTGTTAAAACAATGGAAAGCTAGACCACCTTTTAAAAGCCAGTAACTTAGTCCTTATAACAAACGTAGCAATCATAGGACCCGATATAAATTGTTGCCATACATTTCTCAATCCTTACCATGGCCATGTTTTCTAAGGCTTCTGGTAATTGCAGTCAAGAAAAACACACAAAACTCTATATTTCCTACACTTGCCTTACAGCATTTTTGTTGGGGTGGGCTGGAGGTATGGCAGCAAAACCACTGCATTTGCAAGCAGGCACTTTTCCATTGGGGCCATTTTCAAACCAAAAAAGTAAGCTGAAGTTTTCCCTTGAAAAAATTGAATTGGAAGGAATTTCAGGGAATACAAATGATGTATGGACTTATATGGCCATGAGTCCCAATGTAAAGCAATTCAGCCTTACCTTTTCAAAGTAAAAGGAACTACAGATGTGACTGGCAAGGGATGGAGAGGAGACAGTTACAGGTAACTGGAAAGTCACTCAGGCTGTCCCTTGTGACATCACTCTTGGCATCCCTTGTGACATCACTCCCATCATCCCCTGGGCCATCGAAGAGGTTGCTGGGCCTGCTTCCTTGATTCTGCTGGGCTTTGCTAGGTTCTACATTGCCTCCATCCCAAGAGGGCCCTTGTCAATATAGAATAAAGGCATACACTGTGAATTATACCAATACTGTCACATGGTAGATCAATTGCTGGAACTAGAAATAGATGTTCACTGATCAACCTCTGGAGCTGGGCACATTAACCAAAATCTGTTTTTGTTTTCCCAGTGCAGTCTGACTAGACCTCCTTCCAAAGACAAATGCAAACTCATCTCATTGTTGGTTGGTGGCTTCCATGTCAAGAGGAGTAGCAAATCCACTCCTTCTTTTCATCCAAGCTTTAAAGAAGTGTGGCAAGGCACTGAACCCAGTTCCTAGCTTCCTCTTTTTCTTTGATAATTCTGTAAAGCTACCCAAGATGTGGAAGGGATTCTCTGCCCAACTGATATGGGAGCAACCTGTTACTGCTTTAAGAAAATATTGGAAGCAAGGACTGCTGGGTTTGGGGGAGAAGAATGCAATTAAATGGGTGAACCTGTGTAAATTAGTGCTGTCAGTTTCACGCAGCTATTTTTTGGAAGATAGTGGGACCTACTACTGCAGCGATGACACCTAGGATATATAAGTTCTGTGCTTCTTCATTTCTGGAAAATAGTGGAATCTAAGTGCTTGAGTCAGCAGAGCAGTAGGATTGGGAAATTCTGGCATCAGTTCCTTACAGCTGGTGCTTTCGATTCCCTTGCTACCTTGTATAATGAGTCTCTAATTTATTATCTTTAGCAGGACTTGGTTTCACTCACCATTGCTTTCGTCTTCTGCTTTAGGACAGATCTATAATCTGATCCAACAAAACTGCCAAATTCAAACAGAGACCGAGCATGGTTCCTATACCTTTAATAGTGAAGCAGAATACTCGGAGTCCCAAAACTCCCGGAAATGTTTTACCTTTTACCTACAAGCTGCGTGACGTGCGGGCACAGGACAAGAAAAGACGCAACAACCGGCTGCTGCAATGAAGTCAAAGGTTTATTTGCAAAAACAACAAACATCAGCTGATGGGAACTTGCCGACAGAACAAGCTATCTCCGGGCAAGAACCCCGGTTACTCTCTAACTTTTCCTTATATACCATCAATGGCTGTCGTTCCCGTCTCCTCCTTCTTCATCATTTTTCATTGGTTCACAGCATTAACACATCTTCATTAACCAATAAATCATCACATCATTTAGCATAATTTCTAAAAGCATTTTCATTTGTTAAACAGCACTACGCAGTTATAATCCCCATTCCCATAGTCAGTTATCTGTTAGCTGACCATGTTGTTCCGAATCTGCAACATTCTCTAAACCGCTCCTCTATGCCAGCAAGGAGGGGCGGACTTATTTGCCCATGCGCAGTGTTCTACCAATTGGAAACAATGTAAACAGAGCCACGCTGGGTGCTAGCTAGGCCAATCAAGGCTTGTGTTATCAGGGAAGGCACATGGTGTTCCCTGGCAAATCACTGCGGGTGCCTTCCGTACCAATCAGAGTGCATTATTCTCGGACTTGGCTGCCAACATGATTTTTGGCAAACTACTTCTCTATTCTAAGGCCTATTATGCTTGTGCATCACTCTTCTCTAACTGTACTTCTGCTAAAGGCACCAACTCTGCTTTAATAGCTGTGTAGAACAGGCCTGGGCAAACTTCGGCCCTCCAGGTGTTTTGGACTACAACTCCCACAATTCCTAACAGCCTACCGGTAGGCTGTTAGGAATTGTGGGAGTTGTAGTCCAAAACACCTGGAGGGCCGATGTTTGCCCAGGCCTGGTATAGAAGATGAAATTCCAGCCGGTGTGGTTTGTCATGCCAGTTGTAATCCCATCTGCTATAACGTGCAAAAGCCCTGTTTGCATCTGTACACTTGGATAGTGCTATTCCAAGCCAAAGGATAAGCTAGCAGAAATCCCCATTCGGCCATGAAACCCCATTGAGTGAGCTGGAGGCCAACCGGAAAGGGTTGTGATGAGGAAGGTGAAAAGCCATGTACCTCTGAGCGAGTTCATTGAAAGAAAACCAGAACATTGGGCTAAATAATAAATTAACAGGGGAAAAATCCCTGTTGCCTATGTTTTCTTCTGCATAAAATGATTGTTCTCCCTTAATGTACACTTCTTCAGCTAGCAATAAGAAATAATAAACCTCCTCATCAATCTTCCATCTCATCTCCCAAGTCAAACAAGCGATTTTTGCAGCTATTTCTTGCCAGGCTAATTGAGCTGTCAAAACTCTGCAGTCTGCTGGGATCTTTGAAAAAAACAATATTTTTGTCACCAAGAAAGTAGCCATAGATTGGCATATAGTACATATTATAGCATGAGAGTTTGTTGACCATTTACAACATATTTCCTGGAGGACTAATTCTAACTAAAGTGTTGAATGTGAATGTTGCTAGTTCTTAGTTGTTTATTTTACAAAGTTCATTAACCAATTCAAATAAATAAATAAATAATACTATTTATGTATATTCTGCTTTATATCCCCAGAGGGACTCAGAGTGGATAACAGTACATATAAGGCATACATTCAATGCCTTTCAACACGAACAATAGATAAGGTAAAGGTCTCCCCTTTTCCCATTCTGACATCTGGAGGTGATGCTCAACTTCCAGCCATGGGAAGGTGCTGTTGTTCTATTTTCCATGCCAAAGAAGCCAGCTGTCCATAGACTTCTCTAATCTTTTTGCTGGCATGTCTGCATGGGTCACCCTTTTACCTTCTTGCCAAGGTGGTACCTATTGATATACTTGCATTGCATGCTTTGGAACTGCTAGGTTGGCAGAAGCTAGGACTGACAAGTTGAGAGCTCACCCTGACTCATGTCTTTGAACTGTTGACCCTCTGGTCAGCAGGCTTTCCTACAGGTAGTGGTTTTTAACCACTGTGCTACCGTGGCCCTCTTATAGATAGTCCACTGGCCATGCTGGCAGAAGGATTCTGGGAACTGTAGTTCAGAAGATAGGTTTTTTAAATAAGATCCACGTACTGCTCTTGAGCCACACATTCCCCAATCTGTATCTTTGCATTTCATTTTTTCTGCGTGAGTATCTTGCATGCCTTCTAACCCTTCATCTACTGTAAGTCATTAATAAAGATGTTGAACAGGACCGGGCCCAGGACGGAACCCAGCTTATGGCACTCTACTTGTCACTTCTTTCCAGGACAAAGAGGAAGCATTGGTGAGCACCCTCTGGGTTCGTCCACTTAACCAATTACAGATCCACCTAACTGTCGTTTTGACTAGCCCAAATTTGACTAGTTTGTTTGCCAGAAGGTCATGGGGGACCTTGTCAAAGGCCTTACTGAAATCCAGGTACGCAACATCCACTGCATTCCCCACATCTACCCAGCTTGTAACTCTATTGAGAAAAGAGATCAGATTAGTCTGGCATGACTTGTTTTTGATAAATCTGTGTTGACTATTAGCAATGGCTGCATTTGTTTCTAGGTGTTTGCAGATCACTTACTTAACAATCTTTTCCAGAATCTTGCCTGTTATTGACGTGAGGCTGTCTGGACAGTAATTGTTTGGGTCGTCCTTTTTTCCCTTCTTGAAGATTGAGACCACATTGGCTCTTCTACAATCTGCTGGAACTTCTCACTTTCTCCAAGAACTCTCAATGATTGCCAATGGTTCTGAAAGCAAGCCCCAAAAGACCCCCCTCTTTTTCAAACTTTGTCCTACAGCAGGGAGTTCCAACGTTCCTGCATGCTCCATGTAGCCCGGCATCTTAAAGAACCAAAGGCTGGGACTAGGCTTCAGAAGGCCTCTAGCCATATCTATCCTTTTATTTCCATGCCCCACTTGACCTGAAACTTTGTGGCGCAACTTAAATTAAGAACACTTCAGATCGCAACATTTTTCCTTTGCGCAAAGATACAAAGTGTTCCATATGGCTCTCACTCACAGACAAAGATACAATAAACCTTTTCCGGGCTGCAGAACGCTGCTAGCCAGCCCGGGATGCCTCAATGGCATCTCAGGGAGGCCGGAGCTGCGAACCTTAAAACCACGGATACGGAGTTTCCAAAATGGCACTGTTTCCCCCCGCCATCCGCAAAAACATTAGTTCAAACGATTGACTCTGTTTCAATTCTATATTTTTCTTTGACCTATTCTAAGACTTTCTGCCATCTTGTTTTCTTCCTTTGAGATCCTCTGCCTCTGCTGGAGCCTTTTGATTTTTAAAGAATATTTTTCCAAATGATCTGCTGGCTGTCAAAACTTGTCGGGGTTTTTTTTGCAAATCGTTTGTTCCCACCACCGTTAAAGGGTCCCACTGAGGTTCTGAATGCTGTGGACTCCTTGTGGCATCCCTGGGAGTTACATGAAGACAGGCCAGAGTTTGGACAGCCTCAGAGCGGTTTGGGAAACATAGTTTTAGGATTCTCCTCCGGGCTGATTCAGAGAAAGTACTCATTCCTTTAGTTTCCCAAGGACTGAACCAGATGAATTTCCTTTTCTTTATGAATTACACATGATTTCCCTAGAACATATGGACTGCTATTTTGAATACTCCCCCTATGAACTGCTGGACAAAGACCCTTTTCTTTTCCCTTTATAAGATGGTGATAGCTGTATTGGTGATGGTGGAAATATTCCTTTTTGATTCCCATCTCTGTTTCCCCTTCCTGCATGTTTTTTCCTTTCTCCATGTATCTTTTAAAAATATAAGAAAATGCCATGTGTCTGTGCTGCCAGCTGATGCCAGAGAGGATCAGATCAGCCACATTCCAAGCCTCACCTTTTTTGATAAGCTCATCAACTACAATTGCATGAGGACAATAGGGCTTTTTGGGTATGGAAATGGAGGCTATCCCATTTCTCAATGAAGACCCCTTATCTCTCATCAGGAGGGGCCTCAAAATTCGCTCCCCCCTCAAGTTGGGAATATTGGCATAATTATTTTTCATTCATCACAACGGCTGGTTTTTCCCGGCTCTGGACCCCGGGGGAATCAGTGATTCGGAAAGATCTTTTATTTATTTATTATTCCTGAGACTTTCATGTAAAGATCCATATCTGTCCTTTGTCAACAGGAAGGGACAGATTTGGCCAGTTCTCCTTTCTCATAGAAAACAAAAGACTTTCTCAGCTCGAAAGGCTGGGAGCATGGGACCTTAATTTAACATAAGGACTAATTTAATCAAGACACTTCTAGCTACATTGTTTTCTCCAAGCTCCTGCCTCTCGTTTCCCATTCGCCAGAACAGAGGCAGTGCTATTTTGCCATTGGCCCCCCCTTCAGCTGGTCCCAACGTTCCATCTAATCAGCATGGAGCCCGCCGGCGCGTGCAGGTGGGAAATTTGAATTTTGACAGCTCTGTATGACTATAAATATGGCATGTATTTTGAATGTAACTTTATGACTGCTTTGCGACAAGGATATTGTGGTTGTCATCCTCTTCAGCTGATGAGAATAAAGACTTCGGTGGCATCTTCTTCCGGACTTCTTTGGGGAGATCATTTTGGCAAAAGGGATTGCTATTTTTAACTCCCCAGAGGTTTCTTTGGTTCCTTGCTTTAGGGGTACTTCTGGGCCTCTGCCCCCTCTGGGTCAGGCCACCTCCAAATTGCTCAATAACAGTTCTGAGATGAATTCTGCTAGTTCCGTCAATACTCTTGGGTGTAGTTGATCTGGCCCTGGGGACTTGAACTCATTTAGAGTGGCCAGGTATTTCTGGACGACTTGTTTCCCAATTTGGGGCTGGATGTTCTCTAATTCCTCATCCACTCCATCCTGCTGAGGTCGAAGATGACTTTCTTTTTGTGAGAAGACCAAGGCAAAGACGGCATTGAGTAGTTATGCTTTTTCCCTATCCCCTGTCGGCATTGCCCCATCTTCTCCTTGAAGAGGCCCTATTGCCTATTGCAAGGAGGCAAGTTCAGATGCACACAAAAATTTACACGACATGAAAGCCTGTTTTTGTGTGCATCTGAACTTGCCTCCTTGCCTTGGAAAGAGAGCGCATGTGTGGTGGGCTGTGCAGGTAGGCAGACCTGGAGTTCAGCTGTGGGTGCATTCCAGATCTGCCTGCATGCCCCACGCAACACACACACTCTCTGAGAGTGCTTCAGGGCATGTGTGGTGCCCTGACGCACTCTCAGAGAGTGTGTGTGTTGCGTGGGGCATGCAGGCAGATCTGGAATGTGTGGGCCTCACCACTGTGTGGTGGGGAGTGCAGGCAGGCCTGGAGTGCACTTGCAGCTAAGCGCCTCTTACTCTAGAGTAAGAAGTGCTTGACTGCAAGTACTGGCAGACATATATGCTTTCCAGGCCTGCCTGCACATTCCACCACACATACATTGTATTTCCATGGAAGATGCATGTTTGGTGTGGCATGCAGGCAGGCCTGGAAAGCACATGCGTCTGCCAGTGCCTACAGCCAAGTGCCTCTTACTCTAGAGTAGAAACAGCAGGTGCCGGATAAGAAGAATGCATGCCAGGAAGGGGAGACAGTGGGTGGGAAGCCCACCCTCATAATGGTCCAATTTTTTGCCCCGAAACAAAATAATTGAAAACAACCTTCCCAGTTTCAGGAGGCTGAAAAAAAACCAGATCTGGAGTCCCAACAAAAGCCGGGACAAGGTTTACCCCAAATGCACATGTTTAAATTTGATTTCAAGGGCAGTAATCTAATGTTCAAGTTACCCAATACAAAAATCCCCCAATCCTTATTCTATAGAGCCATTGCTCCTCTCTTTTTAAGGGAATTCTTAAGATAAGCCCCATGTTGTAGCCATTCTGTCTGAGCCTGGTACTGGTAAAATCACAACAAATATCCATGAAGGGAAACACAGACCTGTAATTCAGCCCTCACATCTCTTATCCTAGCCAATGTGAGCTGATTGGCTGTCATTTTCAATGTCCTGTCTTCTACTTTTACTCAGATATAGGCATGACAAATCCACTGGGGACTGCACTGCAAAAAAGATGGCGATAAAACAATTGGTTTATTTTATAATCACATTGCCATAGCAGGAGGCTAGATTAAAGGCACCACTGAATAATTCATCCATTGCTTCCCCTTGGTGTGGTCCCTTGACTAAATGATGTACTCTTTGGAATGGACTAATCTGTGAATCTTGTTTCTGTTTCCTTACAATTACTTTTAAAAAAATCTTATTATTGTTCTCCTATTGATGGGATGTAAAGAGCAAACTCTTATCAAAAACAAACAAAATATGATGCTCATCTACTTTCCTTGTTCAAATTCAGATCTGACTGAATGGTGTTGTATCTTCCTGCTGCATAAATATAACAGATAAGGTCTTAAAATATGGCTACAGAATCTGTGGCCTCCCCCAGTGTCAACAATTCTTACTAGCCCTGGACAGCATAGTTGGAAGTTTAGTCCAATAACACCTGAAGTTCAACACTGTTCATTGCTTCTTCTAAAGCTAGTGCTGTTAATGGTTTTTCTTCCCATATTATTTTAGTATAAAGACCACCATATTGTAAAAAAGCAAGATGTCAACACATAGAACCAACCTGTTTTGAGCTTAATTTGTTTCAATATGTGAAAAAAGTCATAAACAATACGTGAAACCAAGAAATATTTGCCTTCTTATCTCCCTGATTTATTTTTCTTAATAACATGAAACTGAGTACCACACATCTCCTTTCATTTTATATTAATAGTATGCAAGCTTCATCATATCTGAGGCCAATGAGAAGTACTTAAACAAATTGCCCTTTCACTTTTCTCACATAAGTTGTACAGGGTGTCCGTTCTAGAACAGAGCTTTATATCTTTGCATACAGAATCTGTGTGAGTGTTCCGTGACATCACTGTATGTCAGCTCAAGTTGGATTGAAGGAAGGAAGGAATCCAGAGACAGAAGAAGTGAAAGGTAAATATCAGTATTGCTCTACAAATCTATCTATCTATTAGGCCTGTTTGATTAAAAAAAGTGGTTCAAAACTCATTGCAGATATAGAGAGCGCTGGTGGTTCGGATCTAAAGTCAATTCCAATTTTCACCAAAAAAACTTCAAAACTGTTCAGAACTTCAGAGACTTCCAAATCTTCATTAATGGTGCCAAAGAAGCAAAGGGAAGAAATGCACATCCAAACTGGGTTAAACATGGCTCTCCCCCAGGACCGACGCAGGAGGGAAGGACATCCACATCCAAACTTGGTTAAACACGGCTCTCCCGTGTCAGACCTGGGGTGACAGCTGTGTTTAACCCAGTTTGGATGCTGAATCATTTCCAACTCTTTGTAAGAAAATGGGGAAAAAGCTTTGAAATGGCAAGGATACTTCCGGGTTCTCAAATCGCTTCGAAATCGTTTCAAAAAGGAATTTGATCCGAATTTATTCCGAATTAAGAAGATTCCGAACGAACCTACCCAGGCCTTCTATCTATCTATCTATCTGTCTGTCTGTCTGTCTGTCTGTAATGTCTTTGTGTAGGACACAGTAAATAAAAAACCACTGGGAAAAATGACACCAAATTTTGCCACAAAACAAATAACTGAAGAATCAATAAAAAACAAAACCAGCAAAAAGAACTTAAAATCCAAAAAAGTAGAAGATGACACAGTGCATGTGTGCAAGGGAGGGTGCGCAAGACAGCACCTCCATCTTCTTGTGGTGGGTGGTGGAGTCTGTAGCGGCAACTACTGCTAGGCCAGTCTACTGTCTACTGCGGAGACAGTCTTAGCTCATTGTCATTGGTCGCAGAGAAGAAAGGGATGTGCCGCTCCTGCCTCTGCCATAGGCACTGATTTGGGGCCTGGGGCTGAGGAGGCTGCCTGCAAGCCACCTCATGAGGCTGCCTCTGCCGTCGTGAGCTTCCCTTGCTCCTTCTCCTCACCGCTGCGCTGAAGAAAGAATGAAACAAAGCCCTGCTACCTGTCTGCCACCTTCTCCCACCTCCTTGACTGAAATTCAAGCAGCGCCCCATGATAGGAGGTGTCACCAGAGCAGGGCCCTTCCATCCATCCTTCTTTGGGCATTTGGGTCTGTGGGCCCAGTTTGGTTCAGATTCATCATTGGTGGGAGTCACAGGGGCCTCTGGATGCAGGGAGAATTACAGTTACTATCATGTGGGTCAGTCCCCCCCCCCATCTCCACCAGTATTCAATGCTGGCCAGATAACATACTAAGATTGTTTCAATTCCATTGTTGGTTGAGTTCAGAATGCGCTTTGATTGCAGGTGAACTAATAATTCCAAATCTCAAGCACCAGCCTGAGCAGTGGAGACAGAGGCAAAGAAGCCTCTTCCTGCTCCTCCTCCCTCACTCAAAGCCCAGCAGAGCAGCCCCAAGGCCTCCTTGAGCCATGAGTCAGGGAGCAGGGGGAGGAGGAGGCCTCTCTGTCTCCGCCACTATGCTGCTGCTGCTGGCACTGGCTGTGCCTGCACCAGCCTCCTCCTCCTCCCTGGCTCAAGGCCAGGCAATGTCGCGAGGAGGCCTTGGGGCTGCTCTGCCAGGGCTTGAGCTAGGTAGGTCAGCCCCCTCACCTTCCCTGCAGGCCATGGGGCAGGCAGAGTGCCAAAAATCGTGCACAAAGCAGCACATGGGGAGGGAGAGTGAAGCCCCACCCACCCCACAGCTGAGTTCGGGCTGCTCTTTGATTTCAGGTGAACTATAAATCCAAGCAACTCCCAAATGTCAAGGTTTTCCCCAAACTCCACCAGTGTTCAGATTTGGACATATTGACATATTGAGTATTCATGCCAAGTTTGGTCCAGATCCATCTATACTATTATTATTAAGCAGAGGCTGAGTGGTCATTTGATGTTGTTGTTGTTTATTCATTCCGTTGCTTCCGACTCTTCATGACCTCATGGACCAGCCCACGCCAGAGCTCCCTGTCGGCCATCACCTCCCCCATCTCCTTCAGAGTCAAGCCAGTCACTTCGAGGATCCCATCCATCCATCTTGCCCTTGGTCGGCCCTCTTCCCTTTTCCTTCCATTTTCCCCAGCATCATTGTCTTCTCTAAGCTTTCCTGTCTTCTCATGATGTGGCCAAAGTACTTCATCTTTGCCTCTACTATCCTTCCCTCCAATGAGCAGTCAGGTTTTATTTCCTGAAGTATGGACTGGTTGGATCTTCTCATGGTCCAAGGCACTAGGTCATTTCATGGGAGGCCTTTAATTGTGTTCCTTTATGGCAGAAGGGTGTTGGACTGGGTGGCCTTTGGGAGTCCCTCCCAACTCTAGGATCCTGTTTTTATTATCAATCAGAGGCTTAATGGCCATCTGTCAGGAGTGCTTTGTGCTTTTCCTGCATTGAAGCAGAAGAAGTGGGTTGGACTGGATGGTCTTCGGGGGTCTCTTCCAGCTCTAGGTTCCTATTACTATTAAGTCACTGTCAATTCCTCCCAAGCCTCTCCAGTATTTTCTGTTGGCCATGTGGGTTCTGTGTGCCAAGTTTTAAAAAAAAGTAAAAGGAGGGAAGGAAGGAGAGAAGTGAAGAAGGTGAGACAGGGGGAGGGATGGAAGGAAGGTAAGAGAAAGGGAAGGAATGAAAGAAAGAGGTAGAGAAGACAGAAAGGAGAGAATGAAGAGTGGGAAATAAAAAGGGGGGAATGAATAGGTAGGTACTAGGCATGGTTTCGAAACCAAAAATGGCGATTCTAAAATCAAATTGGGGGGGGGGGTTGATTAGTAAAAGAAAGACTTACAAAAAAATTTCCAAAAATTTCTAAGATGTAACTTAATTACTAACGAAATTCGTTAGTAGTTCGTATGCCAGCGCATGCGCATTCCAGATGGTTTTGGCCTACAACTCCCAGAAATCCTAACAGCTGGTAAATTGGCTGGGATTTCTGGGAGTTGTAGGCCAAAACTTGAATAAATCACACTGAATTCTAGATGGGACTCTCCAAATAGGAAGGAGGGAGGGAGGGAGGGGTATTCTATTCTTGGAAGCAGCAAAAGAAAAGGAGGAGGAGCCCCCCTGGCTCCTCGCTGCCTCTCTCTCACCCGATCCCGAGGAGCGAGGGCCCAAGTTTGCCCAGGCTGGTCATATACCTACATTCCATGCACATGCAATAATACAGCAGTAATAACAATGGGTATAAGAAGAGGTAAAATTCAAACCGAAGTATTCTGACTGGTCCCTGCCTCATGCGGTGCAAACGGGCTCTTCTCTGTGAGCCCGGGAAATTAGCCGGAAAAGCCAGCGTTTTCTGCTTGGGTGCATACACATACATATTCTTTGGGGGATTTGCTGCAGAATCTTCTCTATGAGCCCTGGATTCTGCAGCAAATCCCCTCCCAAGAATATGAATGTGTGCTCCCAAGCAGCAAACGCTGGCTTTTCCCGGGCTAATTCCCGGGCTAATAAGAGAAGAGCCCGTTTGCACCGCATGAGGAGAGACCAGTCAGAATACTTCGGTTTGAATTTTACCTCTTGTTATTGTTATTACTGCTGTATTATTGCATGTGCATGGAATGTAGGTATGACCAGTTGGATTACTTATAATATTAGGCACTTACAGTAGCATTCATTCTATTATACATTAGGTTGGTTTCTCACCCCAATACTCTTTGATGCTTTAGATCCTGGCAGGGCAGGAGAGGCAGGGAAGCCTGGAAAAAATGTAAACAGAGAGGTTTACTCAGAAGTAAATCCACAAAGGAGGGCCCTTCATCCAAAGTGCCCTCCTTTGCAGATTTACTTCTGAGTAATCCTCTCTGTATACATTTTCCCAGGCTTCCAGCCGAAAGAAGGAGCGAGTTTAGGGCTTGCCTTGCCATAATACTTATTGGCAAGGGAGGCGGGAGGGTGGTGAGAGAGAGGGAGGGTGCCCCCTTACGACCTAATAACGACACTTAAGAAAATCCTGGCCGAAGTTCGAAAAAGAAAGTCCACTTCCTGGTTGGCGTTCCAGGTGCGGAAATACTCGAAAGTAGCATTTCTTACGAATTTCTTACGAAACGAATCATTTTCATAACTTTTTTCTCATGCCTAGTAGGTACCTCTACTACAAAAATTCTTACTGTAGACCACAACAACGGGTGGCAGGGGATATCTAGGTCTATATAACTTTGCATTTAGCAAAAGAACTTGGTATGAAAGAGGAGAGTTTGTTTTAAGGAGAAAGTGATTGTGCATCTTTGCCTCTGAAACTCTAAAACATTACCAAGATATTGATTCCCATTTTGAGAGGGAAAGAAGGAAAATAAACCTAATGAATAAATAATAAAAAATTACCCTTTCTGAAGACAAACACATACCCTGTGTAAATGAAGCACTATAAAATCTAGAAAACCTTACTCCAAATTAGTGATGGGTTGCAACTTGCCAGGTTGGATTTGGGGTTTTTGTGGCATTACAAGTGCAAGGGTTTGCTCTTCCACCCCAATAGGGATATTTCTTCTGCACAAGCAATGACTCCATAGATTGGCTAGATTTCAACAAGCTTCAGAGGCTTTTTTAAAAGCTCCACTACATTTAGGGTTGAAGGGAGAGAGGGAAGCTTTATTTTCCATCACCGATAAAGCACAGGCTCTAACCATCCCAATTTGACAGATATTTTCCCAGTTAAGCCTTGTCATCCCACTTTTTCAGCCTCTTTTATACTGTCTTCCACACAGCCCTGAAACCCGGAATATCAAGGCAGAAAATCCCACTTTATCTGAGTTATCTCAGATAACCCAGTTCAAAGCAGATATTATGGGATTTTCTGCCTTGATATTCTGGGATAGAGGGCTGTGTGGAAGGGCCCTCAGTTTCTCTTCTCCTCACTCCCCTTTGTTTTCCATTTAGCTACTACACACAGATTTCAAAGCAAAAAAGTAATTTGCCTTCAGTTAACTCAGCAGGGAGAAGAGGGAAGAACAAAATTTTGCTCTTTTCAGTAGATTTAGGCAACATCAAACTGTGAAGAGTCTCCTAGCTCATGCATTCTTCTCCAGGAATAACTCTTGCCATCTTGACCACATTCTGCTTTTACTTAGGGCCCTTCCACACAGCCCTATATCCCAGAATATCAAGGCAGGAAATCCCACAATATCTGCTTTGAACTGGGTTATCTAAGTCCACACTCAAATAATGTGGGATTTTATGCCTTGATATTCTGGGATATAGAGCTGTGTGGAAGGGCCCTAAGTCACACGTGTCCTAGTTTTCATGTGTGAAATGTTGGAGAACATGGATAAAACTGAGAAGAAACTGTTGGTAAGACTAATGAGCACTTGTAGATCACATTAGGGCCCATATCTGCTGTTAATGTGAAAGTGGCAGGTTCAGTTGGAAATAGACATTCTAAAAAATCTTCTGTAGTTCAGAAGGATTTGCATTGCAGAATTTGCATGTACTTACTCTTTCATGCATTTCATGCTAAACCATCTCTGAGGGTATTTTATTTATTTTTATTTATTTTATTTATTCGGACTTATTCTTCACATACCAATCATAGTAAAACAGATTAAAAAACATATTAAAAACAGCATCATCACATATATGAACATTAACAATAAAAACAGCATTAAGAGCAAGAGGGAGTCCAACAATATTCAGGACCCAAAAGCTTGCTGATACAATAGTGTCTTAACATTTGACCACCTAATGTAATGGACAAAAATCAGATTCCCCGTCCCTTTGAAGAGAAGCTGGACCCTTCCCCATAACTATAAAATCCCATATTATCTGGTTTGAATTGGGTTATATGGCAGTGTGGACTCAGATAACCCAGTTCAAAGCAGATATCGTGGATTATCTGCCTTAATATCCTGGGTTATATAGCTGTATGGAAGGGACCTCTCTTAGAAGCTGGAATCTGTTAGTCCTAGCTTAAGAAGACCCAGTGAATCAATTGTTGAATGGTGGGTTACTATATATGTAAAGGCCTTTCCACACAGCCATGACCCAGAAAATTAAGGCAGATAATCCACAATATCTGTTTTGAACTGGATTTTCTGAGTCCACACTGCCATATATCCCAGTTCAAAGCAGATAATGTGGGATTTTATACAATTGTGCGGGAGGGGCCTCAATTCAAATGCTTTAGTAGCTTTTATTATAGTTGGCACTAACAATAGGATTCATGCCTCCCTATGTACAGAACACATCAGTGAATGGGTTGTATGTATGCGTGTATAGGGGAGGTTTTATCCAAAAGTGTGGCTTTGAGCATACCAAACAAATCAATGTGTATATAATCTTTTCTCATATTGGAAGAAGACAATGACAAGCATTTATTTTTTGTGCAACTGCACCGCTTAAGATTAGTAATAGTTCTGAAAAAAGAACATTCCTCTTCGAATATTCTAAAGAGAATCCACAATGTATAGAGATTGTCAAAGCTCCGCTTCAGTGAGGCTGGTATCAAAGTGACAGTGGAGACAAAAGAAGAACCTGTGGCAGCATCATTTTGTGATAGCGGAGCAGGCTTGATTTTCTACTTGGATTTATGCTAATCATTTGAAATTATCTGCCTGGCCGGATGGCATCATAAATGCTTACTACGCGCCTAAGAATAATAGCTAACAGCTGCAAGGAGATTCAGAGGACACAGTAAAAGATAGGAATATAGGACAATTTGCTGTCACTGAGTGATGACGTCTTTCCAAATGGTGGACAAAGGGGAGTAGCAATTCATTCATGCTCTTCCATCAACAATGCGAGCCTTTGCTCCCATAAATTCATGGCACAGAGAGTTAAGTTGGTTCACACATGTACGTATGTCACTTCCTCTTTTTTTCAAAGGGATGGAGGACCTAGAGTCGATGGGGAGAGGTCATTTCCTTCCAACACACAAACTTCTTTTGCTGTTATTTCCAATCAGCGTGAGAACAGCTGTGGGCAACAAAAGGATATTGAAATGTTAACTATCTTGGTGAGAATGAAGCTGAGGTTTGCTGGCAGGTGTCATAGCTCACTCTCTAGAGTTGGATGATTTAGATGAAGAGAAGGCAGATTGCCAGGAATACGAATTTCCTGTTAGATATGATTTTTCTGAATCTGAGAAGGTGAGGTGGAAAGGATCTACTCCCTAGTGGGAGTCTGTAGATGCTGAAGACTATTTATTTATTTATTTATTTCCGGCATTTTACCCCGCTCTTCTCAACCCTCGAGGGGGGACTCAGAGCGGCTTCCAAAAAGGCACAATTTGATGCCAACACAGTAAAACACATAAAACACAGTATAACCCCCCCCCCAAACATTACACATTAAAATACAATTACATCAACATATCATACACATTCATTTAAGTTTTTTAAAAAGGTGCTGCCTTGTGCTAGTGTGCAAACGCCTGGTCCCATAGCCAGGCTTTTACTTTTTTCCTGAATGTCAGGAGGGATGGAATTGATCGTATGTCACTAGGAAGCGCATTCCACAGATGGGGAATTGACATCATTTATCGAGAAACCATCTACACTGCCATATAAAATCCAGATTATCTGCTTTGAACTGGATTATATGAGTCTACACTGCCATATAATCCAATTCAAAGCGAATAACCTGGATTTTGCGTTCTTGTAGGTTTTTCGGGCTATATGGCCATGTTCTAGAAGAATTCTCTCCTCTGAACACAACCTCTGAGGATGCCTACCACAGATGTGGGCAAAATGTCAGGAGAGAATTCTTCTAGAATCTAGAACATGGCCATATAGCCCCAAAAACCTACAAGAACCCAGTGATTCCAGCCATGAAAACCTTCGAAAACAAACCTGGATTTTATATGGCAGTATAGATAGTGCCTAAGAGATAGAGAGAGGTTGTATCCTTCTCAGAAGTTATTAAGTAGAATATGATGACCTAATTAGGCACAGGGTGTCTGATTTCCTGGCTTTAAATTTTCCAGCCACTTCTAGCAGATTTGTGGCTTTCGATCCTCCATCCTCATAGCTAGCCATACTTTGGGAGACTGGTGTTTTCCTGACCTTGTACTGACTATGATTTACCACTTTGTTTCTCTTCTTGCTGGCTGAATTTTGCTGAATGGAACATAGCTATGTCATGAAAATTGACATGGCTTTCCAAGCCTCCCCCTACCCCCAGCAAAACAAACAAAAACAAAAACAACCTGTTGCACAGAAGTGAACTTTGCTTTGCAGTAAGAAACTTAGAAATTAAAGTATGATGAGTTTGCAGAAACACTGTCACATGGAAATGAGCTTTACTTTGCAGGTATGAAAACTGTTATATGGAAATAAATTGTGGTATACTACAGGAGGATACTCCTGAGCAGATGTGTATAGAACTGACCCACTGATTTGAAAGTGATTGCCCTTGGAGATAGGCAATCGATGTAGAGGCCCATAGTACTCTCTTCTAGCAGCAGTAGCACACTGATTATTGTTTGAGCACATGCAGCTTCTTCTCATTAACCAAAAGATCTTTCAACCCAGTAATGAGGAACTTGCAGCCTTTCAGCTGTTGTACTACAACTCTTCCCATCCCAGTCATTGGCTGTATGATGCCTGGGCTGGATGGGCACTAGATTCAAGTCAAATCATGGAGGGTAATATATATTTCCATCCATGGCTTAACAGGTCGATAGATGAGGGGTGGAGTGGGCAGAAATTCTACGTGATGGCTACTTGATTGCCCTTAAACACAAAAGGAAAACTATTTTTGGGAAGGGGGGGGGGCGCACAGGCTGTCCTTGTGCTTGACTCATGCACATTCTTCTTCCACACCCACTTCTCCAAGGGCCACGCCTTCAGATGGCTGAGGCAGCTTCTCTTGCAGTAGATTTTAACAAGATAATTGCTGGGCTGTCTCTGGCAAACTATTGTTTGAGGAAAAGACAAAACCACATAGCTTCTCTTCCCCCAGCAGAACAAAGAATATATGCTTCTCCCCCACCCTTCCTTTTATCTGGTATATGAAAGATCCTGGATTTGAGGAAACCAAAGCTTCATATTTTCTTCAATAGAGTCTCAGAATAGCAAATGTTGGAAAGCTAGTCACCATTTGCTATTGCAGACAAAGAAATCATAGCAACAGATCTTTGAGACCAGAGCTTGGGGAAATTTGGACTATAAACCCCACAATCTATCAAACCAGTATGGCCATGAGATTAGAGTTGTTCATCTTGAAATCTTCCAGTAATCCTTGGATTCCAACCAAGTTCTCCTAAACCAGGACTTCAGTGATTTAAAAACGAAAGAATGGCGCTTAGAGTTCTGAAATTCTCCAGCTGTTTGGGTTGAAATCCACAAAGCATCCCCTCTCTCTGCCTTCTGCTTTCTCCAAACCCCCTCCAAGCTCTCTTTTTTAAGTTCTCCCCCTTCAAGGCCTTAACTGAACAGATATTTATGTGAGAGTCACAGCAGATGGATAGAAAGATGGAGAAAGGGTTTGGCACATAGCATGAACTTACTGCTATGGGTCAGTGGACCATGGATGTTGTGGATTCTTCTGAAGTCTATTACAACTGTATATTCTCCCATCCCTTGGATAAGATCCAGTTTCTCTTTCTTTTGATCCCAAGAAAGGCTCCTCATCCATCTTTCAGTTTGCTAATTGACCTGAGTTCTTCTCTAGAGTCAAGACTTGGTTGAAAGTGCAGTGGTCAGAGCAGTAGCCACTGGTGGCTTCCATATCAAGGGTTGCAATGAAGCTGCTTTGCGATTTAGTCCAAACTTATGTGATCTACCCACACTGTTGGATCTGTTTTGAGTTCAGCACTTTGGATAGCACCTTTGAAGTTGAAGCTGGTACCTAGATTGTGTCGCTGTGAATTTTCTGGGCTGTATGTCCATGTTCCAGAAGCATTCTCTCCTGACATTTTGCCCACATCTTTGTCAGGCATACTCAGAGGTTGTGAGGGCTGTTCATTACTCCATTAGCTAAGGGGTCACTATTTACCACTGATTTATCCCAGTGTTTTTTTCCTCCAGTATTCAAATCTGGCTCATCCTGAACTTTGAGAACAGTCTAAAATGCAATTACTGATTTCTATTCAAATTTTAGACAGAACAAAAACTGGTAGTGCTGCTGGATCCATGTAACCCTGGAACAGATTCAGATAAATTGTCTAGCATCTTGTCAGATATATACATGGCTGTTAACAGTGTTAAGATAATGTAAAAGTGAATTCCACACTGCATAATTCTTGTCTTTTCAGAAGGGAAGCTACATGTGCATATGTGCCTGTTGACTTTTTGGCAGACATATTAATTTCATAGGGTTTCATTAGGCAGGGAAAACTTAGAGGTGGCTTTGCCTGCTTCTTCCTCTGAAATGTAGCCAACATTGCTTGGTATTTATTGGTGGTGTCCCATCCACGTACAAACAAGTACTGACCTTACATAGCTTCAAAGATTAGACAGAATCTGGTGCCTTTAAGGTATTTAGATTCTACATCTTCAGAGCCTATTTGCAAAGAAACCAACAGTGTGATTGTTCCATTGTACAATGGCCATCAAGGGGGCTATGGGACCAATTGTGGATTGAGTACCAGAATGCTATGAGAGTCATTGCACTTGTGGGAATTCCCATTGCACAACAGGACACCCTGATACAAATCATTGTAATTGTGTTGCATGCAATTGTTTGGGTAATAATTATGGTCAATGAGATCTATGAGGCAAAAAAAAGATGGGAAGGGCATATAACACAAACAAAAGACAACCGATGGACATGGCAATGAATGAACTGGATACCAAGAGACCACAAGCAGCCCTTGGGAAGATCTCGTACTCGATGGAACAAACAAATGGTTAAGCTATTCGGTCAGAAATGGAAAAGAAAAGCACAAGATTGTATGTTTTGGCAATTCGTAGATTTGCGTGACACCAAAAGGAGTGGATCAATGACAAATAGAATAGAATAGTTGCATGAAAGGGATGTTGCTACTGCATCATCATGTTATCATGTTACAAATCTAGCCTCTGATGAAGAAAGACTGTTACTTTTTGGGCTAAACCTCATCCTGGGTAGCATGGCCAACCATTCATTACAAAGCCAACAATCCTAATACAGATTCTGGGAGGAACCCACAACTTAGCATCCCTCCATCAGTGAATTGTCCATTTTCTCAACATGGAGAGATAGTGGTCATTTTAGTGGCAGAACTTGCCATTGTTCGGTATCATATAATGACCTATACGCCTACAATCTTCAATAGGACCTCCAGCACTTTCCAGCAATGAGAAAACTTTTGTCCTGCTATACTTCAGTACTCTTCCATTTCAAAAAAAGACAGAATGATTGAATGTTCTCCCATCTTTCTCTTTTTCTCTACCTCAGTTTTTCTCATAATGCAGGAGATGAAATGTGCCACTCAGCCACTACCAGAGGGCAGTAAAAGCCACGGCAAAAACATGTTAAAATTCTGACTTGTGGGATGTGTCCAAAACAGGTTTTGATTGACAGAGGAGAAATATGTTATAGAAGAAACAGTATGCATGGATCTTTACACTGCATATGCTTTACTAGTCAGTTCTAGAAACCAAAGACAATTCTGTAAACTGGCCATGTGACTTGGATTTGCACAAAAGGCAATCTCCTGTAACAACCATTAATGTGTATATATATTAGAATGCTTGTTGTTTCTTTACAAGCAGGTATTAATTGATTGATATAGTAGAGAGTCCTTTAAAACTTGATTGTCACATTTATTAGGGCATATTTGCCATGTTTGTTTGTTTGTTTTTCTACATGTTTCCCTATTTGTACACGCACTGCCACCACATTTCAAACATAACAAGCACCTTCAAATCACAGTTATATTTCAGTGTGGAGTTGTCAGGAGGATGACAAGGAAAATGGAAGGAACATTCACTGTTTTGAATCTGGCAGGCTCTGGAACATGCTTGTGGGATACAGTGAGCTCTAGCATTATCTTTATTCATGAGCTGAAAGGTATATATCCTTCCCCACATCAAAATAGTTTGGGACAGAGGTACAGACAGCTGAAAGTTATGTGGAATCATAAGGCTTTAATGATGTAGTGTGAAAGGGCCTCTGGACATATCCTTGGAAACTTTTAAACAGAGGCTGGATGACCATACTTTGATTGTGCTTTTCCTGCATGGCAGGGGGTTGGACTAGATGGCCCATGCGTTCTCTTCCAACTCTATGATTCTATATATAAGCAATTAGCCCTCTTTTGTAGCTAGGAAAATGGTAGCTGAAGGTATTTGGAAGAATCAAGAACTATAAAACGCAATATGGAATACTCATGAGGTTGCGTCACACCATATTTTGTTCCCGTTTGATATAGATTTAATTTGGTGCTGAAATGACATTGATTTGGGGGCATCAGTTTACTCCTTTTCTAGGTGCCATCATTCTAGACTGATTTTTCCCTCAATATGCTTCCTCCCTTCTTGATGCCCCCATATATCTATGATTTTTCTTTTTTCATATGGCCATCTCTTTTACAGTTTAATGGAAAAAAGTGAGGGAGAGAGTTCAAGGCCCTTTCCTAAAACTAGACTCCTTAAACTTTTTTCCATTTGCAACCCCTTTCCATCTGAGAAATTTTTGTATGACCTCAGGTATGTTAGGTACATAAAATCAATATAAAAGTCAAGCACTTCCTGAAAACAAACCAGCATTTGCAATGCTTGCCAAACAGGCTGGTTCTTCTTTTTGTGGGGTACAGCTGAAGTATCTTCTGCAGAGTACACTGTAAACACTGCACAGATTTGTGTAAATGGGTGGCATTCAGAAATCTTTCACTGTATTGTCAAAGGCTTTCATGGCCGGAATCACTGGGCTGTTGTAGGTTTTTCGGGCTATCTGGCTATGTTCTAGAAGCATTCTCTCTCAGACCTCACAACCTTTGAGGATGCTTGCCATAGATGCGGTCAAAATGTCAGAAGAGAATGCTTGTAGAACATGGCCATATAGCCCAAAAAACCTACAACAACCCGCTGCTTCGTTTGTTTTCATGACCTAAGCTAACGGCCCAGGACTCACAGTTTAAGAGGGAGTAGTCTATATCTATATCTTCATATGAAAGTCACTTTTACTGGCACAGTGACATGCAGGACTTACTAATTTTTTTAAAAAAGAAGACCCTGCTCCTGCGATCTTAATGATATAATTAAATCAAGATATACCGATACCATCTGTAAAACATGAAGGAAACAAACACAATCCTGCAAATGCTTTTCAGAAACCACATGTCAACAGGAAGCGCTGCTCTCGGTCCCACCCTCTTTGCAAACATGTCTGGTGGGGACGAGAGACAGAGCCTTCTCAGTGGTGCCCCCTCATCTGTGGAACTCTCTCCACAATGAAATCAGATCATCACCCTCCCTCCTGAGCTTTAGAAAAACACTTGGTTGTGGGACTAAGCATTCAAACAGTAGATTCAGCAATCAAGAATGCGATTGATCCTATGTGACCGGCAATGGACTGGCCTGGACTATGATTTTGAACATGTGTGATTTTAAATGAATGTGTTAATAATTGATATTTTAACTAACTGTTTTAATTGTAATTGTTATTTTAAATCTGTGATGGCATCAAATGGCTGCCTGTTGTGAAGCCACTCTGAGTTCCCCCTTGGGGGTAAGAAGGACAATATACAAATACGCAAAATAAATAAATAAATAAAGTCTTGAGCAACCAGTTGCCAAGAATTTTAATGTATAACAACATAGCCTTTCTGTTTGGAACAGAAGTGCTATCTATCTCTTTCAAGTATTTTGACTAAGAGGGAAAATTTCTGGATAGATAAACTTAAGATCTCAGCATTGTGTTTACAGTAACTTTGAACTCCATCATCCTCTTAAGAATATTGACAACTGACTGTTCTCAGCTGCTGTCTTGGATACAGCTCACTTCTATTTTGTGCAACTGACAAAGGCAGAAGCCAAAGCATTTTGTTTACTCGCTTATGAAGTTATGTTTGTTAATTGCTCTAATCAATGTATGGGTGTATCTTTATAATTTGGCCTGGGGGTTTGGGTTTTTTTAAAAAAAGTTTATCAAAGAAAGCTGAGATGGAATGAAAGAACTGATAATGAATATAAGATGCTCAATTTGAGAGGAAGGGAAATGTGCATTCTTTAGTGTCACGAAGGCTGAAATCAAATACAAAAGAGTTGGGTTTCCACATATTCCTGTCTTCCAGCTCATATCATCCAAAATTGTGCTTATTGCTTCTATCATAACAAAATTTGAAACATTTTCTCTTTCCTGGTTTGAAAGTGTTATTTCCCATTTAACTGTGTGGTATTTATTTACTTTGAAAGTAGCTGTTATACACCAGAAACTCCATTTTTTGTGTGGCTATCACAAACTTTGTTGAATTAATGAGACTCTAGGAGATATTCATGGAAAAACTATAGCCAAATGTGTTGCAGGATGTCCCACAAAAACAAAGTGTTTGCAATTTAATACACTTTTTCTATTCTTCTGATAGAAACAATTAGGAAATGACATTTATAACCCAAGAACAAAAATCAGGTCACATAATGTAATCATGTTGGTTGAGTCTGGTGAGAGCTGCAGGTCAGTTCTAGATAATATCAGGTTTGGTGGGATTGGGGAGGGGGGTTGGGGGGGGGGTGAGAGAGAAGAATCTGTGGGTTGAAAACTGTTATGAATTGCCCCTACCATCTTCCTTTGTGTTGTGGAAGTTGCTGTGGAGGGGAAATTGAATCCAGCAAACCTTCATTGCACGTTCCCCTTAATGTTGTGCCTGGCCTTCTCAAAATAATGTGTTGGTGGTCTAAAACTAATGGCATCTTGTAACCATTGGAACCAGCAGGGCAGGATGGCTAGTGGCAGAAGCCAAAATCGGCAGTAGGCAGGGCATGGTGACATGAGTTGTCTGAGCCTTTTGGGGGCAGGAGTAGTTACTGACATACTTGTGATAATGCACAAGAACTGTCAAAAGCATAAGAACTGCTGGGCTGGATCATGGGCCAGGTCTACCTAGTCCTGTATCACTGTTCATATAGTGACCAACCCATTTCCTATGAGACCAACCCATTTCTCTTCCAAGTTGATGATTCTACTAGGTACCCAGTGATGCCTGGGTTAGGTAATTTGTAACACGTCTTCTTTCTAGCATTTGTCCCAAGGTTCCTTGTTTGCTTCTTGTTCTCCACTTGTTCCTATTGTTCGTGTCTTTTATTGTGAGTCTTACATTAGCCATGTCACATTTCAAATGGTCAAGCCAGCATGTTTTAGGTGTGCTTCATGGTCTGGCACTTTCAACTTCGATATTCAGTGTGGTTTTAGCCATAGAACCCTTGTTGCTTCGTTGCACATGTCCAAGCCATCTCAGACGGGATTCCTTCATTTTCTCGGTGATCAAAGCAACTCCAAAGATGGAATCCTGTCCTTCAGGGTAACACCCATTGACCACCTGAGTATCTGCATTTCCATAATGTGCAGAATTTGCTCAATGGTCTTAGCGATTGGCCAGCACTCAGTGTCATATAGAGTGACTGGTCTCACCACCGTCCTGTAGATTTTCAATTTTAGGCAGATTGGGATCTTCTTATCAGACATTATGTTTGTCATTGCTCTTCACTTTATCCATGTAGCATTTACATGCCAATGAGCATCCGACAGTACATCACCTATGGAGGTGATCTTTGAGCTGAGGTATTTAAAGCTGTCATGGTACTCCATGCAGTCAAGCTAGCCACATGACCTTGCAGATGTCTATGGACAAAGCCAGCTCTTTGGATTAGAAATGGAGATGAGCACCACAAGACTTGACTAGGCTTAATGTTAGGGAAAACCTTTACCTTTACTTATTTAATGCTGGTCACTTTGTTGAGGTCAGTGCCATTGATATTGACGGAGCCATCATCTACCATTGGTTCATATTTTTTAAGATGTTGAGCCATAGTCCAAGATATTGCAGATGATTTTTCCATACTTGCACTTGAGTCTGCAACTCTACCCATGACTCAGTGGCTAACATAACATTGTTGGCATACAGTAGCATCCAAGGATGTAGTTTCTGTATGTCTCCGGTGATTGCATCCATGCATAGTATGAACAGCAACGGTGACAGAACCATTGATGGACTCCAACTCAAACAGGGAAGGACTTGCTGATTCCTGCGGTGGACCTTACCACACTTGTTGGATTTACGGACAGCAAATAGGTAATCTGTAACACTATTTATTAAGGAAAAATTGCTTTGTTTTTTTTACAACTGCACCCATTGGAAAATGCATAATGATGTGGATGAATTGTAACTCCCAACATTAATTCCCTGCAAACCCCACCAGTTTTCAAAATTGACCGTGTTGGGTATTTGTACCAAGTTCGATCCAGATCCATCGTTGGTTGAATTCAGAGTGTTTTTTGGATCTACACTGCCCTATATCCTAAGATCTGATCCCAGATTATCTCCTTATCTCAGATCATTTAACAGTAGACTCATAGGCCCCTTTGACACAGCTGAATAAAATCCCACATTATCTGCTTTGAACTGGAATATATGGCAGTGTGGACTCAGATAACCCAATCCAAAGCAGATATTGTGGGATTTTCTGCCCTGATAGTCTGGAGTTACATGTCTGTGTGGAAGAACCCCGAGTCCACACTGCCATATAATCCAGTTTAATGTGGATCTTATACAGCTGCGTGGAAGGGCCCATAGACTCATGTGGATAGGGAGGGCCACTACCTGTTTTTGGTCCTGGTGCCTGTTATAAAGGATGAAACCGAGGAGGGGCACGACTTTGGCAGAGGCAAAGGCGAATGCGCATCTCTGTGCTTTTTTTATTATTTAAAAAAAGGGCCGAACAAACGAAGCAGCGGGTTGTTGTAGGTTTTTGGGGCTATATGGCCATGTTCTAGAAGTATTCTCTCCTGACGTTTCGCCTGCATCTGTGGCAAGCATCCTCAGAGGTTGTGAGGTCCTCGCAGTCTCTGAGGATGCCTGCCACAGATGCAGGCGAAACGTCAAGAGAGAATGCTTCTAGAACATGGACATATAGTCCGAAAAACCTACAACAACCCAGTGATTCCAGCTATGGAAGCCTTCGACAAATGAAGCCGCCTTTCCTAGTTCGGGATGGAGTGGGATGCTCTGCGCCCAGCGTCTTTTAAGAAAGCGGGGCTGGAAGATGGGATGTTGCTCGTCTCTCTCCTTCTCCCCCTTTGAGTAGCGTTGCCTTTTGTCAAGCCCAGGCTACGTCTCGCTTTGAGAAGCTGCTCAAAGCAAGACGTGCGCTTTTACCAAATGCAGCCCATCTCCAGCGCCGAACCCCGGCCGTTATAGGTCGAGAGGGAAGAGGGAGCCGGTGGCAAGCCTCAGAGGGTTTCCAACCCCCTCCCTGCCCACCTTGATGGAGTCCGGCAGGTCCTCTAAAGGCAGGGGGTGCCCTTTAAGATGAGGAGATCCCCCTTTCCTCATAGTAAGTAAGTGAAACCCCGGCGTCGCCTGGAGAAAGGGCTTCCCTGTCCTCCGCGCGGCGCAGGGGATTGGCAGGCGATCCGCTCCAAAGGACCAATGAGAGGAGCGGCTCAGGGACACCCCCTGCTTCCTCCCCAAAGCATCTTCCCCACGCGCCACTCCTTCCCTCCAAGTTGGGACCTGGCCGTCCTGCTTTGCCTTCCCGCGTTGCCTGCTTCCTTCGCTGGCTGCCTGTCCGGCCCAGCGCTAGGCGGAGCCTTTGCCAGAGCTTGGATCTCTCCCACCCCCCCCCCCTCCCCATCACCTCCATCTATCCAATCGCCGCAGCCAGGAAAAAAGCAGCAGGGACGGGCGGACACCGCCTTGACCGGCCAGCGCCGTGTCTTCCTTCATCTCCCCATCCTCCTCCTCTTTCTCCTCCCCTCTGTCTGCCCTGGAGACTGGAGCGAGGATGCGGAGGAGCTTCTAAAGGAGGGAGGGCGGGCGGGAGGGAGGGAGGGGGCGGGGGAGAGCCGCCCGAGGCTGAGCCGGGCTGGACGCCTCCACCACCATGCGCTTCCTGGCGGAGCTGCTCCTGCTGTTGATCGCCGTCTCCCGGGCAGCCCAGGTAAGGTCAGAGAAGGAAGTGTGTGTGTGTAAGTGTGTTTGTGTATGTTGGGGAGGGTTGGGCGAAGGGATCCCGCCTTTGCCGCCTTCCTGACCCTGCCAGGGGACCAAGGGGGGTCCGGATGTGATTGGGGCGGGGTGAGAAGGGAAGGTGGTTGGCGCCTTCCCTCCCAGCCGGGTTGCAACGTCTATGCGTGTGAACTCCAGCCACCTCTCCAGCGCCAAGGCTTTCCCCCCAATGGAGCCAGTATTGCTTGCAAGCAGGGGCGCGCACGTGCTCGGAGGGTTGGCCCGAGATGGGGCGCCCCCTCTCCGGGTGGGTTCCCCCCCCCATCCTGGCTCCCGCGCTTGCCTTAGTCCACGCCCACCTCCGCATCTTTCAGGGCTGGACGCTGTAGTAGGCGCACTCCTGGATCTCCCACCTCCCCTGTTGGGAGTTTCTAAGCAGGGCTTCATTCTGCCCTTATTTGGCATGCAGTCTCTAAAAGTTCCCTTTCAGAGTCAGCTGTACTCCATCGATGAAGGTTGAGGCTTTGATACTGAGTCACATTTGCCCCTTCATCAGGTCTCCTGCCATGTTTTTTTTACTCCCCAGCCTGTGCATGCAGTGATTTCCAGTCACCTGTGGACTTTATGATGACTCCATGCATTTCCTAGGGTGGTGGTTCCCAACCTGTGGTCCATGGACTATCAGTGGTCTTGAACAGTGTTTTTCAACCTTTCTTTTGAGCCGCGGCACATTTTTTACATTTACAAAATCCTGGGGCACACCACCAACCAAAATGACACTCTAACACAGTAATACATATAGTTAATATGTTTTTCAATGTATTTATACACTCAGAGCTGATGTGGTCTATCCAATGCCATTTTCTTTTTTTTTGGAAAAAGTTTTTATTAAATTTCCAACAAAACTAAAAACAAACAAACCCACTACCACCCCTACCAACCCCTCCCCTCCCACCCCACCCACCAACCCCCTACCAGGAGCATATTATACAAATATCAACTTCCATGTCACTGACATGAAATGTTTGGAAAGCTCTGCCCTAAACCTAGAAAGCTCTCATATCAGCACCATTCAGGGAGTTATGGTGTTAAATGCAAAGGATGGCTTGAACACCCAAAAGGAAGGAGAATGTGTCCAATTTTGGAACATAAGCAGGATCAGATGTGAGACTGTTGAGAAACCTTAAATGCTACAGGTTATCTTTCAGAGGCACAACCACCTCCAAGTCCTCCTTGCCTAAGAAAACCCTAGGACAGTGGTTCCCAACCTTTTTTTTTAACCAGGGACCGCTCTCCAACATTAGTACCAAAAGGGTTACAAATCAGTTTTTGGTCAACTTTAGTTTAGATTCAGTTTGGGTATTTGGGGTGCTGATTCAGAAAATGGCATTGGCTATCACCATCCGCGCTGCTGTGATGCAGTAAACAAAAAAAAATTCTTCATTTTTCCCTATTTCAAAATCAATTTGAACCAACAACATATATCTGGCTTTAAAGGGGAATTCCATCCCCACCACTTTCTTAATTCCTCTGTACACTTTTAACCGACATTTTTTAATCTTTTTACACCCTTCCAACGTCTGGTGATAGCCAGACGTTGGAAGGAGGACACCCCCCCCCCCCCGAGGGTAGATGATTGGATCCTTAAGCTGCTAGAAGTGATGAATATGGACTGTTTGACAAAAGCAATGTCACACCAGATGATTGCCACGGACTGGTCTTCGTTTATAGACTATGTGAAAGGACTTAAAGACATTGGAGGATATATAAATGTCAACATATGTAAATAATTGAATTGCTACGGTTGGATGTGCAAATTAAGAGATTGGGGGATTACACCAACCACATAGAGCCCTCGGTTGTGTAATGGGTTAATTAAACCCTTGTGCCAGAAGGACTGCTAACCGATAGGTTGGCAGTTCAAATCTGGGGAGTGGGGTGAGCTCCCATCTCAGCTCTAGTTTCCCATGTGCGGATATGAGAGAAATCGCCTACAATGGCAACACCCACTTGGCAATGTCCTTGCAGATGGCCAATTCTCTTACACCAGAAGCAACTTTGCAGTTTCTCAAGTCACTTCTGACATGAAAAGAAAAGCAAAAAACCAACCACATGTAAGGGACACATATGTAAATTGTAATCACAAAATATCTAAGGATGTAACATATCTCATGAAAATCTTTTCACTTATATTTTCAAAAATATATGATTTATTTCTTATTTCACATAGCCTCATGTTTTTTATTGTGTTCGACGCACAGATATGTCATGACATGGTTTGGAAAGCTCTGGTTTATGGTGTGGATATTGATGTGCTTTATATTTAAGTTCCAACTTGCAGTTTTAGATAACTGATGTTGCCAATGTGGGTTGCCACAAGCCAGGATGTCTAGGCAAATGATTTGGGGCCTGTGTTGAAGATTTCCAGAAGGTGGTGGAATCAGACAAGTAGGTCCATGAGTAAGAGCTGAGAAAGTTGGTGGATGTTGCTTGCATAGGGTTTTTTTGGTTCATTGTTAGAGTGGTGCATTGTGCTAAGATCAGGGCAGTGGAGACTCCTGTCTCAGTGCCAGTATTGATACAGGGTAGGTTTATAGGAACTATCCAAGGTGCTGAACTCATGAAGCACCTTGGATAGCTTCTTTCACATGTGAGCTGAAACCTGGAAGAGATTCATTGCTCCATTGACGAAGAAGCTACCTGCTGACCCTGGATTGGGAATGCTGGTTAAAGAGAGCTATTATTTATCCCAAAATGTGCATTATTTTAACATGCTTTATTTTTTAAAAAATATTTAAAATGCCATCCTGAAATAAGAGATCGAATCTGTTGCTTACTTAGTTTGTGAATAAATCTCCAGCACTGGCTAGTGCAGGCATGGGCAAACTTTGGCCCTCCTGGACCTCAGGAAGGACCTCAACACTCACAATTCCTAAGAGCTAGTAGGCTGTTAGGAATTGTGGAAGTCCAAAACACCTGGAGGGCCAAAATTTGCCCAGGCCTGGGCTAGTGGCTACTATGTGCTTGGAATGCAGTTAATAGGTTCAATGCTAGTAGGGAAACAAATCCAGGTTTAATCCAAACAGCAAAGGAATTCTCTAAGGTGATGAACCCTGCTCACAAAACCTAAGCAGCAGTTTAGATACATTTGTTTAAACTTAGGGGGGAAAATAGCACAGTTTGTCCAGCCCAAGTAGAAAGGCCACTAGTTGCCTCTGTACATGGTACAGAGGCCACTTCAATGCTAGTTTCAAATTGGGATTCAAGTAATCCTGAACCAATGATTCTTTTGTATCTGAGTTTTAAAAAATTAAATTTATTTTGTAAGAAAAATGAGGACTTTAAAATATCATTTTTTTCCCAAAAGTGAACTTTGAACTAACTGAATTCAGTTGATATACCTATGCAAAGCACAGAGGGAACCATTTACACCTGCTTCCCTGTCATGTGATTTGAAAATATTTTGGAAGAAGCAACAACATTTTGGAAGAAACACCAACTATTTATTTCTTACCCATCTCTCTTCATGGCTTGAGGTGGGGCACAAAAGAAAGAAATGACAACTTACTGTTACAAATGTAACAGAATGCTCAATTAAACACAGCTAACTATTTTACTCAAAATCCTGAGCTTGGATGAATGAATCTGTCAGCATGCTTTCTTTTATAATCCCATGTTTAAACATTTTCTTTTTTTCACTATCTAAAATATGAAGAAGTTGTATATATTACCAAGAATGAGCTGAAATAAAATCATCACCTATCTGTAACCATAAGAGAGATACTGGAATTTAAACTATGGTTAGAATTCTCCTATGCTGCTTCTCAGTTTTCTCCCCCACTGCAATGTCACTGAAATTCGGTCTTAGATGTAAGCAAGAAGGCTGACTGCAGTTCCTTCACAATAAAGAGAAGTCTCTGCACATTTTCAGAGGCATTCTAGCATTGATTTTGTGTTTTTGTTTTGTTTTGTCCTTGGGCTGAACATGAATATTAGAATCTGGTCCTGAGGCTCAGCCTTGACAAAACTTGTCTGAAATAATAATAATAATAATAACCAATTAAACCAACCTGGATCGTTGCAGGGCAGGTGATTAGAATGTTTTCTCTCAGTTACCCAGAAAGCTTTGAAAGTTGAGTAGTGCTTGGTAAAGGTACATTCATTAAAACCAGAGTATCTTAGTTGCTGAATGGAAGAGAGGCTAAATTTGTTAGTAAACAATGCAATGGGTTATTTGTGTTTTCTGTAGTCATTGCTGCAGGGGAGGAGATTCTCTGATACTTCCATATGTCAAACTATAGTTCCCATTGCTTCCATCTTTAAAAATGGTGACCAAACTTATGGGAACCAGAGCCAAGCAGTACTGGGTGGGCCGCAGGTCACTTTGTTTACCTTGTTTACAGCCTTGCCCTATCAAAATGTGTGCCTTCATTTTAGAAGTTACAAAAATTGTCAACATATTAGATCATATGGAGTTTTCTAAATGCACAGAGTAACAGAAGGGTAATACCTGTATTGGCCAATACACAAAAGCAAATACAATCAGAAGTCATATGTTCAACTAAGCACAGGTCACAGAGCACTGACTATGTTGGCTCTAGCACCTATTGACCCACGTGGACTGAGACTCAAAGAGTTTTTGAGCATTTCCTATCTGAATGTAGACAGTAACAAGAGGCACTCAAAGTGCTGAAGTTCACCCCTGTATGCATTTCAGTTGCATACGCTTGTTGGCGTATGTTTCCCTTTTTGTCTTGACTCATGGGCAAGACTGAACAATTCACAGAGGAACTTAACGAGATCCTTCCCACTGTTCACCTCTGGAAAACTTGAGTTTAAAGAGACTGTTCCTTGGGGATGTGTCTGAACACATCATTGTGAGTGAGTGGAAACCTGTGGGCCCTCAGATGTTTTGACCTTCAGCTCTTAGAAATCCTAATAGCTGGTAAACTGGCTGGAATTTATGGAGTTGTAGGCCAAAATACGTAGGGACTCACAGGTTGAGAACCACTGTACTAGAAAATAGTTTGGGATGTTTTGGACCAATTTCTCTCATATTTCTTCTGTGAATAGCAAGAAGCTACTCTGGAGTGCCAAAGGACCATCTTGCATAGCAATGGAGCACAGGTTGAAAAAGTTTATTTTTTGGAGTAGAGTTGCTAACATATCTCAGCCAGCATGACAGTGGCTGAAGGTTTTGAATATTTTAATCCAAAAGGGAGGGTTTTCCTGGGCTTTACATGGTAAGTGGTGCCAAAGGCTGCAGAGGATGGAAGAATCAACAAACACCACCAACCTATTCCGCTTCTTCAAGCAGGGAGTGTGCCTGTAAACTTGAAGAGGCTTCGACTCACAGGTGGGACAATTTTGGGAATAACCCATAATCTGAAAAAAAAAGATATTCAGGGATTTATAGATGTTTGCTTGTAACAGTTAAAGCCAAATGCAAATTTAATGTTATTTGTTGTCAACTGCCATCAAGGAAACTTTTGTTATGGCCACTCCATGAATAAGAAACCCTCACGCCACCATGTCATCAATAGCCCTGCTTAGCTCTCGCAGATTCTGCACCAAGGGTTCCTCGATTTGACTCCCCCATCTGGAATGTGGTGTTCTTCTTTTCCTACTGCCTTTCCCTTACAAAGCACTATTATAATTTCTAGTAAGTCATGACTATTCCAGACATGTCCAAAGTATGAAAATCTCAGTTTCGCTATCTTGGCTTCTAGGGAGAGTTCAGGATTGATTTGCTCTAGGACTCATTTATTGGTTTTTCCACAGTTCATTGTATCCGTGAAGCTTTTCTCCAGCACCACATTTCAAATAATTAGATTTTCTTTCTATTAGCTTTCTTCACTGCCCCACTTTCACAACCATATATCAGCACAGGAAATACAATGGCATGGTATAGTTCTCAATAATATATGTTTTGACATCTTTTCTGTATCTTTTATGGTTGCTTTTCCAAGTCCAAGACTGTCTTAGATATGTTTACTTCAATCTTCATTCTGATTAATGACTGAGCCAAGGTATTGAAAATCTTGAACTATTTCAATGTTTTTGTTGTTTACTTTAAACTTATGAAATTATTTGTGGTCATTATTTTTGCTTCTTAATGTTTATCTGTGAACCCACTTTGCACTTTCTTCAGTAATGGTCCTGACTTTTGCTATTTTCTGCTAGTAGTATGGTATCATCTGCATGTCCTACATTGTTGATGTCCTATAGTTTCACAGGACATGAAATACTTCTCTAAAATACTATTCTAAAAGTTAGAATAAGTAGGAGCTTTTCAGGTGACCTGACAAGTTACTGAAAATCACATGGTGATGACAAGCCATCTGTCATTTTAATTACCCATATTGCCCCCAACAAAGAAACATTGCAGGGCATTGTGGAAAATTCAAATGACAACTGCCTTGCAAAGTTTCTACTCTGCCTCAGAATTTTGCTATGTCACACAAATAATGAATAATTTGAAATGGTGGCCAGCTCACAGACTCGGATGCCTCTATGTGTGGCAGGGCCAGTGGCAGTAGTTGATTCTCAGGAGTTACCCCACCCCATGTTATAATCCCTATAGAATGTCTCAGTGGCTATTACAGTTGAGGGATTCTGAGAACTGTAGCTTCAACACATTTTTGCCTAGGCTATTGATGTGCATCCTGGTGCTGATGCAAAGCTCACTGCTATACATGCCTCTTGGAAAAAGAAAGCATTTTGATTGTAATAACCAGTTGCCCCAAATGTAACTATTTCCATATTGGCTATGGTTGTCTTTGATCTGGTTCTTTAATTGGGTTCTAGATATGTATAAGTGATATAATATCAGCTATTGACTTATATTTTTCTGGAAACCATCACATACTTAGATGCACCTTTCTATCTTAAACTTAAGGTTAAATACCCACATCCTGGTTAGCATCCCCGAAGGCTCCATAAATTAGCTCAATCATATTTTGCTTTCTTAAGCTGTTAGTTTTGCTTTCTTAAACTCCATATTGGCCCAATAGAATCACAGCTTCTCCTTCCTTGCAGCCAACACTTGCAAGCTGCTGATGGCATGCATAGAAAGACAAAAAAATCCATAGTTTGCAGGCCATGTGATTCTAACCTTTTCTTGGTAAGGGGTTATGTGATTTCAGTCACGGCCACTGCTGGCATCAAAGAAGTGACATGCAGGAGGTTGCACCTCTCTATAAGGCAGCCTTCCACATTCTGGCATTGTGTTGAACTACAGTGCCCAATTATCATGTTTCCTGGGGTGGATGGGCATGTTACTCCAACTTATCTGGATGGTGCCACGTGTGGGAAAGTTGTTATGATGTATAAAGATGGTGAGGTAAAACATGGTATCATGAGGAAAGGAATTATTTTCTGACCAAGTGTATGAGAAAGTAGGAGAGCAGTCCCCTGACTCAAATGTTTTTGCTTATTCACAGGCAGCATGCCTCTTGGCTCAAGGGAACATCACATTAATTTGTTCTTTCTTTGAGCAGATATATCCTGCATCTATCTATACCCTTTTTCCCTGTTGCTCTTAGATTCAGTGAGGTTGCTATCCTGTTGCTAGTGTTGAAATAAGAATCAAGTGTCAGTCCAATTAATGTCTTGTGTTAGATAGTGAAAGATCATCCTGTCTTTGGTATCAGGAGTAAAAGGCCTTGGGCCATTCTTGGCGTATGTGTCACTGGACACCCGTCCACCTGACCCTATTTGTTAATGCTTGCCCAGGTACCTTGTGAATGTAATAAGACTACATAAAGCAGCTCTAATCTATAGTCCTTCTCTTCTCTGAGTCACTTGGTACCTGTTGAATACTTCACTGAACTACTGGTCCAAAGTTTCCTAAGGATAGTGCCATGGTAATTCTAATGGTATGACAAAAAATAAAACAATGTAGTGCAGATACGTAACTGATGGTAACTCAAGACATGTAAGATTAAATGTTAGAAGTTATACATATTGCTTTTTTTGAATCTCAGCTCACAGCAATCTCTTCACTCAACCAAGCTCTTTTTCTGAGTTCTGAGAAATATCTAGGTGTCACCTACTTGTAAACTTTACATGCTATAACTACGTGTAAGGATTATTTGTGACTTGTAATTCTTATTTTACAAATGCAGTTTTGAAAGGGGCTGCTGTATCATATACTTTTCTACTTTTGGATACCATGGATTAGGACAACTTGTCATATCCCTGGGCATTGTAGATGTGCTCGTCTAAAACTCCCCTTATTCCCAACTAGCATTGAAAATTTGTGAACTAGCTGAGCTGGACAAACTAATGATGCTGATTAAGGAGAAATCCTTGGCCAACTTCAAGAAAAATTGGGACTTGTCTAGCACTTTTTACAGGAATTATGGATGCAAATTTAAATTACTGGATTTATGATGGAAGTGTGGATATGTGCTGCTATCTAAGGAGCATAAGAAAATATGGAGTAAAAATCAAGAGACAATGGATGTGAAATTCATAGGGCTCATAGGATTGCTCTAGTAGTGGTGTGTCTAATATGTATTTATTAGCATAGGTATGTTTTAGGTTAGGATGACTTTTTAAATTTTAGTTGTGCCAGATGTAATTTTAGCTTTGTATATTTAGAAAATGGCTTTTTGTATTATTCTTGTTCTCCCTATTTTTTCTCTATTTCTGAATAAAATCAATTAAATTTTTTCCAACCAGTGTAAATAGGAATGACAGAGATTATTGATCAGCCCATTTGAAGAGCTCCAAGTTGAGGGAAGCTACATGAGGAACTAAAAGCCCCTCTTTTGGTAACTGTGCATGGTTATGGATTTAACAAGTAACCAATCCCAGTGTGTACATCAAGTCAATCAGATATATATTTGAAAATCACAGTATTTATGTTCATGTTTCTGATACATCCTGTTCAATGACCAAGGATAAAAACAGCAGGTTGCAATTTTCCATTTGGAATTAGGGTTCTTGGTTTGGTTTTGCTTTTTAACCTCCTCCCATACATTAAAATGCTACTTTTGCATTTGATTTTATTCAAGCTGCCAACCTTCAGTCCAAATAAATAGGTCTTGCAGAGAATGGATTGGGGTAGCTCATCTCAATTCGCATTGTATGGTTCATTGAAAGCAAGTGTTGCCTTGGTTTGTGCGCTTCGGCTCTAATTAGCACATCAAATACTTTTGAGACAATAGTGGGTTAAATACCAAGAGGCTATTGAGACTGATAGTGTGACTCACAAACCCAAGGTTTCTATTCAGCCGATTCAATCCATTTTGTTTTATTCTCCTCTTCCTTTTTGGAGAGACAAATCATTAGGATTCTGAATTGTGTTTCACAAGCCTGTTTTTGAAAACTATTGGACAGGCTCACTTTGAATAATATAATGACTGGGAAATGAAGTTCCAGTGGGACACTGGGAGAAGATGTCAATGGTGGTGGTGCCTATGTCTGTCCACGTATGAGAAAGGAAGGGAAAAGGGAAAATTCACTCTGTTACTGTTCCAAATCATTGTAACTAGGACGTTGCACAGCTATCAGCCAGCATGGCTAGACTAGCAGTGTTTTGGAGGAAATGTGTAGTACCTAAAGTAATTTTCACCAGCTCTGAACTCATCCTAATTTAACTCAGAACGATCTCAGATCAGATGGAGATCATGTCCCTTAAATCTATTATGAAATGAGATGGTCACTGAATTGAACAGGGCCAGATTTAAGGTGCATAAATTGTGACTGGGCTGCAAAGGCCATTTTGTTGGGTTTCTTCTGGGAAAGTGCTTTTCCCCCCACTCACACATTTTTTTGCTCCTCCTTTCATATTCCACGAGGTAGAGAGAAATGCCAGGCAAAGGCTGTAATGGTGCTTCTTCCATCTCCATCATTTCACCTGTTCCTGCCTTTTTCCTATTGCTGTTATCCATCCTCTACCTCAGTCTTTCTCAACCAGTGTGCCGTGCAAGAGCATGTGGTGTGCCATGAAAACGTCCCCTCCCCCGCCTTTCTTCCCCCTCCTGCTGCTTGGGGGAGGAGGAGGAGGCCAAGCGGGCGGAGGTGGATCTGGGCCTACCAGGTGAGGCGGGCTCTGAGGCCTTGTGTGTGTGTGAGAGAGAGGAGAGGGTTGGAGGAGAAGGCGGGTGCTGGGCTGGGGGAGGCTTTTCCGCCTGGCCCCCGTGCCCTTCCGAAGTTGGAAGGACGCGAGAGCCGGGTGAAAAGCTTCCCCCGCGAGTAATCAAGACCTATGGGAGGGTTTTCACCCAGCTCTCGCGTCCCTCTGGTCAGAAGGATGCGAGAGCCGGGTGAAAAGCTTCCCCCATGAGCCATCGAGGCTTGCGGGAAGGTTTTTACTCGGCTCTCGCGTCCCTCCGGTCAGAAGGACGTGAGAGCCAGGCGAAAAGCTTCCCCTGTGATCCATCAAGGCCTGGGGAGGCTTCTCCGCCTGTCCCCCATGCCCTTCCCAAATTGGGTCGGCGAGGGAGCCAGGAGGAGAGCTTCCCCCAAGCAGTGAGGCTTCACTGCCTCGGGGAGGCTTCTCCGCCTATCCCCCATGCCCTTCCCAAATTGGGCGGGCGAGGGGGCCAGGAGGAGCGCTTCCCCCAGGCAGCAAGGTCCTTGCTGCCTCAGGGAGGCTTCTCTGCCTGTCCCCCGTGCCCTTCCCAAATTGGGCGGGCGAGAGGGCCAGGAGAGGCCAGGCAGCGAGGTCCTCAGGGGGCTTTTCTGCCTGTCCCCCAGTTCTTCCTTCCCTCCCCCACTCTCTTCCTCTTTCTTCCCTCCCATGTGTGTTTGCGTTGGAAATGGTCACCTTGATTAGTATTTAATGACATTGCAGCTTCAAAGTCTGGCTGCTTCCTGCTTGGAGGTCCTTTATTTGGAGGTGTTAACTGGCCCTGATTGAGTCTTGTCTGGAATTTCCCTGCATTTTGAGTGTTGCTCTTTATTTACTGCCCTGATTTTAGAGTTTTCAGGGTCAACTAACATCTTCCAACGAAGGATTCCCCCAGACAGCGACTTTGAAGTTGCAAGGCCATTAAATGCTAATCAACGTGGCCACTTGCAATATTCGCACTTGCCTAAAGCAGGCAAGAGTTCTTCCTTCCACCCTGGACATTCCACAGATATATACACCTTACTTGCCTAGTTTCTAACAGCTCACAACCTCTGAGGATGCCTGGCATAGATGTGACTGAAACGTCAGGAGAGAATGCTTCTGGAACATGGCCATACAGCCTGAAAACCTCACAGCAACCCGGTGATTCTGGCCGTGAAAGCCTTCAGCAAAAGCTCTTTGATTTCTGCCAGGATTTCTATGTTGTGTTCATCGAGACAGGCCCAGGTTTCACACCGAGTGTATACTTTTAAAAACATAATAACTATATGTATTACTGTGTTAGAGTGTCATTTAGTTTCATTTTGGTTGGTGGTGTGCCCCGGGATTTTTTAAATGTCAAAAGTGTGTCTCGGCTCAAAAAAGGTTGAGAAACACTGCTCTACCTTGCTTCAGATGAAAGAGAAGTACAGGCTACACAGAGCCGTTTAATTTCCACATGTCATATGGCATAAGCAGGGTATAGCTGGAATCTGGCCTTTGGAGGCTAGAAGAGCAAGGCATTGTTGCTATTGCCCTACGACTATTGGATGGACAACTTTTTCTTTAACTTCACTCTCGTCAGTGGTGCAAACGGTTAAACCCTTGTTCCTGCAGGATTGGTGACCAACAGGTAAATGGTTCAAATCCAGGGAAAGCAGGTTGAGCTCCCTCTGTCAGCTTCAGCTCCCCATGTGGGGACATGAGAGAAGCCTCCCACAAGGATGGCAAAATATCAAAACATCTGAGCATCCCCTGGGCAATGTCCTTGCAGACAGCCAATTTTCTCACACCAGAAGTGACTTGCAGTTTCTCAAGTCACTCCTGACATGAAAAAAAATTGAGATACTTCATGCCCATGCAAAGGTGTGACTTTGTGGTGGTCTAGAAAGAAGAAATCCTCCCCCAAACACACAGAATTTTTGTCTCTACAACCTTTTACATCTCCTACACAAAATAGTGTGGTGTGTCCTTATAATATGGAGCCAAACTAGGAATTCTTCTCCAGATTTGATTTCCGTCAGAGCTGAAGAAGAATTTATGGGTTTATAACCTTTCTATTTTCTTTGAGGTAATTTCAATGAGTCTCCAGAAGATATCTGCTATCCCAACTCCAGTGGAATTCACTGACATCTCTAATTTTTGATAGTTTTCTTTGTGGAGTCAGCTGTACAAAAGTAAGAACAACTTCCTTTAAGCACCTTAACCTTTGGGCCTCATTTTTTCTTTCCTCACAGTTTGGGCATCTGTCCAGGGTGCTGCAATCGCTTCCCTCACTTGCATGCATATCTTTTGACAACGGCATCTTCCTATGAAGCGGTAATTAGCAGGGCTGTTGCTTTTGCAGATGGATCTCAGTCAATGAATCTTAGTCAATTCATCATATGAGTTTTAGTTGAGTGATTGATTAATGAAGTCAATTTAAATCTGGTTAATTTGCATCGGAGAAAACAACAACATTAGCATGGGGGAATGACTTTTTTCGCTCCCACTTTTCATGATGAATGTGTATGTCTCAATTTGGGCATTATCTAGGAGGGTCTCTAGCATGAGATTGAGACTGAAATTCCTCTGCAAAGATGCTATCTGCTGTTCTTATAGGTACATTTTAAAAAAGATTTGAACCTGCTGTCAGTTAACCAGCAGGTAGTTTTTAAGTTAACTCAAAGTATTCATAGAATATAGAAACATAGAGATGGAAGAGGCCTTGTACGCCATCAATCTTAACCCCGTGCTTCATGCAGGAAATCCACTAATGCATCCCCAGTAGGTAGCTGTCTAGCCTTTTAAAAAAAGACACCCGGAGAAAGAGACATCACCACTGCTTTAGGCCATTGGTTCCATTCCTGAATTGTTCTCACTGTCAACCTTTACTGTTCAATCAAGATATACACGTCTGTAACTTAAAATCATTAGAGCTGATCCTACCTTCTAGGGTAGCAGAAAATAAACCTCCTCTTTCTGTGACAGTCCTTTAGATATTTGAAAAGTGCAATAAGGTCACCTCTGAGTCTTCTCTTCACCAAGCTGAACATGCCACACTCCTTCAACATCTCCCACATTACTTTGTTCTCTATACATCTTATCATCTTTGTTGCTCTTCTCTGAACCTGCTTTTCCTTCTCTACATCCTTCCTAAAATGAGGTGCCTAGTACTGACACAATATTCCAGGTGAGACTATGCATTCATAGAAGCATAGCTTCCGAGACAAAGGAAGCACTTCCTTTGTTTCGGAAACTATGCTTCTCTTAATTCAGGATAAAATATTACTTGCTTCTGCTGCTGCATCACACTGCTAGGTCACGTTCAGCTTTTGATCAACCTTCACCTATTGTCCTTTTCACATGTACTGCTGTTAAGCCAGGTATCCTCTTTCAGTGTGCATTTTATTTTTGTAATCTTAATACATAATTTTGTGTTTGTCTCTGTTCAATTTTATCCTCTCAGTTTTAAGTCAGTTTTCACCTTTGTCAATATCTTTTTGAAGTCTGTTGCTATCTTGCAATGTATTAGCTACCTTTACCAGTTTTGAAACATTCATAAACATGATAAGAATTTCCCCTAACTCATCTACATATTGATAAAAAACACAGAAGAACCTGGAACCAAGTATAGACCCCTACAGCATTTCACTCAAGACCTCCTTCCAGTTTGATGTGCCGCCATTGATGGTGCGTCTTTGAACTTAGCTTTCCAGCCAATTATGGATTAAGCTGCTAGTGCTTCCATCTATTCAAAATCTAATCCATTTGGCCATCAAAATATCATGGGAGGCTTTATCAAATTATGTGTTAAAATCTGGACAAATGACATCTACCACATTCCCACTATCTACTAAAATATTTATTTTTATTTATTCAAATTTATTCGTCGCCACACCCAGTTGGCTCGGGGCAACTTACAAGTTAAAACAGGGATTAAAACAGACATTTTAGTAATGTACTTAACAAAAATAAGATTATTTTGGCAGGTTTTGTCTTTGATAAAACCATGCTAGCTTCTACTAATTCCTGTATTGTTACCAAAGTAACTCCCTAACAATGTGTTGTCATATTATTCCTGGTATTGAAGTCAAACCAACTGGTTTCTAACACCTCATATCTTGGGTTTTGCCCTTTTTAAAGAGTTGGGTGTTCTCTCATCTTCAGAGTTTTGGTTCCTCGCCAAATTGTTCTTTTTATATCCATTGCTTTAGGCAGTTGATTGTATTGCTTGAAAGCTTGGATTCCTGAGTTATTTACTCACAAGATCAATTGGGTTAAATCCAGAATTGTTTCGGTAGATCTCAGTCACTTTCTCAGCTTCCTGAACAATCTGTAGCCTGATGTACTCTCTGAAAATTCACTTTGGAAAACCTGCTTCCAAAAAATGTTCCTAACCTGGTGTATCCCAGATGTGTCAGATTAAAGGTCCAATAATTTCCAACCATTATGGGACTGGTTGGATCTGATAGCCCAGGGACATCAGCACTAAATCAGTGAGGGGAGTAGTAAGAAGATCTGCAAGTGAGATCCATGTGAATTGCTTATCCACCACATTATTCACAGAAGATCATTGCTGGATTCCAGCCATTCTGGGTTATTCAGAGTGTTTTTTATATAGTAGCATGGAAATGCAAATTGTGAATGTGACAAACAGGTGTTTGCTGAAGCATGCGTGCCAATTCATTCATTCATCTGGCAGTGTGTTTACTAGCTCCCTGTTGAGTTTTCATGCCGTGGCAATCCTGTTTTGTTTCGTGGCTTAGTAGAAGAGCGAAATCTCAATTTCTCACAATAAAAGGTTGGGTCCTACTAAGCATCAACCAAAACCTTAAAGCAAGGCAATGCACCATTAAACCCCCTAAGCATTTAGCCCATTTGAGTGTATGAAATGTTTGTGTTTGTTGCAAAAATGTATAGCCCAGTGTGACCACAGCATATGACTTTTTCCTGCCTGTGGTCTTATTCACTCTGGATTGCCAATGTATGTGAAGCATCCCTGCCTTAAATGTTGTCTGCCTAGCTGGGACATGACTTTTTAATTTTATGCTGTCTAACTCTTGACTTTGAATTGCATTCTTGGAAACCAATTGGAGGAAAAATTGTATGTGTGGTTTCTGTTCTTTGCAATTTGCCCAGCCGTTCTTTGTTTGATGGCTGGGCTTCGTGAATATTCACCAAGGGTGGCATTGGGCTTTTTGTTCACACAAGCATTGCTGACTGAATATTCAGAAGGCTGCCAATAGTTGTGCAGTCCTTGTTGTGGCCTTTGGGAAGGAGTGCATGGGTTTTGGCAAAGAAGATTTCTCCCTCCTACCTGGATGAGATAGTTGCTGAGTCTGTTTCAAGCTTTTATTTCCACAGTAGTTGATATTTTGAGATGATGGAGATGATGATGAGCTTGAAATATAGCCCACCTCTTCCTCCAAAGTTTAGGAATTGGTTTTGGGTATTAAAAATTGCCAGAACTTGACTATGTATACCAATGCTGCAAAGTTATGGCAGATTGAGATCACTTTAACTGCCATGGAATCTATGGATATATTTAGTGGGAGAGAGGGTTCTCTGTTAGACCACAACTCATGCTAGCAGAAATTCTAAGTTTCTTAGGAAACTACAAATCACAGGATACTATAGAATGGACCCAAGACTGCTGAAGTGGCACCGAGCTCCTCTAATTCTGTAGTGTGGATATAGTAATTATCCTTCCGTGCAAAAGAAATTCCACACTTGGTTTCCATGAACATTCTTTATTTCAGAAGAATAACTGAAGAAAGGTAGGATGTAGGAACTTATTTTGTTTTCACAGGGAAATGGGCACCAAGGTCATGGCCATTCCCCTGCCACTTACCCAAAGAGCTATCAGTAGAAGTCACCCTTAGCACATTAGATCTATGTAATCTCCCACACAGCATAAGTTTCATGAAGTCAAAACACTAACAACTATAGATGAACAAAGGCAGATAGGATTGCAATTGCCTAGCTAGAAACCAGATGAGAATGTTAAAGCAATGTCCACCATGTCCTCTTTAGTGCTGTGTGCAATGTGTCTGTTGTGTTTTCTTGTTGTGTGCCTGCAAATCACTTCTGAAAGGGAGAAAATCCCTACTTAAATATTAGAAAGAAATTCTTAGTTGTAAGAATTGTTCAACATAGTAATATATTGCCTTGAAATGGGTTTGTATTTATGGTCAGGGGCCAGCATATCTCAGAGACTGCCTCTCCCCTCTTTGCCGCCAGTGGTCGCCACGACTCCTCCAACTAAACTTACTGTATGTTCCAGGCCCCAGGGAAGTACGTCTTGAGAGCACAAGATGTAGGGCCTTCTCCATCTCTGCCCCTGTCTTGTGGAACTCCTTGCCTCCCCACTTGAGGGCCATGCGTGACTTGCGACCCTTTGCTCAGACACTCAAGACCTAGCTTTTTAGCAGAGCTTTTAATGTCTAATGCAGTCTATTTGGTATTGTGTATTTTTTAATGCTATTGTTTTATGTAATTCACCTGGAGCATTTTAATGGAGGGCGATTAACAAGTGAGAAACTTATGATGATGATGATGTATTTGAAAATGTGGAGGCCTCGGCAGCACAATGGTTCAAACCCTTGTGCCAGCAGGACTGCTGACAGAAAGGTTTGCGATTTGAATCCCAGGAGTGGGGCGAGCTCCCACTTGTCCATTCCAGCTCCTCATGTGGGGACATGAGAGAAATCTCTTATAGGATGTTAAAACTTCCAGGTGTCCCCTGGGCAACGTCCTTTACAGATGTCCAATTCTCTCACACCAGAAGTGACTTGCAGTTTCTCAAGTCTCTCCTGGCATGAAAAGATGTTTTGTTTTGGGTTTTTTTTAAAAATGTTATGTCATTATTGTTTGTATTTTATCAGGTTTAAGATATAAGATGAGGAGATGTTGGAGGGAAACAGAATGTAATGTTGGAGTGAATGCTGATTGGGTGATTGGTGAATGATAGTTGGCATTATATATGATATGATATTATAATAGATAGCAGTTGAGGTGGTAAAAGGTTTTAGGGGAGTTACACTAGGGTTAGAGTGAAAAAGAGGAGTTTCAGTTGATTGGCGTGATATGCTTCATCTGGGTTAATCTGAGCAGAGTATGAGAGAGGAGAGCAATGTTTTAAATGTGATAAATATTCAATCTCCTTTGATGCATTTAACTTCACTAAAGACATATTCATGTTTGTTTGTATACACGTTTGGCCTGTAGAAAGGCCATCTGTATTCAGACAATACTTCCGTGGTGGCAGCATTAAGTATAGAGGGAAGGTGTCCACTGATGATAGTAATCACATGAATCCTCTTATGGACATTGAAGACATTAAAGGCAGTCCTCACAGTTGGTATCACAAAGCTATGAAAGAAGGATGTCCTTACAGTGTGGCAGACGTGGTGATAGGGAAAGCTTTCGCTTTTGGTTATTGCCACGAGCATATGACAGTCTTCACAATTGGGTTAAAGAAACCTCATGTTTACTCACAGTGACGAGATTGCCTGAAAGGAATCTGCACAGCTGCTGGCACCGCCTAAATGGAGAACTCTACGGTTAGTAAAATAATGGTTGGAAAAGCCCCGTAGTGGATTCTTCTTCTTTGGAGGTCTTTAAACAATGGGTGGATGAGTTTCTTTCAGGTATTTTTCAGTTATTTATTCCTACATGACAAGGAATTGGACTTGATAGTGCTTGTAGTTCTTTCCAACTCTAAGATTCTATTATTTTCAATGTGGAAAAGCTGCTGAGAATAGTTGGTAATATGAATTGAAATTGGGTTCAATATTTCTCAAATGATATCTCTTTTTTAAAAAAATGTTGAAGCCAAGTATGCAGATCAAGGAAGCATATGCAAATCTCTTCATTTTGGATAATTTAATTCATACAATCCCAGCGTTCTTGGCATGGGAGTTGGCATGTTGTTGTTTTGGCATCTGCCACATATTTGCAAGTTGCCAGTGCAGATAGAGAGAGCAAAAGTAGTGAAGGAGGTGGCATTGTGAAGCCCGGCTGGTTTTTAGTGTGACATTTTCCTATGTTTAGTTAAATAGCCAATTGATGGTGCAGACCTGTCATGGACCAGAGTCAGCGCAATGAATTGGAAGAGAGCATCCTATTGTAGTTTTTTCAAGTGGTCAATGAAAACCCAGTACTGCACATTTATTGCCCTCAAGGCTAGTTTTATGCATTTTGCAACTTGGAGTTAAGGAGAAGAAGGTGTTTCTTTACATACTATATATATAAACAAATCTGGAGGATGAAGAAATGTTTTTAAGAATGATTAATATCTGAAGCCATCCATGACTGTACCAAGGTTGGATGATACTCAGAAGTCCAGAGCAGCATTCGGCCAAAGTTGTGTTATAGATTGCAGTGTATTATTATATTTATTCTTCCTAAAAGTAAGTTTCAAAGTTGTGCTTCCTTGCAGGTCTGGAGAGGACTTGGAGATTATGGTGCACACACTCAGAGATTAGGAGTATACGTACCTAGGAGGCCACAGAATTATAGTTGTCCTTCCATGTTTGCTGTTTTGACTTTTTTATTTGATTACTTACAGATTTGATGAAAATGTTGTCTTTAGGAATTTCTAGGTCTCGCAGTGCTATTCTGGGGTCAGCTTTAAAGCAGAAGTTGACCATAAAGTTGTTCCTAGATGGTATTGTGTCAGGCAATAAATAGCAATTTTTCAATAGCAATTCATGCTTTTCCACTTTCATGGGAGTCTTGTGCCCTAACCCAAGGACTGACTGTGTTGAAGAAAGATGGTGTTCACTGTATACACATTGAATGCACTCACTTCTTGTATGGAAGGAGATTATTGCCATTGATTAGATTGATTCTCCACTTGAAAACACTTGGAAACATTATTCACAGGAGGAATGTGTGGCTTTTGCCATTTAGCCTTATCTAATTCTGGCAGTTGCTAATATCTGCTCAAGAAATAGAACATTTCTTCAATTCCACAACTTCTCATTTTTCTGGCCATACCTCTTCTCTGCTCTAGAGTGGCACTCTACATCTGGGTTGGCTAAATAAATCTGCCACCAGCTTGAAACTTTGGTTTTAAAGGTTTTTGACTGTTGGGGAAACTGAATGCACTAAGAGAACACATCTGTCTTCAGCCTGTTCCTTTTGTTGGAAGTAGATTTCAATCTGGTGGCTTTAATGAAAAAGTGGACCATATGTGGTCCTGGATCTATACTTACAGGTCCCTCTTCTTGATTTCAAATGTCCTCCTCAAACCATCTGTTCAGACGTCTGCAAGAGCAATTTGTTGCCTTCCTCACTAGGTGGAAATGAAGAGTCCAACCAAGAAACTGTTGTTTAGGATAGGCTGTTTATTTTTGGCTCTTTGTTGCCCACATCTGTTGTCTGTCCCCTAACTGACCTATGCTCAAATCAAACCTTGACTTAAAGGGTTAATTGAAACTATTTACTAGAGGAAATGTGCTGTAATGTGTCTATAACCCAAAGACTTCCACGTGTTGAAACATTAAATGTACTTGCATTTTTGAGAGTCCAGATCATTGAAAAATGTATCCATCTTGGGTGCTCACACTATTTCATGCTCCTCTGAGCAGTGGAGATCAAGGGCAACTCTGATCTCCCTTTTGTTAATAATAGGAGCACTGCCCTCATGCCAAAAGAGAAGAAGACTGCTGTTATTGCAGAAAACTAAATGATACTTCTGCACCTTTCCTACTTGGAAATTTTCCCCAAGAAAGTGAAAACACATACAGCTAAACACACACACATATTAAAATAAAAATACGGTGGTATTTAAATTGTTTGTTGAATTTAAAATCCTTAACATTGTAATGTAAAAGTATAGGATAAAAGTACACTAATAAACACTTTGAATGTAAAACAAGGAAGCTGCCTTATTCTGGGTCTATGGCCTAAATTACATTCTAAGTCCGACTCCTGATTAAAGTAGACTCACGGAAATCCAATGGGTTTGTCCATGTGTTGACTCACCACTCATCAAACAATTGAAAAGTTAAGTTAGGACTAATAAATAGGATGGCAAACTGTGAATATAATTTATCTATTTATTGTTTTATCAGTTATTATTTTTTGGTACTTTTCCATTATCTAAGTGGAGTTCAATAGGGGGTGGAGGATGGGTTGAAGAAGGAAAACCTCCATCCACATCAGGATGGAAAGCAAGCAGAGAGTTTGGGTTAGCAGTTGTTTTTCTTTTATTCCCCCCACCCATGTCCCCAACGTGGAAACAACCCTAGTTTATGATATGGGAAGGCAGGGAGGGGGCATAACCAGCAAAAACAGGAGAAGTGGTTTTCCTCAACTCCCCCCCCCCCGCCCCAATAAAATGGACTATCCTCCTCTCTCTATTGCCTCCTTCTGGCCTCGACCCAGATAATAGAACTACCTATTTTTATATGCATTCAAGTTGAATCTTACTTAGGGTTAGAATTTTCTCAGCAAGGTTTATTCAGAGAAGGCTTTCTACACATCTTTAATTGAAGCTGAGAATGTCTGATTTGCCCAAAGTCATCCAGAAGGTTTACATGGATGAGCAGAACATCAAAACCCGGTTTCTCAGAATCCAAGCCTAACACTTACATGACATTGACTTGATACCTAGGTTAAAATAATGAATTGCCTCTAGTTACATTCATGTTAACAGACATAGCTTATCTTTTTATCTTTGTGAAAATCCTGCAAGATGGCTCAGGCTGAGTGTGTGTATGCATGAGAGAAACTGAGACAGACAGAGAGACCAGCCTAAAATCAACCAGTGAGTTTCATGGACCAATGACGACTAGAACCTGCATTTCCCATCTCATCTATACTGTAGAATTAATTCAGTTTGGCACCATGCTAACTACCATATCTCAATGTTATGGGAGATTTACAAGGTCATAGCCTTCTTTGACATATAATTTTGATGCCTTGCCAACTACAAATCCCAGGATTCAATGGCATTAAGTCATTGCAGTTATAGTGTTCTCAAACTGCCTTAATTCTACATGTAGATACAAATCTCTGACTATTAAAGCATGCTAGGGTTGCCTTTGTTGGGTGGCAGTTGCTCATCAAGGTTCATACAAGGCAAAGCCAGAGATTGAACCAGAAACCTTCTGCATGCAAAGCACGTGCTCTGCCACTGCACTGTGGTTTCTCTTCTAATGCCCCTATGGAAAATGAGACTGGTCTATTAGCATGCCCACATTGCCTTGCAGGAAGGTTCCCTGAAGGACTGACCTCTACCCTCCATGCTTGCTCGCCTTTCTTTCCAGCTGGTTATCTTTGTAAGTGGCAGGCAGAGGAAGATGCTGACACAGGGAAAAATAGTACAGGAATCTAGTGCAGATGCTGCTGATAGAAGAGTTAAGAGATAGGAAGGGGCAACATCAGCCTCAAGGAATTTGCCATGGCTACTAGAATGCATGTAGGGGATCTGTTATTCTTACTACGGGATTAGCTCAAAAGGCTTATCACATACTTGGCAAATGTGCATAGAAGAAAGTTAGCTTTGCAGCCTGGCAGCATCATGGTGAGTTCAGCCAATGCTCACAGTTCAACTGAAGCTCAAACTTCCTATAGAGGTTCAGTGGAAAGGAATCGTCAGGCTCATTTTCCAGCTTGAGTTCAGAAGGGAACGGAGGGTAAGGCACACCTACCCTACTTTAGTGCATAGGCTTTCAATTCTATCTCTGCCATTTCTTTTTATAGCTTCCCTTTTGAGAATCTTTTGTTTTAAACCTACCCTTGAAAATTAAAATACACTGTGTCACATGGACTCCACCCTCTCCTTATTTTGCTCTGTAATTAGTAGCTGTGTGTTCCTTTTCCTTCCTGAAAAAAAAGTGATGTGGGTGGACATGAATTTTCTCTAGGGATTTCATAATTCTCTGGAATTCAGTTGATATCTGGAAAAGTTGCATTTATGGACCAGAGCTCCGAGAATACCACAGACAGTGTGGCAACTGACAATGTTGACTGTGGGATTTTGGGAGATGCACTCTTAAAAAAGGCAGTTTCCATGCTGACTGGTGGATTTGCCCTAACTTTGCCATTGACCAACAGTGCGGGTCGCCCCACCACCATGGCTGCCGACCCCCCGTGACCTTTGCCACTGACCGCCCGGGAGAGAGGAGGCTCGCCTTGCCCGAGCCCAGGGTCCGGAACTCGTTCCGACCCAGAACCTTTTGGAGCTCGGGCTTCAAGCGACGGAAGCCTCCCCAGACAAGTTTGAAGCAGGAGAGAGACATCTTCCTAGCAGGTCTGACACCCCTTGTCAGACCTTCAGACAGAGGGAGCCTGGCCATCTATGGCCAGTTATGAGGGATCATTCTGAGACCGCCTATGCTCCCTCCCTTTGATGGCAGGGGAGGGTCCGCTTAGACTCCGCTGGGCACCCTACTGCCAGATTTCTATTCCTGCCTCTGTCCCCCCCCCTCTTTTTTCCTTCTGCTCTGTTGTCGTGTTGTTACTGATTGTGTTGTTTTGGTCTGACTTGTGAACCGCCCCGAGCCTCCGGGGAGTGGCAGTGATAGAAGTCCGAATATAAATAAATAAATAAATTAATTAATTAATTTTGGAAACTGTAATCCAAAAGTAATGTTTTGACTTCTGAATTCGGTATTCCTAAGACTGACAATCCACTAGCTTATTGAATATTTATTTATTTATTTATTTCATATACTTGTACCCCACCCTTCTCACCCCTGAGGGGGGACTCAGGGCAGCCTCATAGCAAACACCATTCGGTGCCATCATAATGATAAGAACAATCAACAAATTCATTAAAACATAACAGTAAATAAACAGTTTTAAAACACACCAATTAAATTCCTGGTCCGAGTCAAATTCATTGTCACTTCAAAATTGCTTATGTCTTCTTCATACAAGCCACTATTCAATGGTCAAACTCAAGTTCCCACAGTCAAGTCTTGAGTTTCCTTCTAAAGGACAAGAGGGAGGTGGCTAATCTGATGTCTTTGGGGAGGGAATTCCACAGACGGGGAGCCACTGTTGAGAAGGCCCTGTCTCTCATCTCCACCAATCACGTTTGCGGTGGGATCGAGAGCAGGGCCTCTCCAGATGATCTTAAACTTTGTGATGATTCATAGTATGAGATACATTCGGAGATGTAGTCTGGGCCAGAACCATTTAGAGCCTTAAAGATTAAAACCAGCACTTTGAATTGTGTTCGGTAGCAGATCGGCAACCAGTGGAGCAGGCATAACAGAGGACTTGTATGCTCCCTGTATGCCACTCCGGTGAGCAACTTGGCTGCTGATTGTTGGACTAATTGAAGCTTCTGGGCAGTCTTCAAAGTCAGCCCCACATAGAGCGCATTGTAGTAGTCTAATTGGGATGTAACAAGAGCGTGGCCCATTGTGGCCAAGTCAGACTTCCCAAGGTACAAGCGCAGCTCTGTTACTCTATGGAGTCAGACTTTCCAAGGTATGGTCTGCCCAGCTCTGTTACTCTATGGAGGATTGATCTGAAATTAGCAGAAGTATCACTCTAATGGTGTTGTTTTTGTAGCAGAAACAACTGCAGGATAATAGAATTGGAAGAGAACTCTAGGGCCATCCTATGTAAACCCCTGCTTAAGGTAGAAATATACAATCGAAGTACATTACTTCTGACAGATGGCCATCCAGCTTCTGCTGAAAAACCACCAGAGAAGGAAACTCTACCATACACCCAGGCAGTGTATTCTACAGTCAATAAGTCCCGACCATCAGGAAGCTCTTCCTAATGTTCAGATGGAATCTCCTTTCCTGCAGTTTGAATCCAACTTCTCTGGATCCCATTCCCTAGAACAGCTGAAAGCAAGCCACCCTATCTTCAAAATATATCCTTTCAAATATTTAAACATGAGTATTATGTCACCTCTTAACCTTGCCTTGAATGTCTCATTCCTCACCATTTGGCTAGGTTTTCTAAGGCCTCTGGGGATTGTTGTACAGCAGCATTCAGAAAAAGCTCTGAACTCCCCACCCCTGTCTTACAGCCTTTATTCAGGGAGGGCTGGGGACTTCTGGGAGGTACGAAAGCCAAACCATTGCATTTGCAAGCAGGCATTTTGCCATTGGGGGCATTTTCAAACCAAAAAAAGAGACTGAAATTGGCCTTGAAAAAAATTAAATTGGAAGGCATTGTGAGGGAGTTTCAGGGATTACAAAAGTGGAATATGCGGCTGATGCCATGAGTCCCACTTCCCTATCTCCAAAGTGAAGCAATCCATTCTTACCTTATGAAAGAGGAGACTGGTGAGAATGGAAAGGAGACAGTTATGTGTAACTGAAGAAATCAGCTGGACTATCCCTTGTGACATCATTCTTAGCATCTCTTGTGACCTCACTCCCAGCATTCTCTGGGTCATCACAGATGATGCTGGGCCTGCCTTCTTGATTCTGCTGGGCTTTGTGAAGTCCTATTTTGACTCCATCCCAGGAGGTTCCATAGCCAATAGAGTGCAAAGGCATACATTGTGAAAGGTATCAGTGGTATCACTTGGTAGATCTATCATTGGAACTAGGGACAGAGGTGATTACCTGCACTAACTACCCTCTTAACCTTCTCTTCCCCAGGCTGGACATAGCCATATATCATGCCTTTTAATGGCTTAACTGAGCATATGTTATTAATTTGCCATGTTATATTGATGAGCATCAGCAAGCAGAAAAATTTGTTCAGAGTGGGTTTGCCTTTGTTGCCTTCTGAGGCTGAGAGAATGTGACTTTCCCAAATTTACATCCTTGGCTATGCTAGAATTTGAACTCCTTCTTTGAGAGTCATTGTGCAATGCATGTACCACTATACCATGTTAGCTCGTTTAGTCTAAACTACAGCTTGGGAACTCTTTGTTCAATGTGAGTTTTTGCTGAAGAATTTGCACTTAGTCATATCTAAACTCTGATTTGTCACAAATGTAGTCATGGGAGCTTTTACTGCACAAATCTTTTATTTATTTATTTATTTGTTTCGACTTGTCTGTCGCCACTCCCGTGCGGCTCAGGGCAACTCACAACAAATTGCGATACAAACAAATGCTGGTAAAATCACACACATACCAACCGCGCAGCTTAACTAACAACACCTAATAATACAGTTAAAACAGATAAAATATTGCATATAAAACTTCTTACATACGCAGCTTAAAATGAGTCGAACCAGACCACGTAGGAAATATATTGTCTGCAGTAAGTGTGCCCGTGGAGTTATTCAGCCATCAAACACCTGTTTAAATAGTATAGTCTTACAGGCCTTCCTAAAGGCCAACAGGTTGGTCAAGGCACGAACCTCGGGTGGGAGAGCATTCCATAGAGTTGGCGCTATTACGCGGAATGCTCTCCTCCTTGTTGCAGTTAAATGAAGACTTCTACAATTCGGGATCTCTAGGAGGTTATGGGTTTCTGAACGCAGTGGCCTGGAGGGACAGTATAGGGAGAGGCGGTCCCTTAGGTACACTGGCCCCAGACCTTATAGTGTTCTGGTCTGTTTTCTTCTCAGTCTTGCATTTTGGGTAACAACAAACAATTACAATTAACCCACATTTTTCCATGAAACTGCTTAGAAACTCTCAACTTTGCCTTTCTAAATAATTTGTGGATACATGAGGATGTGTTTTATTTTAGTAGCTATGGGGAAAGGGCAGTAGGAGAATCGAAGCCTCATCCTTTGACTTCCTAGCTTTTGTGTGTGTGTGTGTGTGTGTGTGTGTGTGTGTGTGTGTCAGGAGCGACTTGAGAAACTGCAAGTCACTTCTGGTGTGAGAGAATTGGCCATCTGTAAGGACGTTGCCCAGGGGACACCTGGATGTTTTGATGTTTTACCAACCTTGTGGGGGGCTTCTCTCATGTCCCCACATGGGGAGCTGGAGCTGACAGAAGGAGCTCATCTGTGCTCTCCTCGGATTCAAACCTGTGATCTGTCTGTCTTCAGTCCTGCTGGCACAAGAGTTTAACCCTCTGCACCAACGGAGGCTCCTAGCTTATTCTTTGCCTTTATGTAATCTCACCATCTCTTGCTTTTATAATTACAATAATAAGGATTAGAAACTAAATTTTGCATTGGGGGGGGGGAGCAAGACTCTGTTGTGATTGTGTACTTCCAAGTCATTTCTGACTTGTAGCAATCCTAAGGTAACCCTTTCAGCAGTTCTCTTGGCTGAGAGAGTGTGACTTGCACAAAGCTGGGATTTTCATAGTCAAGCAAACCTAGTCCACTAAAGCCCTACTCAAGCAATCTGTAATACTTTATTCACTGCTTTTTGAGGAAGGTATATATACAAAATCAATTTGTGCTTCGCAGTGTAGTTTACTTAACTTTTCTGGCAATATATCAATGTTAGGACCAGCACTATCATTAGGACAAATGAAGCAACTGCCTCCAGCAATTGATTTGGAATATCCTAAAAACTGTATGTCAGATTAGAACACTTTTACTTTGCTGTTAATACATGTTACAGGGAGGGGGAGAGCACTTCTCAGATTTCCTGCTTCAAGTATCCAAATAATATGATGGATGTTCCTTCTTTGGAGGCCTTTAAACAGAGGCTGGATGGCTATCTGTCAGGGGTGTTTTGAATGCGATTTTCCTGCTTCTTGGCAGGGAGTTGAACTGGATGGCCTATGAGGTCTCTTCAAACTCTTTGAGTTTATGATTCTATGCCTGCCTAGCATTGTGTAAATAGGCTCTGTGGTTAAGTGTAAACTACACCTTTTCCCTACTGGACTTCAGGCAGCCAAGTGTCTTGTGCCAGCCCCAGTGCATCTCTCTTTGCTCTTCTAGCTGCTCTTAGGAGAACCCCTCTCACTTCTCTCATTATTATCCACTTTCTCTGTCCTAACTCATTCCTCTGCCTCCCAATGCTGCCAAAACGTGCCTGGATTAATGAGCAATTTACATGCAGATTCCCTGTAATTATGTTAAGGGGATGGCAAGGGAAACGTGGCATTCAGAGCCTCCAGAGACAGAGATCAGCAACTCAGCAAGAGTCCCTCCACCCGCATCAGGATGGAAAGCAAGCAGAGAGTTTGGGTTAGCAGTTGTTTTGCTATGTGATTCTAAGCTTCGCAATGAGAGATTTCAATTTTGCAATCTTTCTCTCTTTGCATGCATGAACGTCTTGTAGAGGTTGAGCTGGTGCTAGAAATGTCATGTGCAACAAGCTTCTATTATCTATTACTTACTTAATAGTTACATTTCTATCTTTCCCTCTTTTCCTCCAATGAGCCCAGGTACATACATCTCATGCATCCATCTTCACAACACAATCCTGGGATGTACAGCCACCCCTCCACGTTTGCAATTTGGGCTTTTAGCAGGTTTGATTATCTATTTAAAAGTTAATTTTAGGAATCTCTAGTTGGGGCTTTATGATGAGTAGAGCCACAGTAGTGCAATGGGTTAAACCCTTGTGCTGGCTAAACTGCTGACCTGGCAGTCGGTGGTTTGAATCTGTGAGACAGGGTGAGCTCCTGTCTGTCAGCTCCAGCTTCCCATGTGGGTACATGAAAGAAGCCTCCCACAGGCATCCCCTGGGGAATGCCTATGCAGACGATCAATTCTCTCACACCAGAAGTGACTTGCAGTTTCTCAACATGATAAAAATGGTCAGTTTTCTTCCCCCAGTCATGATGGAGGACTAAGACTTTTTACAATAATTAACACCTTTCTAGGACTATCTCTAGGACTTCTAGTGTGATTCTGTGGCCAGCTTCCAGTTGATGTTAACCATAAAGTCTTGCTGGAAGACCTTGAAATTTCTAGCAAGGTGGTATCTTAGGATAAAAAAGCAATGTCTTTATTCACAGTTTTTCATTTTCATGAGACTCTGTGCCTTTAACCCCAGTGAATGAGGAGGGCTGACTATATAGGATTAGAGAGAATGACTGGTGCAATGTGACCCAATGAATATCCTGGTTCAATAGGGATTTGTGCCTGTATCTCCTAAGTCCCAGTCCGTGATTTTAACCACTACACTGGCCCCTATATCTTCATTGTTTCACTTACTTATTCTAAATGCTCTTGTTCCAGACTGAAAACCATGACAGATGTATTATGGGAAAGCAGGGCGCTAATACAAAATGGACACTTCACAACTCAGGAGCAAAGTACTGCCAATTTTATTGTATTTTATTTTTTTACAAAAGTGTTAAACAACTTTAGCTCATCTCAGATTTCTGGGTCACCACAACAATTTGCAGCAATTTTATCTTGTATTCCCTGTTCCCAATCTTATTTGCTGCCGCAGCAAAAAAAAGAGAGACAGGCTTTTTAAAGTTACACGAACATGTTTTGATGTTACTGCCATTTAGAAAGACAGCAAACAGGGTTGGGTTTAAACTTAGACTACAAACATTTTATCCCCTTTTCCTGGTAGCAATCCCCAATGGCATCAGTTAAATTTATTTTTGAGTAGATATTCATATTTATAAGCAGGACTTGTACCATTCATTTCAGGCATAGCTTAAATACCCTATATCAGGGATGCTCACACATTTTCAGCATGCGAGCTACTTATAAAACAACCAAGTCAAAATGATCTACCTACCCACTACTCAGAGAGCCATAAAAACAAAATATTTGGAAATTTATTTCAGTGAGAACCATATAATATATTTTAAGACTGAATTCAACTAAATGTGTGTATAATAAGCCCCTTAATTTATTCATAATAATAATGATGATAATATTCATTCAGCCTCTGCTACTAATAATAATAGTAGTAGTAGTAACAACAACAACAGGTTCCTAGAGTAGAAGGAGATTTCCAAGGGCCATCCAGTCCAACCTCCTTCTGCCATAAGGGAAAAACACAGTCAAAGCACTCCTCACAGATGGCCATTCAGCCTCTGATAATAATAATAATAATAATAATAATAACAACAATGGCTTTCTAGAATAGGAGAAGGCCTCCAAGGGCCATCCAGTCCAACCTCCTTCTGCACCTGGGCAGCATCGGGAGCCTACGGGGCAGGACTGAGCCTTCCTCCCACCCTGCCTGCGATCTACCAGGATGCCCTACACGATCTACCAGTAGATCGTGATCTACCTAATGAGCACCCCTGCCCTAAAGTCACCAGATTCGCCTGAGGGCCCTTCCCCACAGCCATATAACCCAGAATATCAGGGCAGAAAATCCCACAATATCTGATTTCAACAGGGTTATCTGAGTATACACTGCTATATATTATAGTTCAAAGTAGATAATGTGGGATTTTATTCAGCTGTGTGGACCTGAATTTGGAAGCTAAGCAGGGTCAGTTCTAATTAGGACTTCAAGGGGAGACAACCAGCAAAGACCAGGAGGTCTACAAGTGGCTTGAACGCACCTAACAGATATACATTTCAGGCATGACTAAGGCTCAACCCTACACTTTCCCAGAAAACCTAGATGGCAGGATCTTATTTGAATTTGGGTTGCATATCAGGAACATTTTGCCAAAAGATCCACACTGCCGAAACAGAACCCTACGGAGTCCTGCTGGACATTGCCCTGCGTCATGTGATTGACTCAGTGGGAGCAGCATGGAGAAACAAGGAGAAAATGCAGAGAAGACAGTGTCTGATAACATTGTAAGTGTTATAATAGGAAAAAGTAAGTTTTCCAGTTGTAAAATTACAATTGAACTTGTCACCTCATGACCACAACTACAAGTTTTGTATTTCTGTGGTTATTCACACAGAATTCACCTATAAAGATATGTCCCTAGGAACTTCATTCCATAAATCGGAGAAAGTGGGCTTAACCTGTGAAAGATTTGTCAACCAAATCCATCCTGTCAGCCTCTAAGGTGCTAAAAGATTCCTTTGTAAACTGATTTTTAAAAGTGTGGCATTGTAGTTCCAAGGGACAGAGAAAGAAGCAGGTGAATAGATGTTACTCATAATTCCTGAGCAGCGGGAATTCCTGCCTTGTAGAATACCAAGGCAGGAAATCCCACATTATCTAAATGTGGACTCAGATAACCCAGTTCAAAGCAGATATTCTGGGATATAGGACTGTGTGGAAGGGCCCTGAATCTAATGGGTTTATGTGTAGGACAAATTGAATGAGTATTGCTTACTGTCTGTGTAGGAAATGGGTGAAGTTTATCAGGCTCACTAAAGCATATAAGCATACAGATTCTTATTTTCTGCCAACACACCTTCAGGGTGCTTGCAGATTTATGACAAGGGTTTTCTTAGGCATGGGATACTGAGAGGAGGTTTGCTTTTCCTTCTTCAACATATTTGGTACTAATTCAGGACCAGGGAATTAGTGCCATTTACAAGCAAAGCTTGACTCCCAGCAGCCCCAGCCAGTGGCGAGGGCTGATGGGAGTGGCAATTCAACCTCGTTGGGAGCCCTCGGTGGTGCAATGGATTAAACCCTTGTGCCGGCAGGACTGCTGACCAAAAGGTCCATGGTTTGAATCTGGGGAGTGGGGTGAGCTCCTGTCTGTCAGCTCAAGCTTCTGATGTGGGGACATGGGAGAAGCCTCCCACAGGATAGTAAAATATCCAGGCATTCACTGGGCAACATCTTTGCAGATGGCTAATTCTCTCATACCAAAAGCAACTTGCAGTTTCTCAAGTCGTTCCTGACATGAAAACTTCACTGGAAGGCCCATACCTTCACCATCCATCGCTAACTTATGAAAGCTTGCAGAATGTCTTCGTTCCTTCAATATTTCTCTGAGGCTGCTTAAAAGCTTTTGCGCTGTCAGATGCCAGGAGAAACTAGGTTGTGCCTTGGACTGTAGCTGGTGCATAACACAGCACTATGCTGCCATCTACCTGTGGCCAACTTGTACTGAATCTTTTCTTCCTAATAGTAGATATGAACCTGAAGATGCAGGTTTGCAGCCTGGGAGTGATCCTGGACTCATCGCTGAGCCTGGAACCCCAGGTCTCAGAGGTGGCCGGGAGAGCTTTTGCACAGTTAAAACTTGTGCACCAGCTGCACCCATACCTTGGGAAGTCTGATCTGGCCACAGTGGTCCATGCTCTTGTTACATCCCGAATAGATTACTGCAATGCACTCTACGTGGGGCTGCCTTTAAAGAGTGTTCGGAAACTTCAACTAGTTCAGCGGTCGGCAGCCGGGTTACTAACGGCATACCACTCCCCTGTTGTGTCAGCTCCACTGGCTGCCTATCCAATTCCAAGCACAATTCAAAATGCTGGTTTTAACCTTTAAAGCCCTATATGGTTCTGGCCCAGCTTACTTGTCCGAACGTATCTCCCCTTATGTCCCACCTCAAAATTTACGATCTTCCAGAGAGGTCCTGCTCTCGATCCCACCTTCTTCACAAACACGTTTGGTGGGGATGAGGGATAGGGCCTTCTCGATAGTGGCCCCTCACCTTTGGAACTCGCTCCACAGTGAAATTAGATCAACTTCTTCCCTCCTCTAATTTAGGAAAAAGTTTAAGACATGGTTTTGGGACTAGGCATTTGGTTACTTATTGGGCAGCAGGAGGCCAATAAAATTATGGCAAGGTTATGGAAACGGATTGCGGACTGTCTTGGACAACTTATGAATATGGAACTCGGATTATGTGAATAATTTTTATTTAATTGATTTAATCTATTTTAATGTATTTATGATGTATTTGTTTGTTTTTATCAATTGTTAGATGTGGCATCGAATTGTTGCCTTTTGTTAGCTGCCCTGAGTCCCCCTCCGTGGGTAGAGAAGGGTGGGTTATAAAATAAAGAAAGAAAGAAAGAAAGCATCAGAATAAGAGGGGGATCAAGGATTTGAAATGGAAAGTTTAGTGTGGGGAGCAGAATTAACAGATTTTATTTGTGGGGAGACACCAGCTTTCTCCTTCCTCCCAGATTATGCTACCAATGGAGTGCCTCACATATACAGTGACTAAGGACAAATATTTTATTTGGTTCCCTGCTTACTTTAAAAATATTCCAATCCATCATTATGTTGTCACACCCTTCAACATTTCACAGATGGAAAGTGAGACATGTGCAGCCAAACAACATCGGAATGTGGCCATGGTGGGAAAAGTGAATGAGGGAGTGCACACAAGCTTGGAGAGGCTGTGGCAGTTCGTTTCTGCATGAGGGCCCTTCCACACAGCCATATAACCCGGAATATCAAGGCATATAATCCACAATATCTATTTGAACTGGATTATCTGAGTCCACACTGCCATATAATCCAGTTCAATTTGAATTTTATACAGCTGTGTGGAAGGGGGAAGATTCTGTCCCCTTTCTTCCCCCTGTGAAGTTAATTGAATGCAAACTATACTTCTGCTCTTTGAATTCATTTTGTAGTAAGCCAAATGGGGAAAGTTTTAGGAGAGAAGAGAGAACTATGACATTGCAAAAGTATATGAAAATGCAAGTAGTTGTAGTTTATTCAATGTTTAGACCATAGTTCCATCACATATAGGACAAACAAATAAATACAGAAAAACCAGATTATTAAATACAATACCAAATGCCCCCTTAAAATACTATTGAATCTTTAAAATGCTACATGAATCAATACATCTAAAAATGCAAATAGACAAGAGGATTAATTGGGACTGTGCTTGCCAAATCAGGAGAGTATGCATTATGTGATGCTACAATAATAAACCAAGAATGTGTGAACTCAAGCTCTTCATCTCACTGGAGTTGCAGGATGGAAAATGAGTTCACACATGAAGAACTTTGTACAATTTCTGACATGTTGTGTTTCATTGTTTTGTTTGTTTATTAGCATAATTAACCAATTAGTTTCTGTGCCGTCTCTCTTACAATAAACCACACATTTGGATCGGGTGGTGGTGGTGTTGTTTTTGGAACTCTTCCAGCACTCCAACTATGTTAATTTGGCCTTGTCGTCCTCTCAACCTTTTGGCATAAATGGAAGAAGGAGAGGCTTAAATTTCCACAGTGCAGCAAAATGATGTAAGGTACTCATTATGTGTCTAAATCTGTAAGTCTTCAGAGTAACTCCCATTGAAGGCAATTGGCATTACCTCTGGGGAGATAGTCAAATAGCTGCAGTTTGATTACCTGTGTTTCTTTTGTTTAGAGGACACTTTTTTCTTTTAAGGAGCTATTAAAGGAAAGTCTTTTATTATAATAGTTCACAGAGCCAGCAAGATATAGTGATTTGAGTGTTGGAGTAGAAAATGGGGAGGTTAGAGTTTGAATCCCTGCTTTACCACAGAAACTCACTAATTGCCTGGGCAATTAAAATGTTATCAAAATGCTATCGTTGTGCAATTTGGACAAACAAAGGCATGGTTGCCCTTTGCTTGAGTCTCCAAAGAGGGTCAACTGAAGAGCTTGGACCTTATATTTTCATTAGAGGCATATATGCATTTTTTCAGCTTCTCTAGAATTTTCTCTCCTTTTTGTATTAGTAACTCTTGGTTAGTACTGCTTCTTCCCAAAGGGTGAAGACATCAGGTTGAGAGCTTTCTGGGTCTTGTACTCTGGCTTGAACTGAAGGCTTAAATATCTACGGGGAAAGGTGGAGCAATAAAGAATCATTATTTTGGCCAATAATACTACTGCATTTCAGCTATAGTCTTCTCCAGTTTTCATAGAGAGGAATTAATTGAAAGAAGGATGCACCTAGGAGGAAGGGGACACAGTTTTAGAGGACGAAAGAGCGTGGCTAATAGCTAAGCAGCATTAAACAGAGAAGGCTGTGATTATGGGAGGAAAAGGAAAAGCCAAAATGACCTGACTCTGTGGACCAAGGACCCAGCAAAAACCCAGAGTCAAGGCAGTACGAGGAGGCCTTTTTACTAGTTGTGATGTACTTGGACAAAAATAACATGAACCACCATTTTCTATGCTCTTGTAACCTCTCCTTTGAGTTTACTGGAATATGTTTTTTTTCTGCTCATAGCAGGAAGGAGGACTTTTAGTACAAAAAAAATGCTGGACACGTGAGCAGGTGAAAACAATACAAAGGAGATAGATCCCACTCACTCTGCTGACAGAAGTGTTTGTAAATACAATTCAAAGCATATTACCAGGATGCTAGGAAATTGTCATTTTTAGATGACAGCAATCAAAGTCTGACAGCTAACATGGTTAGTGATTTAGCTGGCTGGGGTATTCTAGGAACTGTAGTCCAGAAAAATAATGTCTCAAGAGTCTCTTATTTCTCATAAACCTTGAGGGCCTCCTTATTTTGCATAAATCTCCCTTTTTGCACCCACTGAATCCATCCTTTGGACTTCCACCATATTCCATCATTAATTAGAGGAAGTCATCCTAATCTATATTTAATAATAATAATAACAACAACACTTTATTTATATTCCCTTTCTCACCCGAAGGGGACTCAGGGTAGATCACAAGTACACATAGACGGCAAACATTCAATGCCATTTGTATAGACGTACACAGTACACAGAAAGAACAGAAGGAGGTTTTTTGTATCATGCCACGGGGTGCTGTCGCTCCATCCTCTATGATGAAGAGCTATCAGGACTTCCGCATTCCAGCACTTTCTGATCTTCTGTTTCTCCACGGCATTGTAAAAACCTCCCCTGCTTTTTAGCGGTACCTAATTTCTCTAATTACAGCTAAAGCGGTTTTCGAACTGCTTAGGTAAACAGTGGGCAAGGCTGATGGTTGCCTGCCCATGTCAACCTGGGGTTTGAACTTGCAACTTTTTGGTTGATAGATCTTTTAGCTGCTGATGATTTAACAGCTGTGCTAAACCTCCGGCCTTGGATATAGAGTCCTAGAAGCCTGGCTATACAAAGATATATACTTTAAAGCCACAGCAGGAGACAGGCATGTAGCCGGGGGGGGGGGGCTTGAGGGGCTTCAGCCCCCCCAATTCTCAGGGTGGTCCACGAGAAGGCCTTACTGGTACATTATTTAGACTGTTACGCTTATTCATATCATGATCTTATCATCATGCTCAATATATCCCATATGCATGAGGGTATTAGGATAGTGATACAAAAGGTTTGGTAGGGTAGACGCCCTCCCGCCCAGACTCAGCCCCTCCCAAATCAAAATCCTGGCTACGGCCCTGCCAGGAGATATTGGGCAGAATTCTGGTGTTCTTGAGTAGAATAGGTCCATTAAATCAATAGAATTTACCTATGTGTTCAACTATTGAGTGAATGGTTGAGTGAATGGCCTTCATCTAATCAATGGATGAAGGCCATTGTAGATTTCCTTGCACACACCATCTTTGCTATCTAGGTATTTAGAGTCTCCTTCCTGCAACTCAATTTCCACTGCCTGCAGACTGAGAGGCACCTGGGACCAAAATGCAGCTTCCACTCATTGTAGGTACTTCTTTCCTACTAACCCAGGTGAACTAGAACACTGGACAGCTTCCAGATGCACCCTTGTGGTCAATCTGTGGCTCAGAGTTGAATTTCACTTAGGAGTCTCTAGCTACTTTTGCATACCTGTGGAGGGACATCTTTGTCCTTGCACCACCAGCATCAGGAACACTGGTGCAGAGTTGCATTCTGCCTCTGCAGCTATTGGGTCTTGGCTGGAAATTTGGGTCTTGGCTGGAAATTTCTCCTATCAACATTTCTTTGGTGCTAACAACAATAACTTTTCAATGTCAGACAAAGACATTATTGGGCCAGACATCCATAAATGTTTTATAGCTGGTTTGAGCACTGTTTATTGCTTTGTTGTATTTTGTGGTTGTCTACTGTGGCTTTTGGCTTTCTCTTTGGGTTTCTTTTCATTATTTTCTCTGAAGAGGATTATCAGGAAATGATACATTTAGAAAAAAAACCCCCAACACAATGAAAATAATATACAAAATATTCAATAGGCCAGAACTTTCCAAACTGTATGTTGTGACATGTTCGTGTATTTGCTGCAGTGTGTCGTACTTGGTCTGAGGATCAGTGGAAACCCAAGGTGGTGGAGGGCCTTGCTGTCTCCTTCGCTTTTTCCCTGGGTAAGGCACTTCATTTATTGACTCGCACTCTTCTGTTCGATGCAACTCGGAATCCCGTTCATCCTTTCCCACACGCAAGTTCTTCCCTTTGCCTTCCTCAGTTGCTGGTTTGTCCAACATGTATGCCACCTTTCCCCCAAGGTGTATATGTCAGAAAGTTTGCTGGGACAGAATCGGCAAAAGCAGTGCTTCTCACAATGGGTTGTGTCCCAACCACTCATCTCTCCCTTGCTGTCAGATTCACTGAGGAGGGATGGCTAGACCAGGCGAGCTAGAATTGTGCCTTACCATTTGGCAAAAGTTGGACCCACTTATCTCCACACCTCCTTTCCATGCTGAGCCTAGCTTTCACTCCCTCACCCCAAGATACCTGGAGAATTTGTTGGGTATTGTTATGGTACCACCTAGGGACTGCTCCAAATGGGGCTTATATCAGACATTTTGGAAGCAGGGGGTATGAGCTTCAACCAAGTGTCTGGTTTGATGGACAGTAAAATCAAATTATTGTGCCATGAAATGATGCATGTCTAGAAATTGTGTCACCAACATGAAATGTTTTAGAAAGCTCAGCTATAGCCAATAGCATATGGTTATATAACTATCAATTATAGGAATGACTTATACATGGTAGTTGGAAGGGGGTTGTCTCTTCTGCAGCTGCAGACTGGGTAACATCCATTTTCATGTCTAACTCTTGAGAACTGTGTGACAAAGGCTGAAAAGGGAAGGGGATCAAATTGACAAAGTCAGTATTGTCATCAGATATTTTCCTTGCTCTTTGCAGTTTTCCTCCACAATTCATGTAGCTTAAGCAATATGTCGCATATTATCAGGCCATGAAAGCAGGAAAATCAAACTGACTTTCCACTTACCTCCAGGGGATCTAAGATGTATGGGTGCACTGTACATCAGCAATACCATGTCTATTTCATTTCGAAGGAGCCTCATGAGCTATCAACAAAGCCCTGTTCAGTGCATTATTTCCAGCTATAGAATAGAGTCTGGACAGATCCCAGTGTTCTTAACTGGGATCTGTCCAGACTCTATTTGAAGACCCCCAGAGAAGGAGACTCCACCATCTGTGCAGGCAATTGATTCCATTACTGAACTTCTTTTACCATGAAGAAGTTGTTTCACAGAATCGCAGATGTTGCCAAAGCCATTGAGTCCAATCCTATTCTGCCATGCAAGAACATACAATCAAATCTTTCCTTAAAGATGGCCATCCTGGCTTTTCCACTGTGCCTTTGGAGAGTAGTTATTTAATTTCTACCATTACTTTCCTCAATGCCCCTGTTTCTGGTCCACCCCCCCCCCCCTGTAAAGGATGCTATTCCGCTTATCTTATTCCGAGTTTTAACATTTTCTCTGTGTGTCTGCGGCCCGCCCTACCTTTTTGCTTTTAGATATTTAGTTGTATATTGTTTTTTTTATTTATATGTATGTATTTTATTGCATTTACTATTGATGTTTGATTTTTTATTGTAATTTGTTGTTTGTTTGGGATTGGCCTCATGTGTGCCACCCCGAGTCCCCACTGGGGAGAGGGAGCAGGTTACAAATAAAGTATTTTTTAATTATTATTATCCTGTCTCTGTTTAGAAACTTCCAGAGAAAGAAACTCTCACACTTTGAGGAAGCATATTCCACTGTCAAACAGATTATACAATCAGGATGTTCATCTCGGTGTTTAGGTGGGATCTATTTTCCTGCCATTTGAATCAATTGCTTTGTGTCCTAGTATGTAGAGTGGCTGGGGGAAAAAATCTCAATGCGACATCCTTACAGATATTTAAACATGATTATCATGTCCCTTCTTAACCTTCTCCAAGCTCCATTTCTAGGCCCTAAATTGTTTCTTTTATGCTTTGCTTCTAGAACTTTTGTTACTTTTGTTACTTTTCTCTTGGCACATCCCAGTTTGTCAATCTCTTTCTTGGATTGTGGTAACCAGAACTAATTACAGTATTCCAGTTGAAGTCTGACTAAAGTAGAATAGAGTGGGACTATTGCTTCCCTTGATCCAGACACTATATTCTTATTGCTGCAGCCTAGAATGGCATTGGCTTTTTTAGCTGCTGCATCACACTGTTGATTAATGATTCTCTTGATATCTACTCTCCTGAAACTCAAAACTCTTCAAGGTAGCCTCTCCCCATTGGCTCAAACTATCTCTATTTGTATGGGGGCCCAAATCCCCTCCTTGCCTCAGGCATAATCTTTGAGGCTTTGAGTAGGGCTTTGTTGTTGTTATAGTCTTAAATATTTCCTCTTTTCTTCTTGATGTTATACAAATATTAATAAGTATAATTCAAAATATTTTTAGGCTTGTGGGATAATTTTCTTCTCCATAAGGTGGGCTAAAAGGTGATTATGCACACCATGGTGAAGATTGATGATGTTACCTCCAGGACTCATCAATCGTCCAATTAATTTAGTAAAATTTTAACAAGTAAAAAAAAAACCAACCCTGAGCTTGCCTTAGTTTTATGGAGGTTTCCAATCTTCATTCTTTTACAATGATTAATGAAGCCAGTGGAAGGGGGGACTCTTTGAGCTTGGCCAGCATAACTGTCAAGGTAAATTGCAGACAGGCAAGGATGGTAGTCTGAGTAATTTGTCTTTCTCTGTGTTCACTCTGAAGCTGAAATTCAGCTACCTACAAAAGAATTGGGCGAGAGTCTGTTGCTGGGCATGCCCCATTATCTTGCAGACCAAATCAACATGCAAACCAGGTTGTAAGGCAAAAGGAACAGAGGTTTATTGCTTTCAGGCCTGAAAGGATGTCTGATGCAGAGTCTCCACTCAAAAAGAATAAGATATAACCATGCAAGACATTTTATTCTCTTTGGCAGCCATTCAAAGTCCTCATGCTCTCCCCTGATTGGTCAGAAATTGGCCCAGTTTCAGTGTGGGTCCCCATTGGCTAGGGAATTCTCATGACATCAGAAGTGAATATTATAAATGATGCTTTGAGAAAACCAGGGATGTATAGTTTTAAAACATGGAGTGAAACTCCTTTTGTTAGCGTATCAGCAGATAGCCTTTTTGCCTGGGGTTTGGCACATATTTCCTTCTCAGTTTCCCTCAGGGATTATATTGATGAAAGGTTAACGAATCCTCTCTGGAATGTGAAGTTTTCTGGCCTGACTGAAATGAAGTCCCTTGCAGATCAGGGAGATGCTAATACTTTGATAATGCGAAATTTCACATAATGTTAAAAAAAATCTAATAAAATTCATATTGACTTTGGGACTCTTACTGTGTTTATCTTTTTGGAGGGGGTCAATTTTTTTACAACTTCTCCTGTTGGACTCATGAACACTGCAGCCCCATCTACACTGCCATGTAATCCAGATTTTGCATTCAGTTTATATCTGTTTACACTGGCATATAATCCAGTTCAGAGCAAATAACCTGGATTCAGAAATTGGATAATATGGCAGTGTAGATCCAGTCTGCGACAAATATTAGTATATACATAATCCTTTCACTTTCTTCTATTCTTAGATGAAGTCATTAATTGGTTTTGCTTTTTCCTGCCAGTTTCTTCTCTCTCATCCCAAGCCCAAGTAACAGGGAACTTTCACTCTTTTCCATCACACTAGAGAAAAAAATCCACTTTAAATCCGGTTGGTGCCTCCTGCAGAATTCTGGGGTTTGTCATTTAGGGCGGAGCCTTTAACAGCCTCCCTAAACTACAAAGCCCAGAATTCTGCAAGAGGCAGAAACGGGATTTGAAGTGAATTTCTTCTCTAGTGTGATGAAGTAGTTTGGCTCCTATTTCACAGTCAACAATTACATCTTGGTTATCATTTCACTCATGCCTTTTTTCTTTTGGATAGTTGTCATCAAGCTCCAAAGCATCTATTGGAGAGCCTTATGGATGCAAGAGGATTATGTGTAGTTATTCTGCTGGGAAGTAGGGGTCAAATGGAAACATTTTGTGAGAGTGTCAACTTCTCTTCTCTCTCTTGAATGTCCCCAGAACCCGAACTTGGTAGCTAGCGCTATATCATCCTGGAGTAGTTTATCTCTCCACCATTAACTTCAGTGGGGGAATGTCCAAAGCACTCCCACCCATTTTTCAAAGAAAACCTGCCTCACATACTGGCCAGTGCAAGCTGGAAGACTTTGGATGTGGCAGAAGGTCTGACATTTTACTGCCTATCCCAGCTCAATCTGATTTCTTTTAAAAAGCAGATGGCATAATACAAGCTTTAGAGTATCTTGTCTGTTATAAACATGAAGAACATTGTAGGCTCAAGTTCTCAGCACTAAGTGATACTTCCCCATGCTCTTGGTAGAGACATAGCAGGTCACTGCAGAAGCAAATAGCCTTCAGGGATTGTCAGGAAATGCTGACAGTGGGGTGGAAGGTGCAAGCCAAAAATGAGTAACTAACCAGAAAAAAGGAGGGATGGAGGGAGCAGGAAAGAGAAGGAAGCCAGACAATTCAAAACACTGGGTAAACAAATTAAAACAAAATGAATGTAAATATATACCAAATAAGGAGACATGCATGGTTCACTAATCTAACACAATGTATATTGTTCCTCTAACACAGTATGTTGCTACCGTGTTTCCCCGAAAGTATGACACCCCCGATTGTAAGACGTATCGGGGGTGTCAGGGGGGTCGGCTAATGTAAGCCGTACCCCGAAAATAAGACGTACCCCCGGCCGCCTCCTCCTCGGTCCCGCCTCCTCCGCCTCCTCCTCCTCCTCCTCCTCCGCCGCCGCTTCCCTCCTCTTCTGCCTCCTCCGCCCGCCGCGTGCCTCCTCCTCCGCCTCCTCCGCCCGCCGCTTGCCTCCTCCTCCGCCTCCTCCGCCCGCCGCTTGCCTCCTCCTCCGCCTCCTCCGCCCGCCGCTTGCCTCCTCCGCCTCCGGTGCCGCCCGCCGCCGCTTGCCTCCTCCTCCACCTCCGCCGCCTCCGCCGCCACCGCCCGCCGCCGCGCTGGTGGCCCACGCCTGCGGCAGGCGCGGCTGCGCCAGGCACGCTCAGACCTTCTGCCCATGCGCGAATGTCTGTGCATGGGCAGAAGGTACTGAGCGCGTCTGACGCAGGCGCTGATGCATGTGCAGGCGCGCTGGCGCGAGGGCGCCGGGCGCTCGGTACCTTCTGCCCATGCGCAGACATTCGCACATGGGCAGAAGGCCTGAGCGCGCCCGGCGCGCTGCGTCAGCACGCCTCGTCAGGCGCTCGGCACCTTCTGCCCATGCGCAGACATTCGCGCATGGGCAGAAGGCCTGGAGCGCGCCCGGCGCAGCCGCGCCGGGCGCAGGCGTGGGGCCGCTGGGGGGGCGGAGGCAGCGGCGGCGGGCAGCACGAGGCGGAGGTAGCGGCGGCGGGCGGGGAGGCGGGAGGAGGAAAGCAGGCGGCGGCGGCGGCACCGGAGGCGGAGGAGGAGGCGACCAAGGGAGGCTTACTTTCGCACGGTAATGTAAGCCGTACCCGAAAAGTAAGCTGTAGTGGGGATTTTGGGGTCAAAAGAAAGTAAGACGCTGTCTTACTTTCGGGGAAACACGGTAGGATACAATTTTGATTTTACTAATCATCCCTGGCCATGGTGCTTGCATGATAGGCAGGCACTAGAGTTCAATGATGCCTAGTGGGCCATTCCTGTGCTTCCTCTATAATATACCAGTAGAAAAAGTAACAAACTCAGTTCCATGAAATGTATTCTAATTGTGCCAGAATAAATAGGTTCACCTCTAAACTGCTCCAATACTTTCTAATGCTTTGTAAGAATCTAAATGTAGCAGGAATGTTACTCTCAAAAGAGAAACACAGATGGGTTGCTGTGTATTTTTGATGGTTGTTTTGTGCGTGAAATGTTTAACATGCCCAATGAATGATGTGGTCTCTTTTGCTTTTGTAAGAAATTATAATATGGAAATCACAGTAATTGTGAATCACTAACCATGCCTGAATGCTAATTAGTAGGAGAAGGGCTTGCTGTTGGGATTTTTCATCAATTTTAAAAAACAACAAATTGCCTCCTCAAAATGAATTGCAATTTGAACCCACATGATGGCAGTGCAGGGCTGTTGAATGAAATGGCTTTCATTCAAGAAAGAGTTACCTCCTTCATGTTGGTCGAACTGATTATTTTTGAAATTTTAGAGCATGCCATTACCTCACAGGTATGGAATGCTGTTTTGTGAAGCTCTTTGATATTATTTCCACATACCTTTTCTTTCAGGTGTAGCATTCACCTTTCCATAAATTTCCAATGAGAAAATGAATTTGTCAGCCCTTTGAAGGAAATGATGTGTGATGGTTTTTTGGGGGGAGAGAGAATCTCAGCATAGCATCTTACCTAAAAACTCTGGCACCGAATGGGAAAGCAAAGCAATACTACATTTAGAAGTATGGCGATATTTACCCCTAACAACAACAAGCAGATAGTGTCAGTACAATACAAAGCATAAATACCTATAATCCGAAATAACACATGGACTGAGTCTCGAAATTCATACTCATAAGAATATATAATATAAACGCTATAAACATTATATTAAGACCAAATACGCATACAGTACCCTACTCGGAAGTGTCCTAATGTTCAAAATCGGTGTGTAGGGTGAGATGTATAAAGTCTGGATTAAATCAACATGATGAAATGATAACAATGAGTCCGGTACAATCACAAGAGCAGAGAGCGGTCACATCAGCAAGAAACTCAGTTCCATGAACAATATAAAGTCAATCTGGGTATAATCCACAAACAAACAGGACATCAGAGAGTCAAAATCCAAGCTCTCAGAAAATCCGGGATAACAGGAAGCCGACGGCGTGATCTATTCACGGGTTGACTGGCCACTGAAATCTGTTTCGCTCACCCAGGAGCTTTATCAAGGCTTCAATGAGGCAAATATAGGGTCCTATCTGTAAAGAATCAAGCAACCATAGTAACAAGAATAAAGGCTAACACGTTCAAATACCCTCCAATATATTGGAAATCAAATTAAGGTACATACCGCATTTGGATCCATCAGAAACATAACCTTACCAATGGGGGTAAGGTGACCTAAAAGGTGATTGGTCATGTATAGGAGCCTATTATATACCTAGTACATTTTACATTTACATTTTTTTCTGCATTTCTTATTACCCTGAGTTCAAATTGCCATGCAACACATTTCATGCTCACAAAAGCAAACGTGTGAGGTCAGCTTGCTAAGAGAGTGACTGGCACAAGATTGCACAGTGAATTTTGTGACTCATTGAGAGTTATAGTTTTCAAATCCCCAACTGTGCTTGATGTACTGTACCAGCTGGTACTGTTTATTTAATTCATAACAAAAGCATTGCATAAATTAATATAAAACTGATAAAAATATAAGGAACACAAGCAGCTGTAGCCTCAAACAATTATTCCTCTGTACATGAGGCAGGACATTGCAGACAAGCATACAGATGCAGAGTTATCTCTTCTACTCCACAGTCGTCAAGTTGGAGGATTCTTCTAGGTAGTGCCATTTTGCCAGGTTGTCTTTGGATCTGCCCACTCCACTTCTGAGCCTGTTCAGGTGCTTCCAAGTTGCCCATTCTTGGTTTGCCCCTGGAGGAAGACCCTCGTGAGGGCCCTTCCAATTGAGATTTCCTGGTTTAGCTGCCTAGAGGGATATTTTTGTTGTTGTTGAGGGAATGTTAAGAGGAGTGGTGGTTCTCATGAAGTTTTTCCTTGATTTGAGTCTACTGGGAGGAGGCTGATAACCATTCAGTGGGTGGCTTTCACAGTGTTCAACCTTATTTCTCTCACAGTTAGCAGCAACTTTCCATCGCACATCAGGGAGGGCAATGCCAACTAGCTTGTAGAACTTATCAACAAGTGTAAGTTTAAGACATCCTGTGATTATACTGATACTGTTGAGCTACATATATAGGTTGGCTTATTCCTATGAAATGTAGATTATAGATTAGTGAGATAATGATCAAATGCAGAATTATCTAAAGTCATATTAAAGTTATCTGGAAGATTTTTAATATCTCATGAAATTGCAAATCCCAGAATCCCAAAGGATAGAGCTATTGTGGTTAAAGGTGTGGAAGGTGCAACCTACACAAACCAACTCTCCTTGGCAGCAACTACACCTCGCTGCCCCCTCCCACCAGTGGCCTGCAAGGAGGAGGTGAAAAGGAGGGCAGGAGACTTTGGTTCCTCCAGAATGGAAGGTGTAGCCTACACACCAACTCTCCTCAACAGCAGCTACACTTCGGTGCCCCTCCCCATCCTCAGTCTACTGGCAAATAATAGCTCACACCTGACTTATGACACCACAACTGATAAAATCTATGTTCCTCTGGACTTTTACCAAACTGATCAGTAGCCTACTACCATCATCAGAAAAGACTCTTCCTCCGCCTGTCCCAAGGACCTCATATCACATTTACCATCCCCCAAGAAGGCCCAGAATGTTTTTACCCTCCCCATTCTATATGTACCTAAAGAACTTTGTGTCTGGTGGGATGTGGGGGGAGTAGGGAGGGTATAAAAAGAAGGGCTATGGAGAGAGTTGGTGTGTGGTGGTGGGGGGGGAGAAGGGGTCTACATTGTTAATTGCAGCAATAATACGTTTCATGCTTCTGTCTGTGTTTGATGTTTTAATAGTTTTAATTATTTTTATTTACAGTTATATGTCATTGATTTAGATATGTGATATTTATATGTGCGTGTGAGAGAGAGGGGGGCGCATTGAATATGCCATTTATTATGTTGTAAACCACTTTGAGTCCCCTGAGGGGTGAGAAAAGTGGTATAGAAATGCAGTAAATAAATAAATAAAGTGGTATCAAAACACCATAACTGTGTAGTGTGGATATACCTTTCATCCATTGTCCTCAGGAATTGTGGAGGGTGTTGCCCCATTGCATGTATTCAGCTTCTGAATGTGGCATAGTGATGGGAAAAGGGTTTTCTCCTTTGCTTTAGGCAGAAAAATGTCTTGGAATAGCCCTGGTCAAACGATTCATCTATCTTGTCCATTGTATTTGCTCTTTTTACTAGAAGTCTCCAAGACTTTCAGCAGTGGATATGTAAGAAAGATCTTTCTTTTTAACTCCTACCCAAACATTTTAGCTCCAGGTACCAGGGTGCTTTTGATCTTCTGCATGTCATGCTTGTGCTTTTCTATTGAAACCCACACTGTCATCCCCATTGTAGTTCTAGGGAAATCCTATATGGTGTGCCTACAATTTTTCAAGAGAACTAGAGAAATCCATGCACACCTCTCTACTAGCACAGTGAAATGAAAATGAGCTATGCTTTTAATAATGGATGCAAAAGATATTGATAAGTTAAGGGATGAAAATGTATTATCATGACCATGAATAATAAATTATATATTTCACATTTTCAGACATCTGAGCCAAAGTAATTTAGTAACAGAAATAAATAAATGTCTGATACTGCAATGTGTGTCTCAAAAGTGTGTCTCAAAAGCATTGGAATTTACATGCTAACATTGTATGAAAACATTGCTGTATTGGTTAAAATAATGCTCATTTTAAAAATACTTTATAAGTTGCTATCCAATAACGGCAAAGACCTCCCTGCTATATTAGATGAAGGCCTGTGGGGGATAGTTTGGTTCCCAAAAATTGGACATGTAGAAAAAGATTTGCTGGAAATCTTTAAAAGCCATAAAACACACTTTGCTGAGCGCAGCCCTTTTTTGTAATTGAGCAGCAGAGGATGGAGATGTTGTCAATAGGAAAGCATCATACTTTTTCTAAAGTCATTGCTTTGATTTCCTGGCATTTCCCTGTTCTGCCTGCCCTGAACCAATCCCTATTTGCTGAGAAATAAGCAGAGCTTGGAAAGTTGCTTTTTACAAGGTCATTCCTTCTTGTTGCTTGCTATATGTTTACTATGCAGATTGCTGTGGTTATGACTATGGTAGGTGGTGACTTTTCATGACAGTGGCACAGTAGCTCTCTAGTACATGTTTTAACCTGAATAAGTTCAAGACCTTGGACAGCTCCAATGAAGTGAAAAATAAAACTAGAATGGATTCACTGTCCCCGTCAGAAAAGCCTACAACCATTATTGTTCAATGTTGAAAGTTGTTGCATTTTATATTTTACTTATTATTCTGTTACATTTTTAAAGTGCAAAGCACTTGGTTGATACTGGCTTATATTGGAAAAAACTCACTAGAATGTCTTTTTTTCATGTCAGAAGCGACTTGAAAAACTGCAAGTCACTTTTGGTGTGAGAGAATTGGCCGTCTGCAAGTACATTGCCCACAGGACGCCTGGATGTTTTACCATCCTCTGGGAGGCTTCTCTCATGTCTCTGTATTAGGAGCTGGAGCTTACAAATGGTAGCTCACCCATCCCACAGATTCAAACCACCAACCTTTAGGTTAGCAGTTCAGCTGGCACAAGGGTTTAACCCATTGTGCCACTGTGGGTCCATTAGAATGTCTCTGAAAATGACATTTAAGGGTAGCTTTTTTCTAAGTGACTAGAAATTATTTCTCTTTAGCAGTGTGATTTTACTCTTATGAAATGACCAACATCCTATTCCTTAGTCCAAGATAGAGTTGATCTATTGGATGAATTATTGAATAGTGAGCCTTCTCCCACCTCCTTCTCTCTTTCAGATCCGGAGTGAAGCCATGGGCTTCCAAGCGGGATAACATCCCTCCCCAGCAGATCTGGGGGAAACCCGGGAGGGATGTTATTCTGTGTCCAATCTGGGTGTTCAAACTGATGCGGGATGGATGAAAGTGGCTTGCAAACTGGGTAAAGACTCCTCTTCCCTCACCTCCTTCTCTCCCACGAGAAGGAAGTGGGGGAAGAGGGATCTTAACCCACTTTGCAAACCACTTTCATCCATCCCGCATCAGTCTGTTTACACCCAGATTGGACATGGAAGATCTGCTGAGGAGGGATGTTATCCCGCTTGGAAGCCCATGGCCCCATTCAGATCCAGAGGAAAAGCGTGGGCTTCCAAACCCATGCTTCCCTCCACATCCGAAAGGCCCCTAAAGCCTTTCTGAAAAAAGCAGTGCCAGTTTCAAAACTGCAAATTCACTTCCGGGTTGCTTAAAGCCCTTCAAAAACGCTTCGGAAGTGATTTACATCTGAATTTAATCCGACTTTTGGGGCATTCTGACGAACCTAACCACCCTACTCTCTAGTATGTTAAGTTGCTGATCCATTTCTCTGTTTTCTGTGTGCCATATAAAAGAACAGGAAAGGGTTAAGGGAGAGGCAGTGGGCTGCGTCACAAAAATTTCATACCAATGGAGAGTCAGAAACACTCAGATGTCTGGGATGGAGGAAAAACAGAAAATCTAGGATGACATGGTTCTCGTATGGAAGCCTTCACTTGGGTGGGGGAAAGTATGGTTTTGTGGAGGACATTGGCAGGACTCTTGGACATGTTCATGGTGCTCACTATAATTGTGTATAGATGGGGTTTATGTTCTTGTGATAGTTTTGAACTTGAGTTTTCTATACCCACAATGCCCAAAAACTTAACTAATTATGGGTAGCTTTGTTCCTTATAATGCATTACTTCAAAACTCTGGAACAATGCCTCCCTGAAGTCAATGAAGCTTACACCCAAGTAAGTGTTACCTTGCACAGCAATCCTGAATCCTGGCTTTGGTACAGAACTTACTTTTAGGAAAACCTTCCCCAATTTCATGTCTCCTCAATCAATGGTTGGGATGATAAGATTTGTAGTCAAGATATCTAGAGGCTCACCATTTGAAGTTACTCTGGGACCACACTGGGCCACTTTGTTTCTTCACTTCACAGTTCTTTCAAAGGATCAGCCAAGGTCAAAGCATTCATGCTGTGATATGACCACAGGTAAGGAAAACTTTCACACATTTTGATTTCTATTAAACACAAGGTTTTGCCATCTATTTTTTGGAAGTGGGGGGGGGGAAGGGTGTAAGAAGATTGCAATTTGGAAAGTTCTTCAAAAATATATCAAAGCAAAATCATCCCCTGTTTTAGTTGGCCATATTCAATAGATGCAGTTGGAGGTTTCCCTAAATACCATAAAGGGACCAGATCCTGTTTTATTTTGGAAGCTTAGTTGCATAATTTCAAGACATCTGGTTGGTGATCTGGTTGGCATTTGGATGGGGCTCGCCAATTAATATGATTTTCTGTAGGCTACATTTTAGAGGACAGAATAGGCAAAACCACTTCTGAGTTTTCCGTGGATAAGAAAAACTTGGAAACTCATGGGGTTGCCATGGGTCAACAAGCCACGTAAACACATATCTGCTATGGAGATCGTGTAGTATCTGTTTTCTATGTAGTTGTGAAAGATGAGAAGGCCCTGAGGTAAAAAGTGGCAATTCTAATTTAGTGCTTAATTTGACATGGGTTCAGAACCAGATTTTTCAAGGTTAAGCTCTCAAAGCCTTATATCTGCATGGATGAATATATGAAATAACAGATTCCACACTGGATTCTCCTACTCCCCTTCCTGAATGTTGACAAGAGCATTTTTTAAAAGGCAAACTCACACCATACACAACCTGAAAGGAACTTTTTACTAGCCTCTGGTCAAAACCCCTGAAGGCACCCCAATAAATACTTCATCACATTTTCTCCAGCCTTCTTACAGGCCTTTGATAGTTTTGATAAAAGTGTTAATATAATTTAGATAATGATGCTGGGGAAAATGGAAGGAAAAAGGAAGAGGGACCAACCAAGGGCAAGATGAATGGATGTTATCCTTGAAGTAATTGTCGTGATTTTGAAAAAGCTGGGGGTGGTGACAACAGGGAGCTCTGGGATGGGCTGGTCCATGAGGTCTCAAAGAGTCAAAGACTGAACTAATAAACAGAGATATAAGTTAGAAATAAAAATGGAATGGTCTTGAATTGAAATCCCCATATCTTCGAAAAATTACTTTTTTGGACTACAGCTCAGAATCAACCAGTCAGATAATGCATTTACTTTCTTTCTTTCTGGAAAGCATAGAAGTATAGAAGCATAAAGTTGGAAGAGACCACAAGGACTATCCAGTCCATCCACATCCCATGCAGGAACACACAATCAAAGCACCCCTGACAGATGACCATTCGACCACTGCTTCAAAACTTCCAGAGTATGAGACTCCATCGTACTCAGCAAACAACATATTCCACTGCTGAACAACATCAGGATGTTCTTCTTAATATTTAAGTAGACTTCTTTTCCCCACTTTGCATAGTATGTTCCAAAACAGTGGTGGTGGGGATAGCTCACTGGATATAATTTTGGGGAATATGGCTGAAATATGAAGGATTCAGGACTCCTCTCCCCAAATTGCATAATTTCAAGACATCATGTCTTCCAGTATTTGTGCGCAGTATCTTTTTACACTATCTCTGTAGATGTGTTTCCATGCACGCACGCACACACACACACACACCAGGTTTCTTATGTTTTTCCGCTCTGCTTAATTATTGTAGCTGTTCCTCCTGTGATTGAGGTTCATTTCAGATCCCTGTTGAATTGTCTGTGTATAAACAGTGGCAGCTGGTGAATCTGATGCCAGTGTAGCAATGGATTAGCTCTGGAGCCTACTCTGAATTTTTAAAAAGCTATCCAACACAATATAATATTTTTTTCCAGATAGGAATCAGAAACTTTAATAGCTCAGGTAAGATCTCAACTTCAACCCAGAACACGTTCACCATCCTATTGACATGGAGACCACCAGCTGCCACTATTTGACATGCATTATTCTCTTGATTCCAGGTTTCCATTTCATGGCATCTTCCAAAGCTTTGTGTATGGTTCATTTCCATGTAAACCAAAGCAGAGTAGGAACGGGGGAAATAACATAAAGATATCATTAATCTTCCTAACAACTTCAGGATTAAAAACAAAAACAACAGCAGCAATCAAGCTACACCGCAGTTTCTAGCTCTAACAGTTGTTAAAGAATATTTAGAAGGATGTTGGGAATGCCTAGGGAAATCTCAGAAGCTAGAAGATAAATAAGGCTAGGAATGTGCATTCAAGGCCAGGGGATGTAAAAGGTAATCAATGAAAAACAGAAGTATTCTTACTAGTGTGCCGTTATTAATTCTGAGACACATGAATACTGTAATGGGATGGCAATGAATATAAAGAAATATGAATCCCATTTATGAATCCTTTTAATAGTTGTATACCTGTATCCTAGTCCCTAGCTCCCCAAATTTTGCTGGTTGCCATCCCCCCCTAAAGCAGTTGTTCTCAACCTTCCTAATGCCACAGCCCCTTAATACAATTCCTCATGTTGTGGTGACCCTAAACCATAAAATTATTTTTGTTGCTACTTCATAACTGTAATTTTGATACTGTTGTGAATCGTAATGTAAATATCTAATATGCAGGATGTACTTTTATTAACTGAACAAAACTTGGCACAAATACCCAATACGCCCAAATTTGAATAATGGTGGGGTTGAGGGGGGGGGGATTGATTTTGTCGTTTTGGATTTGTAGTTGCTCGGATTTATAGTTCACCTACAATCAAAGAACATTCGGAACTCCACCAATGATGGAATTGAACCAAATTTGTCACACAGAACTCCTATGACCAACAGAAAATACTGGAAGGGTTTGGTGGGCATTGACCTTGAGTTTTGAAGTTGTAGTTCACCTATCTCCAGAAAGCACTGTACTCAAACAGTGATTGATCTGGACCAAACTTGGCACATACTCAAACTTGGCACAGTGATCCAGGCCACGGTCATCTCAAGATTAGACTAGTGTAACCAGGGCCGTAGCCAGGATTTTGATTTGGGAGGGGCTGAGTCTGAGTAAGAGAGGGACTACCCTACCAAACCTTTTGTATTGTTATCCCAATAACCCCATGAATGTGGGATATAATGAGCATGGTGATCAGATCATGATATGAATAAACATAACAGTTTAAATAATGTACCAGTAAGGCCTTCTCGCGGACCACCCTGAGAATTTGGGGGGGATGAAGCCCCCTAAGGCCCCCCCCCTGATTACATGCCTGACTGTAACACCCTTTACATTGACCTACCTTTGTCTGTGACCTGGAAACTTCAGCTCATCCAGAATGCTGCTGCTCGGCTTCTCACTGGGGCTCCAGTGAGATGTCACATAACTCCAATTTTGCAGCAGCTCCACTGGCTGCCGATCGAGCATTGGATCACTTTCAAGGTGATGGTACTAACTTTCAAGGCCTTGTTTGGTCCAGGGCCGGTGTATCTGAAGGACCATCTCACCCCCTACCAACCCCAGAGATCACTTAGCTCTGAAGATTTAAACCTATTGGAAGTACCCAGCTTTAAAGCCGTTCGCCTAAGGTCTACGAGGCGTAGAGCTTTCTCTATTGTGGTGCCAACTCTTTGGAATGCCTTGCCAACTGAAGTTCGTGCCCTGTGAGACCTGTCAGCCTTTTGCAGGGCTTGTAAGACTCATTTGTTTTGGTTGGCATTTGAATTGTGAACTCTGAATTTTAATTTGGTATAATTAATATTAATCTTTGCTTTTATGGTGTTTTACATTGTGCTGCGAGCCGCTCCAAGCCCTCGGGGAGTGGTGGCATACAAGATCGAACAATAAATAAATAAATATGTCCAAATGTGAACACTGGTCGAGTTTGGGGAAAGTAGACCTTGACATGTGGGAGTTGTAGTTGCTTGGATTTATAGTTCACCTACAGTCAAAGAGCATTCTGAACTCTACCAATGATAGAATTGGGCCAAACTTTCCACACAGAATCCCCATGACCAACAGAAAATACTGTGTTTTCTGATGGTCTTTGGTGACCCCTCTGCTATCCTCTTGTGACCCCTTCAGGGTCACGACCCCCAGATTGAGAAATGCTGCCATAATGGGAATGACTATAAAGAAATATGAATCCTATTCATGAATCCTATTCATAGTTGTATACCTGTATCCCAGTCCCTAGCCTCCCAATTTTTGCTAGTTGCCATTTCCCCCCTAAAGTATCCTAAACATTATGCCATTTGTGGGGAGCGGGGTGGCTCCACATGAATATTGGCATTTTCTCAATGTACACACACCACAAAATAACCTTACAATCAATGGATGTAAGTGAAATGAATCTTATTGGACTGGTGACAGAGCAAACACAATTTCCCTGCATAATTCAATTAAGGATTGCAATATCAAATACTGAAAATGGAGTTACAAAATAAGGGACTCCTGCATTAAGCATCCTGCCAATGCATAATGAGGCTTACCATTCCACCTGATTTGGATTCTCTTTATGTCCTGCATACCTTTATGACCCCACTCTCTCTAAAAGCGAGATGAGAAATAATCAGAATTGCCCCACAGCAAGCTAGAAGCCACAGTCTGTACCCTGCTTATTAATGCAGACCAACCAAGTGTGAATTTATTTTTATTCTGTTTCTAATAACCACATGAAAGGGATGAACAGGCATTTATCTAACTGAAGCTTTGTTTCCCAAGTTCAACTCAGAGCTTATTCCAGGCACTGAAATGTGCAATTCTTAGAAGTAACACATTACAAATAATTAAATATGTAAAATAGTTCCTTTTATTAGTGCAGGGCTGTAGCCCTGGCTCCGCCCCTCCCCCGGATCTGCCCCTCCCCAGCTCCGCCCCCTCCCCGCCCCCGGCATTGCAGAAGTATACAATGACATATTATATTATTTAAATAAGGGGAGAGGGAGGAATGGATGGAACACATGAGGGGCATTAATATACAGAATATCAAGGCAGAAAATCCCACAATCTCTGCTTTGAACTGGAATATATGACTGTTCCACTGGCCACATTGATCAGCATTGAATGGCCTTGCAGTTGTAAGGTCTGTGTGCTTTCATTCTGCCAGTTTACCCCTGGCTGATTCCATTCAGTGCAAGTCATCAAAGTAAACTTAGGTAATTGCAAAGAATGTAAATAATACTGGGGGGAGGAAAAGGAGGGCAAAGGGGTGGGAGGCCTTTCCTTGAGCTCCTCTCCTTCAATTCCCCCCTCCCTCCTTTCTCCTCCTCCCCTCTCCTATGGCTGGCCGGTTCTCTCCTTCTCATTAAAGAGACAGTTCATGAAACGCAAATGAAGGGGTCAGAAAGGAACTCCCTCCCATTGCCCCCCTCCTCAGGAGAAGAGGAGGCGGCCAATAGAAAGCCAAGGGGCGGACCAAAAATAATAATAATAAATAATATTTTTTAATTGAAAAATATTTTAAAAATATTTTTAAAATATATTATTTATTGCAGGAGGGTAAGGGGCCGTAGCCAAGGGGCTAGAGGGCCGTGTACGGCCCCCAGGCCACCTGTTGGACAGGCCTGTATTAGTGCATAGCTAAGTTACATTATACAACAAAATCCACAGGCAGGCATTGTGGGAGGGCCAAATCCAAAGGATAAAATGCATTGTGCAAGCTTTCAAAACTTTGCTGGCTTCTTCATCAGGCAGAAAGGTTAAAAATGAAATAGGAGAAAGATAGTGATAACGTTAGAGTTAGATGTCTACATTTGGTCTGAGGTGATATTGAAGGATTTTAGCATTGACCATGTGAGTTCTGCTATTATTTTAATGTGACCTCATTTAGCTTTGTGGGAAGGAGGAAAGAGTGGGGGGAAGCGGAGAGCATCATCTTATTTTGTTCCTGTTGCCAAGGTCCATCTTCTGGGATGGCCAGCCATCTCATGTCCTTTCCCCACCTTACTCCCATCTTTCCTCATTTTCCTCAGTTTGGATTCGAGTATCACCTGATCCCTAAGCAGTGAGCACACATTCTGGGCTCCATTTCTGTGTGCAGTGGAAATGGTCCTACAGAGTCCCACCAGAAGTGCCCTTATGTCATGTGATGGCTTGCGTGGGACTCTGTTTTTAAAGCACATGGAAATGGAATCCAGATGCACTATATGGAGTCCATGTTTTATATCATAGGCTAACAGTTTCAGCTCACTAGTGTTTTCTTTGAAAGTTTTTGAAAAAAAATGACTCATCGCTGAGCCTGGAGACACAGATTTTGGCAGTGGCCAGGGGAGCTTCTGCATAATTAAAACTTGTGCACCAGCTGCGCCCATACCTTTGGAAGTCTGACTTGGCCATGGTGATCAACTCTCTGGTTACATCCTGTATAGACTACTTCAACACGCTCTACGTGGGGTTGCCTTTGAAGAATGTTTGGAAGCTTCAACTGGTCCAGCGAGTGACAGCAAGGTTGCTTACTGGAGCGGCGCTCAGGGAATCTCCTTGTTGCGTCAGCTCCACTGGCTGCCAGTTTGCTACTGAGCACAATTCAAAGTGCTGGCTTTGGCTTATAAATTCCTAAATGGTTCTAGCCCAGGCAACCTGTCTGAACATATCATCCCCTATGAACCAGCACAAAGATTAAGATCTTCCGTGGAGATCCTGCTCTCGTTCCCACCAGCCTCGCAAGCACGGCTGGCGAGGACGAGAGACAGGACCTTCTTAGTGGTGGCCCCTCAGTTGTGGAACTCCCTCCCTAGCAACATCAGAGCAGCTCCCTCCCTATTCACCTTTAGGAAAAGAGTCAAAATCTGGCTCAATGAGCAGGCCTTTGGAAACCAGAGCAATGCAGTATTTTGAATCCAAATTTTGTGCAATTTGACCTTGGGACAGACTCAGACCATGAACTTTGGATGGCGTGATTCCTAAGTTTTTAATTTTAATTTGCTTTAACTCTGTTTTAATATGTCACAATTTTTTGAAATATTTAGGACGATAATTGTTGTTGAGGCATTATGTGTCTGTCACTGTAACCCTTGTTGGGGTTGAAAAGGGTGGAGTACAAGCATGGCAAATAAATAAATAAATACTTCTTTTCAATAAGGAAAAATGCACACTGCACATATCTTATTTGTAGTGCCAAAAAAGAAGAATATAATAATTAAAATGAAAAACAATTTTAACCAACATAAACTTACCAGTATTTTAATGGGATGTATGGTTCTGTTTTTGGCTGATGAGAAAGTCATGGTAATTAGGGTTGTGGTTGTGGTGGTGGTAGTTGTGGTTGTGTACCTTCAAGCCATTTTTGACTCAGTTCTTTCAAACATATAAACATCTCCCTTTCCATTTTGCCCCACTTTTACATGGGACCATCACAATCTCAACACCTTCTTCAAACTTCCTTTGGTTAAACTACTTTTCTTTGCATTCAAAATATTCTTAATCAAATCTTTCTCTCTCAAACTGTCAGGTAGTATAATAACTTGAAGAAGTAGTATAATAACAGGATTAAAAATAAATTGGTATTGATTGTTTTGGTTTATATTTGTAATAACAGTCTGCCTGGAATGTCATAATAGCAGTGGTGTTCTTTACACAATACACATTTAAATACGTCAAGTTAGTGAAGTGGGCTTCTCTCCCCTTTGGTAATGTGGTATGTAGAGGGTAGTGGCTGGTTATCCCAATAGCTATAGTGAATGAGATCAGGGTCTTAGGCTGAATTTTAAAGAAGCTTTCCAAGGTACTGAACCTATTTTGGGCTACTCTCTTTCTCCCTTTCGCACATACACTAATGCAGTGGTCTCAACCTGTGAGCCCCCAGGTGTTTTGCCCTACAACTCCCAGAAATCCCAACCAGTTTACCAGCTGTTAGGATTTGTGGGAGTTGAAGGCCAAAACATCTGCGGACCCACAGGTTGAGAACCCTGCACTAATGGGAGTGGTGGACAAGTCTTTCTCGGTAGTTGATCTCAATCTCTAGAACTTCCTACCAAGAAAGAATTAAGCAAGATTCCTCTCTGTTGGCAGCAAAGACAATTTTATTCAAGTAGGCCTTTCTGCCAATGAGGGGGGTTTCACCAGATGAACACCATTGGCTACATCCTTCATTGTTACTAAATTGCTAATTAATTCCTCATTGTGTTAAGTTTTTAACCACACTTTTATTTTGAATTTGTATTTTATCAATACCCTGGTGGTGCAGTGGGTAAAACTGCTGAGCTGCTGAACTTGCTGACCAAAAGGTCAGTGGTTCAAATCTAGGGAGCAGTGTGAGCTCCCACTGTTAGGCCCAGCTTCTGCCAACCTAGTAGTTCAAAAGCATATACATTTTAGTAGGTAAATAGGTAACGTTTCTGCAGGAAGGTAACAGTGCTCCATGCAGTCATGCTGGTCACATGACCTTGGAGGTGTCTGTGCATAACACCGGCTTAGAAATGGAGATGAGCACAAATCCCTAGAGTTGGACTTAATGCCAGGGAAAACCTTTACCTTTATCACCAAGGTTGAGTACCTTAACCTTGATGAAAGGGAGAGGTGTGAAATGAATAATAAATAAATAAATTGCTGAAGAGTGGCATTCACTGCTGAACTCCAGAATCTGGTGGAATCAGGAAGGTTGATCTCCCCTTCTGGCTCCCGTCCGTCTCTCAAATCATCTTGGGTGGGACAGGAATACTCCCTGGAGGCAAATTGCAAGTGGTGCAGACAATATGTGGGTGGATGTTGTGCATGTAAGAGGAAAAGAAAGGGGGAAAGTGAGATTATGGTAAAGGAAGAGTGGAAGAGAAAGCATGTTTATAGGGTGGTTATATGCAAAAGAAGTCAGTGTTCCTGCACTTTCCCAGTTGTGTAGAAATTCCTGCTTCCACACAATGCCATAAGGTGCATTCAAAGTCCCCCATTGTTATCATGTTATAGCAGTGTGCAGCTCCCTTATTGTCCCAGGAGGGACATAATAGGCCCAGGAAAAGAATGGGACTCCACTTTCTTTGTCCCAAGGAAGAAAAAGATATTCGGCCTCCACATTCAAAACAGAAGAATGTTCACTGACTGAGAACCTTCATGGCGGCCAGTAGGTGTCTCTGCTGTACTTGTGACTGAAACAGTTGCTGATTCTTAGGTAGTATTTTTGTCATGTGCGAATGCAGATTCCAAACTTATTTGCAGCCCTAAATGAACAGTTTCTCTTTTTTGCTTCACACTTCCCTTTCTCACACTTTCTCACACTTTATTCTGTTAAATGTTACAGAAAATTACTATCCAGTTGACTCGCCAAAGCAGGATATCTTGCAACACCATTAGAGCTTGCAAAAGTATTGTTATTCTGCGGTAGTGGTCCCAGCAGCCTCAGTGGATATCTATTCTAGTTAGGGGATTCTGGCAACTGTGGCTTGAAGAAATCACTAAGGGAATTCCCACACCATCTCACTTGAACCGACTCACTATATTAGGGTTTCTGTTTTGATCTTCTTATACATTAACGTAAGTCACTGAAACCAGAAACAGAAGTTCCTGGATAATTCAACTTTAGGATCTGCCGACTTATTTAATTTGAATTCTTTTCTAATGCTTAAACAAGCACAAAATGGTTCACCAAGAAGTGTTATAAGAAGCGACTTTGAAGGAGAATGGTGAGGAAATTCTTGTAGGTATGATTGGCTTTTCTGACAAACAAATATATTACATGAAAAAACCCTTTTGATAGATTCCTAATAACAGTGGAAACAAAGATTCCTTTGTCTGAGGCATTGTTTCCCAACCTTTTTTGAGCCGCAGCACACTTTTAACATTAAATTTTTTTTGGAGGCACACCACCAACCAAAATGACACTCTAACACAGTAAAGAACAGCTGGGGGATGGTGGCCTGCTGGGAGCAGCCATGCCATGCCCCGCCTCCTCCCCCCGGCTTCAGCCCTCCCACAGCTTCTCCAGTCTTGAGGGGGCAGTGCAAAGCCAGTGGTGGCAGAGCCAGCACAATGCTGGCTTGGCACTGTCCCCTCAAGGCTGGAGAAGTGGGAGAGCTGCCAGGGGAGGGGGCAGGCTGCGCCATGCCCCTCCCCCTCCCCCTGGCTTCAGCTCTCCTACAGCTTCTCCAGCCTTGAGGGGGCGGTGCCAAACCAGCGGTGGCAGAGCCAGCACAATGCTGGCTTGGCACGGTCCCTTCAAGGCTGGAGAAGCTCTGGGAGAGCTGAAGCTGGGGGGAGGGGGCAGAGCCATGCCCCACCCCTCCCCCGGCTTCAGCTCTATCACAGCTTCTCCAACCTTGAGGGGGGCAGTGCGAGCAAGGGGCAGGAGTCATGGCCCCCATCCCCGCTCTCCACCATGACTCCCGCCCCTTGCTCACTGAGGCCGCACGGAGGAGCATGAGCGGTGGACAGGCTTCAGTGGGTGGGGTTCCTCCTCCACGCGGCTGCAGCAAGCGAGGGGTGGGAGTCATGGCAGATTGGAGGCTGGCTGGGGAAACGGCGCCCTGGCCCCTTCTTCTTTTTCTTCGCCACCGCCCGGCCCTTCCTCCTCCTCCCCGAAGCAGCAGAAGTTCGGCAGGAGGAGGGGGGAGAATGGGGGGCAGAGAGCCTTTCTTGCAGCACAGCAGGAGGTCCATCACAGCACACTACTGTGCTGTTGGGAAACACTGGTCTGAGGAACAGACAAAAGCAGGTACCTTGCTAGGTCAGGAAAAAAACTTGTATCCCTTCAGATGGTTTGGGATTCTGGCTCCATGATCTCTCACTTTTGGCCATAATGGCCAGCTGCAGGGATTGGAGATCGGCAACATTTCGATAGTAACCTCCAGCTGTGGCCAGGAGGTTTAAAGGAGCTCTCAATTGAGCTGAATTTTTGATCTCTTTAGTTTTAGCACATTGGAAAGCTCCTGCAAAGTTCAATTTAAACCTCAGAGGTTTAGTTGCATTGACACCTAGACAAAGAAATGGCTCTTCTGTTCTTATGTTCACTTTAGTTTTAGCAAGTGATCCTTGTTCAAAAGAAGTGGTGGGATATTTGTACCTACCACAGCAATTGGCATACCATAATTTTGAAACATCACAACATCTGCTCTCTCTTTCTGTGAGTTGTTGTTTTTTTGGATTGCTCTTTCCATTCTAGAATGAGGATTCAGAGTTGATTGCAACCTTGGATATGAGTGAGCTATGTTGGGTTTTGTTCCTGGACTGCACAATTGCACAATTCTTTATGTCATCAAGTTTCTAGTCCTCAATGAGTAACTATACTAGAGATAGGGCTAAGCTCAAGAATACCTTTCCCCTACATTCCTATGCATGTTTCCTAAAGTGCTTCATCTTTACTGCTGGCCACTGTCTCCTCCCCTTTTGATGATGTAGCAATGGAATTTTTTGAGGGAACTTCCTCTTAAGTTTAAATTGCCCCCAGGAAAGCCATGCGATTTTCACCATGTTACTTCTGCTTTTTGTTTCTTCCTGTGAGGATGCATTTTGCCTCTCTGCAAGCAAAATATAGCTACACAGACTTTAAAAAAAATTACCTTCTTTAGAAGATGAGGTTTAGTAAGCCAGTAAGCTCCAGTACTTTTCTATCAAGAATGTATTTCTCTTTACTTCAATAAATATTTTTGAACCCAAAGTTCTGACTCTGCAATCTTGAGCCATCCTGAAGAACAGAAGCGTATCCCAGCTCACCACATGTACGTTTCTGCTGGTTATGGAGTTTACTCCTGGTACTCTGCTATATTTTGGTGGAATAACCCCAACTGAGGATTATTTTTGAGTCTAACAGCTCAGATTCCTCAATAGGTTAAAACATGAAAGATCCATAATTGCCCTAGAGCATGATTTGTAGGCATAAAATTGCACAAATTGAACACATCGTTTCTAATTGTGCAAGGTTTCTCATTTCCCACTAGATGGCCCTATCTTTCTCACAGAGTCTGATAATCTATGAGAAGGTTATTTTGGCTGGCAAAAAAAAAAGATCTCCAGAGTACTGTCTGGTGATCTTTGCAGCCTCCAAGAGTACAGCAGTTGGCCATTTTTGCTTTAAATCTGCAGAGAGATTTATTGCTTGAGTGCACCAATCTAACACATATAGTCCCTATGGATATACTTTCTGGTCCACATGACAAATGCGAAGAAATCATAGTGTGGGAAGCACACGATCGATGCAGAATAAATCTTGTTTAACAGCCCTGCCTTTATTCAGACACTGCTTTCGAGACCTGGTTTAGTGCACCAGCACTAGCATCAGCTTCACACCAGCATCAGCTTCACCTAGCATAATTATGCACAGGGTTACAGTTCTTTTCTTTTTTTTGTCATGGCTCGCTGTGATTTAGATGGATAGAAGAATGTGAAAGGGTGTAAAAACAGAAAATATAATCCAATCCAAATTAAGGAGAAGTAAATCCAGTTGATTTTTTTCAGGGAGGCAAATGGGCAACCTGAGTGTTCCTGTGCATTTTTACTTGGAAGTAAGCCCCATAATCTTTGGCTGAATCATTAATTAAAATAGAGACTGTAGTCAAGAACTCAGATTAATACTTCAAAGGAAAGCTATGAAGGAATTAGATAAAATCTTAAAGTGTAAAAATAAATCATTGAATACCAATGTCAGGATTGTGGTTTTTCCAGTCTGGATCAGTATGCAAAGGGATCTTGTAGCACCTTGAGAAAAAGATGTTGGTAACATAAGCTTTTGTAGGTTTATGTCTACTTCAGAATTCACTGGGGTGTACTCAAAGTATGCAAGACGCATGACTGGAGCCACAGCCTAAAATGTAGAGAAGCAAGCGAAGCATTTATGGGCATGTGTGTTGAATCAGTCCATGGAACAGAGGCTTCTAGACCGTGATCATTTCCAAAGGGGCAATGGATTTGTCTCTTCCTGGAAGAAAATCTGGCACATTCTCAAATCTGCCCAAGGTGTGTTTTCCCACATTAAAATCTGTTCGCTTTTGAATATTGGAGGCCTGCTTGGTGTGATCCAACAGACATACATTATGGAGCCAGATTGCTGAAGCAAGTGTGAATGTTGCTGCCAGCATATTACTTCCATAAATATGGCAGATGCTAGATTCCTAATGACGGCTGTGCCACATCTCTTTTCCAAGTCTTTCCTTATTGTTGGCTCTCAGAAGCCCTGAAAAAACATGTCTAAAATATTTATAATTATATTGAAGCCAACTATTGGTAAAGTTATTTTGGAGACTGGGCTGGGATCCTATGCATTGTGATTCACAAACTGACTTTTCAAAGCTGGGGTTGCTACAAAGACTTAAATCACAGGTTTTAAGGCCAGCTTTGGTGTAATGGCAATAAGGTTTATTCTCCCATAATGTCTATATCAAACCATACACTGCAATTTGATTATTTTGATCCATGGAATTGGAAGTGTAATGACTTTAATCTACCTGGATTCATTTGTGGATGCATTAGAGCAGAAGAAATAAAGCCAGGGTTTAATGAGATGAAACAGAACAAGGACTACAACTAACTCATAGAAATGTGAATGAGCCATCAGCCTCACTATGTGTCTTAACATATGATTATGAAGATGTGATGTTTTCTGCCATTCTCTGAAATGCGGAACAGAAAGGAACATGCCCCTTAGAATGGAAGGAGCTGATATGTGAGACTCGGAATCAAGGCCCATTGTATTCAATAAGCTCAGCTATTTTAATTTTTATATTATTTCTAGTGGGTGTAATATTCAGACTAGGGTGTGCTGGCTACTCATTGTGGACTCAAGCTAAACTCTGTGGCTCCATGTTCACTTAGAGTGGTATTTGCCAGAAGTACCATATAGTTTGTTTTACACAGTGGTTCCCAACCTGTGGTCCGTAGACCACCAAGGATCCCTAAGAACTAAAGTATGGTCTGCGGCCTCACTGTTACTATACTGTTGCAATGAGTGTGACTGGTCTCACAAAACCGTCTTATAGTCCTGAGGCTTATTAAATATGGTTTTCTGTGAGTGAGCAGATGGTTCTGTATCAGAAAATAGAGCTGATGTGTCTTACCCAATGCAATTTTCTGATTCAGCACCCCAAATAACCAAACTGAATCTAAAGTTGACCAAAAAGTGATTCATAGCCCATTTGGTACTAATGTTGGAGAATGTTCCCTGGTCAAAGTGGTCCCTGGTCAAAAAAAGGTTGGGAATCATTGGTTTAACAAGTTGAAAATGTCCTTAGGCTCACCAATCCAGATTGTACAGGTTATTTGGTTCCCAGGTACAGAAAACAGCATCTATCAGTTAGCTTTGACACATTCTTCCTCTTTCTTTGTGCTTCTCAGTTTGATATTGCTTGTTCTCAATCAGCAAAATGCAACTTCAATTTACTAGGTTTGGAGTTGTGTAAAATTGATTCAGGCAAAAACTTGTATTTTGCCTTAGGACACTAGTATATTCTATACTAGGCATGATAACAAATCGAAAAATGGCGATTCTAAAATCAAATGGGGGGGGGGATTTTTTTTATTAGTATATCAAAGACTTACAAAAAAATTCCCAAAAATTTCGGAAATGTAACTTAAGTACTAACGAAATTCGTTAGAAATTCGTGAGGCCAGAGCATGCGCTTTCCAGATGGTTTATTTCAACTCCCAGAAATCTAACAGCTGGTAAATTGGCTGGGATTTCTGGGAGTTGTAAAGCCAAAACTTGAATAAACCACACTGAATTCTAGATGGGACTCTCCAAATAGGAAGGAGGGAGGGAAGGAAGAAGGGAGGGAGGGAGGGAGGGTTTTCTATTCTTGGAAGCAGCAAAAGAAAAGGAGGAGGAGCCCCCCCCCCCCTCGCTGCCTCTCTCTCACCCCGATCCTGAGGGAGCGAGGGCCCAAGTTTGCCCAGGCTGAGGGGAAAAGGAAGAGGCCTGAGGCTGTGAGGAATGGTGGGAGTTGAAGTCCAAAACACGTACCTGGAGGGCTGAAGCTGGCCCCTGCGATGGGGCAAGGCAGCAGAGCAACGGGGAAGAGAAGCATCTGAGAGAGCCGGGAGAGAGAGGAGGAGAAGCGCGCGCGCGTGTGTGTGTGTGTGAAGCAGGCCCCTGCGATGGGGCATGCATGGCAGCAGAGCAACAGGGAAGAGAAGGAGGGGGAAGCCTGGAGAGAGAGGGGAAGCCATCGTGTGTGTGTGTGAAGCAGGCCCCTGCGATGGGGGCATGCATGGCAGCAGAGCCAGGGGGAAGCCTGGAGGACTACACTTTCCAGAATGCATTGCCTACCTAGCAGCAGTGTCACTTCCAGTTCCCCATAGAAATGCGGGAAAAAGAAGAAGCTGAATGAAGGTGGGAAGGAAATGAGGGGGAGAAGACAGGGAGAAGTGAGTAGTACAATAATTAATTAATTAATACTTAAGAATTTCTAACGATCCTAACGCAAATTGTTGGCCTCACGGACCGTAAAAGGAAGTCTACTTCCTGGTTCGGGGCAGCGATACGTAAAACCTCAAAAGTCCCATTACATACGAATCTCTTACGAATCCTTTTAATTTCCGTTTCATTTTTCTCATGCCTACTATATACCCTTTTAATATGGCACTCCACACAGCCAGACTCTGTATCCTGGGTCCAGTAGCTGATTCAAACAAATGCACTTAGGACAGGTAATACAATAACATGCTGTAGTTTGTAGTCAGATGTACATTTGTACTCAGACATAAAATGACAGTTACTATCATGGCACTTGTTATTATTCATTTGTTCTATTTATATATCATTTTTCTCCGTATTTTTCTTTGCAAAGAGGCAGTGACTGGCCCAATGTCTCCCAGTGTGCTACATGGCCAAATGTGGATTAGAACTTGAATGTCATAGAATTATATACTCATAGAATATAAAGGTGGAAAAAATTTCAAGGACTATTCAGTACAACTCCTTTTGTGATGCAGATTTTTTCCAAGAAGTAACTTGAGAATATACTGCAAATTGCTTCTGATGTACGAGAATTGACCGTCTGCAAGGATGTTGCCCAAGGGATGTGTTACCATCCTATGGGAGGCTTCTCTCATGTCCCTGCATCTGGGGCTGACAGATGGGAGCTCACCCCATCTTGTGGATTCGAACCACTGACCTTCAGGTCAGCAGCTCAGCCGGCACAAGGGTTTAACCCATTCCACCACCGTGGCTCCTACACAATCAAAGCACCTCTGACAGATGGCCATCCAGCCTCTGCTTAAAAACCTCCCGAAATGGAGGCTCCGCTATGCTCTGAGGCAACCTATCCCACTGCCAAACAGCTCTCATCATCAGGAAGTTCTTGTTAAAGTTTGAGTTTAGGTTTCACCTGTTCTAATCTGATTCACTCACCACAATGATGTTATATGTCTTCAAATTGATGCTTAATTGCAGTAAGACTCTTCTAGGGTTTCTTGACAAGATTTGTTTGAAAGTTTGTCATTGCCTTCCTTGAAATAGAGAGTGTGTGACATGTCAAATGTTTGAATACTGGGTTTCCATGGCTGAGCAGGGATGTGAACCCTGGTTGCCCTGAGCCCTAGTCCAACAGTCAGATCACTACTCCAAAATGGCTCTAAAGTAAAATAGGGATTTCTTGGCAACATTTAGTCCAATGAGGCTTAACATTGCTTTCCAATGAGACTGGGAGAGTGTGCTTTGGCAACGAGACCCAAGAGATTTTGATGAATTAATGAGGATTTGAACCCAGGTTCTTCTGGAATCCCACTCCATTACGGAAGCCATTATACCAAGCCAGCTCTGTTTTCATCCACAGGACCAGACCAATTCTTGTTTCCAGTGGGCTTCATTCCTGGATTTAATTACATGGCCTAACCAAAAAAATATTGGTACCTTTTGGTTTTAAAACCTGTTCCTAAGATTATTTGGGAAGCTGATTCAGGATATTGCACTAGATAGACCTTATCAGCCCAAGTTTCTTAGATATGGTTATCATGATTTTCTGTGGGTGAGCAGATGACAACTGATATATTCTTATCTGAAAAACTGGGGGGGGGGGCTGGTGTCATTTTTGGAACAAGCAGGTCAAATATATCCAGAAATAGGGCTAACATTTGAGGCACCTGTTGGTGGATTAAAATTGTAGCTGTGCGCCTCCAATCCAACTCCCATCTAGGTTTGCAAAGGGCAATAATCCATAATAATTTGCGAAGTTAAATTTGCACTAGCCAACACCAAAGTCTGCTTGTACTAAACTTACCAGCTGTTGGAGATAGCAATGTTTATCCCAGAGTGAGTTGTCATCAGATATAGCAAGTAGGCTGCTTTGGATGATGTTAGGTTGACAAAACTGAGGATGCATCTAGGCCAGTGATTTTCAACCAGTGTGCCGCGGAACACTAGTGTGCCATGAGAGATCATCAGGTGTGCCATGGGAAATGGAACCATATGGTCACACCATCTTGGATTCACTCAGACATGTCTAAGTAAACGAAGTTAGAGTTAGTGCTGCAGCTGCGCGTCAAGTGACAGTGGCAATTTGGGATCACAGGAAGACAAGCGAGTGACAGTGATGGAGAAGTTTTTGAGAAGGGAAAATGCAAATGTTGAACAGGGCCCTGGACAAAATTATGACACAGCTGAAGGCCCTAATATGAGTGGTGGACAAAAGAAAAAACTGACAGCTGTTGAGCAAGAGCTTTGTGTGTGTCTTTCTGCCATTCTCATTCACATTTGTGACCATATATCAATCATTCATAGTATGCATATAACAATATCACAAAGTGGATATCACAGTGTTAATATCACATAAATTCTAAAGCAAGGTACTGGTGTAACTATAACAGAACCAACAGTATAAACCTGTATTTCCACCGTAGGGTAAGTTCACTCTAATGTTAGCATGTAGTGTGGCTGGGAAGATCCCTGGATGTAAACAATGAACTGCTTCACCGCCTGGGAAGCAAACGCCGCTTGGCTGGAGTTCAGTATAGCTGCTAAATGCTGGGCATCTGTCCTCCGCTGGGGTGGCAGAATGGGGTGGTGGTGGGGCTCCTGGGTGGTGGATGGAGCCCGCGGCTTCTTCAGAGGCTGCACCGGCGTTCGCCACATTGGCATGTACCCGCTGAGGAGGCTTGTGTCGTTGCCCTTATGGTCAAGCCTGCTCGCCATGGACTGGATGTGAAAATATTCCTCCTGCAACGATGCAAGCCTCCTCAGTGGGTACATGCCAATGTGGTGAACGCCGGTGCAGCCTCTGAAGAAGCCACGGGCTCCATCCACCACCCAGGAGCCCCCCCCGAAACGGTTCGAGCTCTGCACAGTAAACCGTCAGGCGAACCGCGAGGGACTCCTCGAACATCTCTGGATCCACAGAACCACAGCCTCCTAGCCCACCCCATTCTGCCACCCCAGCAGAGGACAGACGCCCAGCATTTAGCAGCTATACTGAACTCCAGCCAGCGGCGTTTGCTTCCCAGGCGGTGAAGCAGTTCATTGTTTACATCCAGGATCTTCCCAGCCACACTACATGCTAACATTAGAGTGAACTTACCCTACGGTGGAAATACAGGTTTATACTGTTGGTTCTGTTATAGTTACACCAGTACCTTGCTTTAGAATTTATGTGATATTAACACTGTGATATCCACTTTGTGATATTGTTATATGCATACTATGAATGATTGATATATGGTCACAAATGTGAATGTATTATGTGAACACTGTGAAATTATATAGTGATTTCTGCCATTCCTGCCAGGATATCTATTTTGTGTTCATCGAAACAGGCCCAGGTTTGACACTGAGTGTATAGATACATTTAAAAACATATTAACTATATGTATTACTGTGTTAGAGTGTCATTTTGTGTCATTTTGGTTGGTGATGTGCCCCAGGATTTTGTAAAGGTAAAAAAATATGCCGTGGCGCAAAAAAGGTTGAAAATCACTGAATTAATGTAGTTTGATGCCACTCGAACTGTCATGACTGAATCCTGTGTGAGCATGAGAGTTGTAGTTTTGCAAGGTCTGCACCCTAGTCTGCTGAAAAATGTTGATGTCTCAGGATTCCATAGCATTGAGCTATGAAAGCTGAAATGGTGACATTAATTCTACATGTGCATTAATTCTATAGTGTAGAGGCAAACCCTGTCTTTGTCATGGAACCAATGTGAAGTGAGTTCAAAGGCAAGTGGGCCGCTTCAGCCTCTTCTTAGCCAACAAAAGGCTTTTTGGACTCCAGAGGTGCATCTATACTATTTTACACTATTTTGACTTTCACGATTCAATGCTATGGAATCTCTGGAGTTGTAATTTGGTGAGGCACCAGAACTCTTTGGCAGAGAGGGCTCAAGACCTCCTCAAACTAAAGTTCCCAGGATCAGTGCTGGATTTAGGACAAATGTGGCCCTGTGGTAGTTAAGTTACAGGGGCCCTTATTTGTGCCCAGAAGGAGGTAGGCTCTGAAGCAAGGTAACAGTGGTAAAAGTTTGAAAGCTACAAAAAAAATCAAGAGGCCCCTTAATCATTTGGTTTCTATGCCATTGAGTTACTGTCACAACTGTGTGCTTTGTGGTACAATCCCATAGGCTGTCACCTACCTTATCATTATGTCTGGAATTGTTCCAAAACAGAACACCTTCAAAATTAGAATTACATCACATAAGGAAGATCTATCATAAAACACATTTTTGGGAAGGAAGATGACCCCTCCTGACCAAGGGGCCCTGCGCTGAAGCACACCTAAGTACAATGGAAAATCTGGCACTCCCAGGATCCCATAGCCTCCAGCCATGGCAGGGAAAGCGGTGTCAAATTTGCATCCATTCTACAGTTTAGCTCAGACATGGGAGAACTTTGGCCAGCCAGGTGTTTCAGTCTTCAACTTTCACAATTCCTAACAGTGAGCTGGCAGGGATTTCCGGGGGTTGAAGTCCAGAACACCTAAGAGGCTGAAGTTTGCCCTTGCCTGATGTATAGGCAATGGCATTATGGTTTTCTCTATTTGGGATTTTTTTTTAACGTTAAGAAATTGAGGTTTTTTTAAGCAAGCAAAAAAGAGAGAGAAATAAACAGTATTAAAGAATGTGTTGTGGAAGGTTTTCATGGCTGGAATCACTGGGTTGCTGTGAGTTTTCCAGGCTGTCTGGCCATGTTCCAGAAGCATTCTCTCCTGACGTTTCACCTGCATGGATAGCAGGCATCCTGAGAGGTTTTGAGGTCTGTTGGATACTATGAAAATTGGGTTTATATATCTGTGGAATGTCTGTTGGTGGCAACTGTGAATGATGCAATTGGCCACCTCGATTAGCATTGAATTGCCTTGCTTCAGAGCCTGGCTGCTTCCTGCTTGGGGAAATCCTTTGTTGGGAGGTGTTAGGTAAAAGTACAGGTTTTCCCCTGACATTAAGTCCAGTTATGTCTGACTTGGGTGTGGTGCTCATTTCCATTTCTAAGCCAAAGAGCCGGCATTGTCCATTGACACCTCCAAGGTCATGTGACTGGCATGACTGCAAGGAGCGCCGTTACCTTCCCGCTGGAGCGGTACCTATTGATCTACTCACATTTGCATGTTTTCAAACTGCTAGGTTGACAGAAGCTGGGCCTAACAGTGGAAGCTCATGCCACTTCCCGGAATTGATCCTGTGACCTTTCGGTCAACAAGCTCAACAGCTCAGCGCTTTAACCAGCTGGCCCTAATGGTTTCCTGTCTGAAATTCCCCTGTTTTACGAGTGTTGCTCTTTATTTACTGTCCTGATTTTTTGGAATTTTGAAGAGTTCTCGTGTACTGTTAGCTTACTGCAACATAGCATGGAGCCATGGCGGTCAAATCGTGCCAAATTGCATTGCTTCTACAGTGTAACAGCTGATGATCGTGCCATCACCACCCAAGCAGGAAGCTTTGAAATGATTGAACAGAAGCTCTCTGAAGCTTTAGGTGCTCTTATTCAGTCAGTCAGTAGCCTTTATTTCGGTCAACAAACCATCGGATAAGTCAAGTGAAAGAACAATGGAATACAACATTTAATAAATTAATAACATTACTTTTGGGTTATGATTAATAAAAACAAATATCACCATTCGCTATCAGTTGAATTACTGTCTTTAAAATTTAAAGCAGGAACTGATTGCCAATTAATAATGAGTGATAGGTGCTCTTATTGCCTATTACATAGAAAACAAGCTGATCCTAATCCAGGCTGTTAGGAATTGTGGAGGTTGAAGTCCTAAACCCCTGGAGGGCCCATGCCTGAGTGTATATACACAGCTTTGTTTGGATAAGGGAGGGGCCACTAGCCCCCTGCTTTCATCCTATCTTTCTCTTTCTCCTCCTCATAGTATCATAGAGTTGGAAGAGACCTCATGGGCCATCCAGTCCAACCCCATTCTGCCAAAAAGCAGGAAAATTGCATTCAAAGCACCCCAACAGATGGCCATCCAGCCTCTGCTTAAAAGTTTCCAAAGAAGGAGCTCCACCACACTCCAAGACAGAGAGTTCCACTGCTGAACAGCTTGCATAGTCAGGAAGTTCTTCCCAATGTTCAAATGGAATCTCCTTTCTTGTAGTTTGAAGCCATTGTTCCACGTCCTAGTCTCCAGGGCAGAAGAAAACAGGCTTGCTCCCTCCTCCCTATGACTTCCTCTGACATATTTATAGGTGGCTAGTGGCTACTATCATGTCTCCTCTCAGCCTTCTCTTCTTCAGGCTAAACATGCCCAGCTCCTCATAGGGCTTGTTCTCCAGACCCTTGATCATTTGAGTCGCCCTCCTCTGGACACATTCCAGCTTGTCAATAATATCTCTCTTCCAGGCATGTAGCCGGGGGGGGCTAAGGGGGCTTCACCCCCCTGAAATTCTCAGGGTGGTCCGTGAAAAGGCCTTACTGGTACATTATTTAAACTGTTATGTTTATTCATATCATGATCTGATCACCATGCTCATTATATTGCACATTCATGGGGTTATTGGGATAACAATACAAAAGGTTTGCTAGGGAGACCCTCTTCCACCCAGTCTCAGACCCCGCCCCGAACCAAACTCAGCCCCGAATCAAAATCCTGGCTACGGCCCTGTATCCCACATTAATGGGGTTATTGGGACAACAATACAAAAGGTTTGCTAGGGTAGACCCTCTTCCACCCAGTCTCAGCCCCCCCCGCCCGAACCAAACTCAGCCCCTCCCCCCCCCGAATCAAAATCCTGGCTACGGCCCTGTATCCCACATTAATGGGGTTATTGGGATAACACTACAAAAGGTTTGCTAGGGTAGACCCTCTTCCACCCAGTCTCAGCCCCCCCCCCCGAACCAAACTCAGCCCCGAAACAAAATCCTGGCTACGGCCCTGTATCCCACATTAATAGGGTTATTGGGATAACAATACAAAAGGTTAGCTAGGGTAGACCCTCTTCCACCCAGTCTCAGCCCCCACCCCAACCAAACCCAGCCCTTCCCCGAATCAAAATCCTGGCTACGGCCCTGTATCCCACATTAATGGGGTTATTGGGATAACAATACAAAAGGTTTGCTAGGGTAGACCCTCTTCCACCCAATCTCAGCCCCCTCGCCCCGAACCAAACTCAGCCCCCCCAATCAAAATCCTGGCTACGGCCCTGTATACCACATGAATGGGGTTATTGGGATAACAATACAAAAGGTTTGCTAGGGTAGACCCTCTTCCACCCCGTCTCAGCCCCCCCTGCCCCGAACCAAACTCACCCCCCGAATCAAAATCCTGGCTACGGCCCTGTATCCCACATTAATGGGGTTATTGGGATAACAATACAAAGGGTTTGCTAGGGTAGACCCTCTTCCACCCAGTCTCAGCCCCCCCCCCCGAACCAAACTCAGCCCCCCCCCCGAATCAAAATCCTGGCTACGGCCCTGCTCTCTTCATAACTTTTCCCCTTCTGTTTTTTTCCTTCCTTTCCTGTGGAACCGACGTGAAGGCGTGCAAAGGTTTGCTGGAGTGGGCAGTTGGGCATGGTCACCCTTCCAGGGGCTGTTCATAGCCTGTCCCGCTCCTTCCTGTTCTCCCTTCCTTCCTTCCCTCCCTCCCTTCTTCCCGTGGCCAGCGGCGGCCGTGACGTCACAATCGGCCGGGGCGTTTATAAAGAGGGCTCGCGCGGGGCGCCCGGTTTCTCTCTCCCTGGCAGCCGAGGAGAGACGCAGCAGAAGAAGCGGAGGGAGACGAAACAGAGGGATTGAGAGGGGGGGGGGGAGTCCGTCTGGGGCTGCCCCTCCGACGGCGGGCCCATGAGCCCCGGGGGAAGAGAGGAGGAGGAGGCCGGCGGGGGCTGCTGCGGCGGCGGGGCATGAGGCGACGGCGGCGGCGACCATGACCGTCCCGCTGCTGAAGATCGGCGCCGTGCTCAGCACCATGGCCATGGTCACCAACTGGATGTCCCAGACGCTGCCGTCCCTGGTAGGGCTCAACGGCACCATCTCCCAGCCCGGCACCTCCGAGAGAAGCGTGAGTCCGCGCTCCGAAACACCAACTTCCCTTTCCCCCTTGGACTTCGAGTTAGGCTTGCTTTTAGGGACACGACTTCCTGCTCCCTCCACCGGAGGAGGAGGAAGAAGGCATCTTGGCACCGCCGCCACTCGGCTTCATTCAGGGGGCGACGCAATCCTGGGAGTTGTAGCATATCCGAGGCAGGAGAAGCTCAAAGCCCTTGTCAAACTACAGCTCCCAGGATTCCGTCGCGGTCTGAGCGGGTTCTGAGACAGTTGCGCGAAAAGGGAGAGCCCGAGTTTCCTTCAAGCTCTGCGCCCGACGGGGCGGACTTCATAGAGAACTGAAGGAACTCCTTCCCCATTCTCTCGTTGGTTCACACAGTCACCTTCGTGGGGATGGAGGATGTGAAAGCGGGGACAGAAGGAAGAGGGGGGTTGTCAGACTCTGGACACACTGGAGAATAAACACAAGTCGGACACCGCTTTAAACTGCCACGGCTCGATGCTAGCGAATTGTTTTCGTGTCAGGAGCGACTTGAGAAACTGCAAGTCGCTTCTGGTGGGAGAGAATTGGCCGTCTGCAGTGACACCCGGATGTTTTGATGTTTTACCATCCTTGTGGGAGGCTTCACTCATGCCCCCGCATGGGGTGCTGGAGCTGACAGAGGGAGCTCAACCCGCTCTCCCCAGATTCGAACTTCCCTGTCATAACTCCTGTCAGCACACCCATTGCGCCACTAGGGGCTCCAATGCTAGGGAATCACGGGACACGATAGTTTGGTGAGATGCCAACACCCCGGGATTGGATTTTGCTTGAGTCAGTGTTGGGTTTGAAGAGGGATCAGGAGAAGCTGTCTCTTGGGTGTGTGTGTGTGTGGAGCAACTTGAGAAACTGCAAGTCGCTTCTGGTGTGGGAGAATTTGTGGGCAACTCGGATGTGTTACCATTCTATGGGAGGCTTCTCTCATGTCCCCACATGAGGAGCTGGAGCTGACAGGCGGGAGCTCACCCCGCTCCCCGGATTCGAACCACCGACCTTTTGGTCAGCAGTCCTGCCAGCACAAAGGTTTAACCCATTATGCCTCTGCAGGCTCTGTCTTTCTGATGAGGGACCAGCAGAGAAGGCTCAAGACTTTGGCAAAGTAGGGTTCTCATGACTCCATAGAACTCAGCTGCGGCAGGGAATGACATGGCACCCTTTCCCCACCCAACTTTGGACGATTCAGAAGAGAGAGACAGAGAGAGACAGAGAGAGACAGAGCTTCCTTTCCAGCTGTGTCTCAGGGTTGAGTTGAGTCACATTTTCACCTTACTTGACCCACTCCCCCCTTTCTTCTTTCACTACACATCCTCTCTTATGATGGAAAGAGGGGGGGGGGAGCTCTTTTCCTTGAATCTCAGCTTGCTGCTAAAAATGCCACTCCACCCATATCCCAAGCTTTTCATTTGCAAGGATTGATTGTGCCTCAGGGAAGCCAGTTTCCTCAAAGAGAGAACAGGATGCCCTGTGGGAGGAAGGCAGCTTGGTAGGCACCACTAGACTCAATGAGATGCAGCCCTGAGAGTTGTGCTTTCATGAGGTCTTCTTTTGCCTTCTCTAGGAAAGACGGCTGGAGCCTCACCCAAAGTACAAAAACCATGACAGGCAGTTCTCGAGCTACAAACATCCGACTTACATGTGACTCCAAGTTAAGAACAAAAGTTGAGACAATAGGAAGTGAGAGAAATTGCCCCTAGGACGGGAACTCCTGAAAGAGTGATCATGGGCAGGCATGTAGCGGGGGGGCTTGAGGGGCTTCAGCCCCCCCCCCCCCAAATTCTCAGGGTGGTCCGTGAGAAGGCCTTACTGGTACATTATTTAAACTGTTATGTTTATTCATATCATGATCTGATCACCATGCTCAGTATATCCCATTTGCATGGGGGTATTGGGATAACAATACAAAAGGTTTGCTAGGGGTAGACCTCTCTCACTCAGACTCACCCCCCCCCATCAGTCTCAGCCCCCCCGAATCAAAATCCTGGTTATGGACCTGATCATGGGGGAAAGGTGTCTCCCTTCTAAATGTGACCGAAAGTTCAGCAGTTTGACTCTACGGAAAAGAGTGAGCTCCTGCTGTTAGCACCAGCTTCGCCCAACTTAGCAGTTCAAAAACATGCAAATGTGAGTTGATCAATAGGCACCGCTCTGGCAGGAAGGTAATGGCACTCCATGCAGTCATGCCAGCCACATAACCTTGGAGGTGTCTGTGGATGACACTGGCCCTTCGGCTTAGAAATGGAGATGAGTACCACTCCCCAGTCGGACAGGACTAGACTCAATGTCAAGGGGAAACCTTTATTTTTATCTTTCTATACATGATCCTGGCCAGCCAATTGTGCCTTGCTTCAATAAGGCATGGCTTTGAGTTCCCAGTGCCTGTGGAGTCTCCTTCTGGACATCTATCAGGAGGGCTTTGAATTGCATGGCCCTTGTGACACCTCCTGACTCTGATTCTCCTGTTCTGAGAACTCAGGAGGGAGGGAGACTCCCATCTTTCCCTCCCAGTGAATGCCCCAGATTCCTCAATGCCCATCATCAAGGAGTTAATTTGGCTTCATTACCATGTTTATGTTGGAATCCAAAGGAAGGAAAAAAAACCTCTTCTCTCTCTCTTCCCTCAGTCCTTTTCTTCTTCCCATCCTTTTCACGCCTGTCTGAGTACATTTCTCTGAGAACGGGAAACTTTCTTCAGTTCTTAAAGGAGAAATATACTCTGCATGTGCTTGTGGGGTTTGGAAACAGCATTCTTGGGTGCACCTGAACTGTAGAAATAATGCAGTTTGACATCACATTAACTACCATGGCTCAGTGCTATGGAATCCCAGGAGTTGTAGTTTTACATGTTTTTTTAAAGCTCTCTCTACCAAATGATGCTGGTGTCTCACCAAACTACAACTTCCATGCTGCCAAAGCAGTGAGCCATGACAATTACATTGGGGCCCAATAGCATTATTTCTAATAGTAATAATAATAATAATAATACACTTTTTATATTCTGACCTATCTCCCTGAGGGGACTCAGAGGAGATTACAGTATATAAAAACACAAAGACAGGAAAACATTCAATTCCTTTGATACAATTAACAGCAATTCACAGACAAAGGCAAAGGCATCTACACTGTAGATCAGTGTTTCCCAACCAGTGTGCCGTGAGCAATCATCAGGTGTGCCATGGGAAATTGGAACCTCCAATATCCTTTCTCTTGGTTATGGGAGTTCTGTGTGGGAAGATTGTGTCTTTCTACGATATCCTGCCAAGATATTTATGTTGTGTTCATCGAAACAAGCCCAGGTTTCACACTGAGTGTATAAATACATTTAAAAACATATTAACTATATGTATTACTGTGTTAGAGTGTCATTTTGTGTCATTTTGGTTGGTGGTGTGCCCCAGGATTTTGTAAATGTAAAAAATGTGCCGCGGCTCAAAAAAGGTTGAAAAACACTGCTGTAGATGCACTCTAGGGCTCTGGATGGCACACTCAAATTGGTGTGTGTGTGCGTGCACGTGTGTGTGTTGAAATATTGATCCCTTTGCTATGTTGATACAGCAATATCTCCCTGTAATTTGGAGGGAGTTTTTCTTTTTTTCTGATATTGGACCATTTTATGGAATCCCAAGAGTGGATTTGGGGTCCGTGAATGGGCATTTGGGAAACTCTAAACCAGTGAAAAAGTATGTACAGTATATAGGAATGTATACAAATGCTGAATATATACATAAACAATCATATGGTTGTGTGTGTGTGTGTGTGTGTGTGTGTGTGTGTGGAACATGCTGATAAAACTATGGGATTTCTCCATTGTTGCCTTCCTCCATTTTTTTCCAATGGAGAAATCCCATAGTTTTATCAGCATGTTCCATGTTTCCCAAAAGAGTACGAGTCTCTGATTGTGAGGGTTTCCTATTCCCAAGAGGAGAGGAACAGATGTGTTTTGAATAGGCTCCAGCATACAAAAGTTATAGAAAATGCATAAATGTGTCATCTTTTTATATGCCTGCTCATTACTTACATAGCATTATAAAATACAGCAGTATCAATTGTAATACTTCTACATAAATGTGTTGTTCTCAAGTTTTCATGCCACCTCAAGTCTTCCTACTTCTGACTGAGTCTCTTTTTCGTCTACGCCCAAGGATAGCCTCAAGAAATACGCATTTCCTTAGAGATAGTAGGTCTGAGCTGCCCCTTTTGTAAATCTTTGGGTAGATCAGCTCATTGGCTGGTGTGATTTTCAAAAATATTTGTGTATAGGTATAAAGGGATGTTTGCCTTCCATTCTCTTTCCCTGCGTGTATGTGTGTGCATGTGTCTGTAAGGCACATAATGGTTCTATATTATCTGGATTTGCATAGGTGTCTCTGGGGATGTTAAGGCAAGAGGAGTGATGATGCCTAGAGGAGTTGCTTGTCATGTTGTAGATTTTTACCGCATACTGATTTATAGAAGGGTTACAGTGATAGTCGAAGCAGACAGTGTGCTAAATTCCTTCTAGGTAGGGATCATCATCAAAAAACATGACCAGGGAGACCATACATAAGTACTGGCATGAAGAGGACTGGGATGTTCCTTTGTCTCATTCTGATTAAATTGTGCTATTTAAATGTGAAGCTTCTATATTTTTAAAGAAAACTTAATTGTTTTTCCATGTCAGGAGCAACTTGAGAAACTATAAATCGCTTCTGGTGTGAGAGAATTGGCCATTTGCAAGGACATTGCCCAGGGGATGCCTGGATGTTTTACCATCCTGTGGGAGGCTTCTCTCATGTCCCTGGATGAGAAGCTGGAGCTGACACGTGGAAGCTCACCCCACTTCCCAGATTTGAACTGCCAGACTGCCGGCACAAGGGTTTAACCCATTGTGCCATTGGAGCTTCTACTTAAATGAATGATATTGCTGCAGTTGTCCAATGTGAGAAGGATGTTTAATCTTTGAGAACTGAGCTGTGAGAAGTCTAGTTTAGTAACAAAATATCTAGTCCGAGAAAGATGGCAAAGGGTTGTCACAGATGTGGCTCCTTTCTATGAAAGGGAAGGAACTGAACAGAGCCAAATGTAGCTCTTAAATCTTCCACCCGCCCTAATGTCGCAAGCTGGGAGAAGAGAACTCCTGTCTAGCATGGCGAGAGAGAACCGAAAGGCTAGGTATGCAAGCTGTAGTTGCCACAACAGTGAGCAACCCCTGATACAGAAATGGCCCTTCAATGGCCCTTCATGGACCATTTTGATTGGTTGATCTGGCAATCCAGGAAAACAAAATATGCTTTGGAGCATATTCGTGCTCTTGGCAGTTTTCTGCTGAGAGGCTTCAGCTGTGCCCGAAGAGCCTTGCCTTGTATTATCTATCTGTTCAAAGGAATCTCCTCCTGCAGGTTAGACCAAATCAGTTTAAGTACCTGTCGCTTTTTTTTCCTTTCCTCTTTTCATTTCATTTACCTGACTTGAACTAAGCCTGGACTGTGAGTCAGTTTTACAGTGGGAAATCTGAAGCCCCTGAAGGAAGAATGGAATAGGAATAAACCCAATCTCTCTCTCTCTTTTCCCAGTTCAACGTGTTCCTTTCTCTCATGCTAGTATGGCTTGTCTGTCGTCGTAGCCCCCTCCACAGCTAAGGACCTGCAAGCATTTCCCCACCAGAGGCATAAACTGTCTTTTGCATTTGACATGTGTCTGTAATGCAGATGTCAAAAGCTACACTGTCTGGAATGCGTGCTCGGATTTTTCTCCAGTGTTTTTCTAAATGGCATTCCTCTGTGTTTTAAGGGGCACTGACAACATTTTGCACATGCATCGATAAATGATGAGAGGCTCAAAGATGCTTTTAGTCTTGCATATGGAAACACTCAGTTTCAGACCACAGCAGTCTCTTAGCATCACTGTCTAGGGGCAAAAAAGAGAGAGAGAAGTAGAACAGTGCCAAGGGCACAGGGAACGGGAGGGCTCAGTAGTTGTCCCTTGGCTATGGATTTTTCTTCCTGTGGAGCCTCTCTGAAGAGTGGATGAAAAAACCTAGAAAAGCCGACGCACGCATGCACGGAGCTGAACCACTTTAGGAAATATATGGGGGTGTGGAGCTGTATTTTTACTGCTTTTGTGTGCGTAGGCATAATGGTTCTAGCTTAGAGTTCTCCTTGCGCCACCAAGACTATTGTAAAATACAAGTGTTCACCTCCCAGAAATGAAGAATCGACACTTCTTCTCTTTTCTTGAAGTGGTTCTACATACTTCCTAGATCAGTGGTTCTCAACCTGTGGGTCCCCAGATGTTTTGGCTTTCAAATCCTAACAACTGGTAAATTGGCTGGGATTTCTGGGAGTTGTGGGCCAAAAAACCTGGGGAGCCACAGGTTGAGAACCACTCTCCTAGATGCAGTGTGAGATTTTGGTTCTCCACCTACCATTGCTTGGATGTTGGTCCCACATGGTTGGGTCGAGTGGAGACATATACAGGGGAAACATGAAAACTCTTCAGTAGGAGAACATGGTCAAAGGGAAAAGGCATTCAAGGTAGTTCACCTTTGAGTGGTCCCATTGAAGCATAGAATCATAGAGCTGTTAGAAACTACACAGGTCATCTCGTCCAACCCCCTGCTATCCAGGAGAAAAGCACAATCAAAGCAACCTCAACATTTTTTTATTTTATTTTATTTCATTCGGCTCCTATACTGCCACTCCCGGCGGGCTCGGGGCGGCTCACAACACTAAAAAAGATCACAGAATAAAAACAGCAGTACAGAATAAAAACAGAGGATAAAAACATCATTAAGAATATCAAAACACAGCAATTAAAAACGACCTGGATTAAAACTCGGTTTTCAACAGGGGGTGCATCCCACCAAGACCTACACATGGAAGGCAAATTGGAAGAGGTGGGTCTTGCATGCCCGCCTGAATGGGAGCATGTCGTGAATGGCATGCGTGTCTGCCGGAAGGGCGTTCCAAAGTGTCAGTGCGATCACCGAGAAAGCCCTTCAGCGGGTGGCTGTCAGTTTGGCCGCTTTTGCAGAGGGGACAGCCAAAAGGTTGGTGTCCTCAGAGCGAAGTGATCTCATAGGGCAATATGGGGAGAGACGGTCCCCCAGATACACTGGCCAAAGGCCATGCAAGGCCTTAAAGGTAAGAACCAACACTTTGAAGGTGATCCGGTGCTCAATTGGCAGCCAGTGCAGATCCTGCAAGGTGGGTGTTATGTGGCAACCTGCTGGCGTGCCAGACAGAAGCCGGGCGGCAGTGTTCTGCACCAGCTTGAGCTTCCGGGTCACTGACAGAGGAAGGCCAACGTAGAGCACGTTGCAGTAATCTAGCCTTGAGATGACCGTGGCTTGGATCACCGTGGCCAGGTCGTTCCGGGATAGATAGGGGGCCAGCCTCCTTGCCTGTCTAAGGTGAAAAAAGGCAATCTTGCTGACCGCAGAGACCTGGGTCTCCATGGTCAGCTGGGAGTCCAAGTGGACCCCCCAGGCTCTTTACACAAGGCGATGGGCATAACGCCGCACCGTCCAGGGTCGAAAGCTGGACATCCCCACCACCCGGGCGACCCAGCCACAAGATCTCCGTCTTCGCCGGATTCACCCTCAACCTACTGGCTTGCAGCCATCCAGTAACGGCTTCGAGGCAGTGTTGTAAATTATTGGGGACGGATCCGGGCCTGCCCTCCATCCTCAGAATGAGCTGAGTGTCATCAGCGTACTGGTGGCACTCAAGCCCATAACTCTGCACCAGCTGTGCAAGCGGCTGCATGTAGATGTTAAATAACAGAGGGGAGAGAATGGCCCTTGGGTCTTCAATGCTCTTCTTACACATATTTGATCTTATCTGATTTCAAAAGATAAGATAGATCTGATCTGATCAGTTCTGGATGACAGACCACTAAGGATCTCCAGATAGGGCCAGAATACAATCTTGAATGAAATCCTGAATAACAACTAACAGTCAGCACTAATAAATACTAAACTGAATGAACCATTGGTCTGACTCAATATAAGGGAGCTTCCTATATTCATTCAACTTGTCAATGGGCCACTGACCGACTATGCTTATTCTGTTGGGCTTCATAATCCTGAAACTTCTTTGATTGATCTGTGATGGCTTTTTCATGCATGGCGACCATCATGGTGCAGCCATCGTCACAACCATGTGTGACCATGGTGGTTAGCCTTTCTATTCTTGCTCTTGTTGAACCATTAAAGGTTAAAATCATTTTCCAGCTCAAGAGATTTTGCTACCTGAAGCAGAGTGACAAATGGGATCTGCACTCATTCAAGTAAAAGCGCATAATACCTAAAGCCTGTCAGAGAGAGAAAATCTCACATACCCTTCTCCCATTGGGTAGCTGTGCCTTTTCCAGGCTATATGTCCATGTTGCAGAAACATTCTCTCCTGACATTTTACCCACATCTATGGCAGGCATCCTCAGAGATTGGGAGGTCTGTTGGAAACTAGGCAAGTGAGTTTATATATCCGTGCCTGCAATAGATGTGGGTGAAATGATAGGAGAGAATGCTTCTGGAACATGGCCAGACAGCCCCGAATACTCACAGCAACCCAGTGATTCTGGCCATAAAAGCCTTTGACAACACACTTCCCATTTCCTGGCCATAAAAATGCAATCATGATATATTATGTTTACCACTTTTTCTTGGCATTCAGAAATGTGTTGCATGAAGCAACTGCATCACTCTGTCAAATGACAGAGCTGGCCAGTTCATTCATTTCTTTTTTGACACCCATTGTTTGAAGCAATTCTTATGACCCCATTTTGCTAGCAGCTTTGTCTGTGTCCTGACTTTCAGCACTCCTTTTTGGGGACAGTTCCTTAGGAGAAAATGGCTTGGTATGAGTTAAAGCTGCCATTTAGAAAGCTGGAACTTGCTTAAGACACATTATGCTTTTACGGCACTTGATCTCCATTTATGCAGAACCATTAGGCTACCAAAATGCAGTGCCAGCATTTATTTCCTTGGCAGTGATCAGGTTGAAACCTGTCATTCATTTCAACATAGTCAAAAAAGGATCTATGGTAAGGCTTTGTCAGTGTAGAAACACAGACATTGGGCTTTTAATCAAGGAACTAATTGATTTAAATTAATCTATGTATTAAGCTTGAAAGGGCTGCCAACTAAAAGTCACAATCTTTCTACTTGAAATTAATCATTCTTTCTTGTGTTGTGGTAACTTCTCTCAGCTCTAGGCTTGATATCAGAGACATCTATGACCATAGATGGTTGATTGTGATTATGTCCTTCCTCTCTCTTTCCTATGTATTTATTTCATTTATATACCATGTTTCTCCCAAAGTGGGATCCAAGACAGGTGCAAGAAATAGTCAATTAAAACAAATGCAAAAAATAAAATAATCACACAAAATATTTTAAAATCTTTTAACAAGCAGATGTTTTAAAAATAAAACATTCAAATAAAAACTCCCTTTTTGCAAAAGGACAGCAAGGAGGAGGCCAGTTGAACGCCTTATGGAAGGGTATTCCAGAGCTTGAACGCAACCACTGAGAAGGCTTTCTCTTAGGTCCATACTAACAAAATTGGAAACCGATTTTAAGATTGTGGAGCTGAGATTTGTATTTTTGTAGTTTTAACTGTTAATATATATGGTTTTTATATGACTGTTTTTATCTTATTATGATGTATGTGAGCACTTGCTACCTCTTGTTCACCGCCTCGAGTCACCTTCGGGCTGAGAGAGGTGGTATAGAAACATAGCAAATAAATAAATAAATAAATAAATAAATAAATAAATAAATGCCAAGTTAGTGGACTGAGAAAAATCTCTCAGATCTAGATCTTAGGGTTCATATAAGGAGATATGGTCACGAGGTGAAGGCAAGTCCATTCGCAAGATTGCTCTTGATTTAGAAGTGCCTGGAAAGAGACCAAAGGGATGACTGAAGCAATGCTGGCTGGACACATTGCACAATGATCTGAAGACTGCTGGCATACACCCTCATCAGGCACACAACTGGGTGAAATGGCGCCAACAAACCAGTGAAGTGGACCCTGCCACCAAGCAGGACAAACGAAGAAGAAGAAGATAATATAGGGAGAAATGGTCTTTCAGATAATCTAGATATTGTATAGAGCTTTATATCTCACAATCAGCACTTTGAATTGAGCTCAAAAATAAACTGGTAACCAGTAAAGCTGTTTTAACAACAGATTTTATGATCTCTGGAAATGGTCCTGATCAACATTCTGGCCACAGCATTTTGGGCCCAATGAACACCACACAACACACATTATGGTAGTTCAAAAATGTATCACCATGGCCAGATCTGACATATCAAACAACAGGTGTGACTGATACACTAGTTTTATTTATTTATTTACTGTATTTGTATACCGCCTTTCTCAGCCCATAAGCGACTCAAGGCGGTTAACAGGATAAAATTTAATGTTTACAATATCATAAATAAAATTAAAAACATAACATATAATAAAAACTAAACAAATCAATAAATATAAATTCATAGTGTCTCCTTGTTAAAAACGTTGCCCGGTCTCATTGTTGTCATTCCATTTTCCTATGTCAGTTAATCTGCACTTGGAAACGCATGTTCAAAAAGCCATGTCTTGACTTTTTTCCGGAATGTTAAAAGGGAGGTGGCCAATCTAATATCTATAGCAAGGATGTTCCATAGCCGAGGGGCCACCACCAAGAAGGCTCTATCTCTCATCTCCGCCAAACATACTTGTGATGAAATCGGTAACGAGAGCAGGGCCTCCCCAGATGATCTTAAGGTCCTAGATCAGGGGTGGGCAATTACTGGCCCTCCAGGTGTTTTGGACTTCAACTCCCAGAATTCCTAGCCAGTTTACCAGCTGTTAGGATTTCTGGGAGTTGAAGTCCAAAACACCTGGAGGGTCGGTAATTGCCCACCCCTGTCCTAGATGGTTCATAAGGGGTGATGTGTTCGGACATGTAAGTTGGGCCAGAACTGTTTAGGGCATTATAGGCTAAAGCCAGCACTTTGAATTGTGCCTGGTAGCAAACTGGCAGCCAATGGAGCTGGTGCAACAGAGGAGTTGTACACTCCCTGAGCGCTACTCCTGTTAGCAATCTGGCTGCCATTTGTTGGACCATTTGAAGCTTCTGGACAGTCTTCAAAGGCAACCCCATGTAGAGCACATTGCAGTAGTCTATTCGGGATGTAACCAGAGCACTGACTGCCATGGCCAAGTCAGACTTCCCAAGGAATGGGCGCAGCTGGCGCACAAGTTTTAACTGTGCAAATGCTCCCCTGGTCACCACCGAAACCTGGGGTTCCAGGCTCAGCGATGAGTTCAGGATCACACCCAAACCGCGAACCTGCATCTTCAGGGGGAGTGCAACCCCATCCAACACAGGCTGTAAACCTTTGCCCTGTTCAGCCTTATGACTGACCAGGAGTACCTCTGTCTTGTCTGGATTCAGTTTCAATTTGTTTGCCCTCATCCAGATCGTCACAGCGGCCAAGCATCAGTTCAGGATCTGAACAGGTGGGAATGAGTGATACAGTTGGACATCATCTGCGTACAGGTGATATCCTCCAGTGGCTTCATGTAGGTGTTAAACAACATGGGAGACAATATTGAACCCTGAGGAACCCCACAAGACAATGGCTGTGGGTTTGAACCGGAGTCTCCCAGTAACACCTTCTGGGTGCGACCTTCCAGAAAGGATCAGAGCCACTGTAGAACAGTGCCTCCCAGGCCCATTCTGGCAAGGTATCCCAGAAGGATATTGTGGTTGATGGTATTGAAGGCCACTGAGAGGTCCAGCAGAATCAACAGGGACACACTCTCCCTGTCTAGCTCCCGGCGTAGATCATCAACTAAGGCAACCAAGGCTGTCTCAGTTCCATGCCCCGGTCTAAAACCAGACTGTGCTGGATCCAGATAATCAGTGTTTTCCAAGAATACCTGGAGTTGTGAGGCCACCACAACTGTTTTAGCTGTATAGATGCAGTCCTGGCCACTTCTGACACATTGGCATCCAGGTTCAGAGTTGAGTCTAGAACATCCCAATTGTGAGTATGAGATTTCAGCGGGAATGTAACCTCATCCAGCACAGGAGGAATCCTATTCCCTGATGTAACTTTCAACTGACCAGGAGCACCTCTGTCTTGTCTGATTTAAGCTTCAGTTTGTTATCTCTCATCTACTCCATCACTGACAATAGACATTGGATCAGTACCGAGATCACTAATTGGGAATGAAATGTAGAGGTAAAATTGGATGTCATTAGCATCTCTCTCGCTCTCTTTCTCTCTCTCATACACACACCTTTTAGAAAGCTATTAAAAAGAAAGATGAGCTCAAGAGAACTGAATATCTAAACAACAGATTTTAGGAATGTTCTTATGTTGTATGAAATTAAATGGCCAATGAATTATTGGAGTATCAAAAAGATTTTTTAACTAAAATGGCAGCACTTTGTTAACTTTTTAATTTATATCCTTTCCTCCAATAAACTCATTCATCTTTTACTCTACCTTGTCACAAAAATCTTCTGAAATGAGATATTCTGTGTGTGTGTCTGAAAGAGAGAGAGAGAGAGAGAGAGAGAGAGAGAGAGAGAGAGAGGAGGGAGGCAGGGAGGCAGGGAAAGTAAGCCTGCCCCAAAGTAACCTGGATCTCCCAAGTCAAAGTCAAACACTCTAGCGTCCAACCACCACAATCTGTTAGTGGAAAAATGTCACTTAAACAAAAGCATGGAAAACTTGCTTTGCTGCTTGTTCTCATCTTAAGCTGGTTCCAAGTAAATGTGCTTAGGCTCAGTTCCAACTACAGTAAGCCTATGGAACTGATTCTTCGGTGGTAATCCAGCATCCCATATATTGGAACTTATAGTTGGATTCAGGCCATTGTCTGAAGAAGAGGATTTCTAAAAGGCATGTGTGTAAGAAGTATGTTGAAAAAACAATTCCTTATTTGAAATCATATTTTCTGGGCACTGAAATCAAGTCTTATTATAATTATTATTATTTGCAGAAAGTAATTTCCTGAAACAAAGTCCCAAAGTATTTAGAATGGTGTGACTTCTGTCTTCAAGGAGCCTAGTCAAGTGTTGAAATATATTTCATAGAGACTTGAAATATTGTTCATATCTCTAATTCTTAAAAATCCTATTATAAAATTTGGATGGTGATTGCATATATTTTTATAAGTAATACACTTTGGAATTTACGTTTGAGTTCACATGTATACAGTATGATAGTACACTTTTCTGAAATGCTTTTGATTGTAAACCACATAAGAGTCACATTGATTTAATATTTTTCTTATTTATTTATTTACGGCATTTATATCCCACTTTTCCCACCCCTGAGGGGACTCAAAGCGGTTTCCGACATAATAGTGACAAAGTTAAATGCCGTGCATACATGTGAAAACCAAAGCATAATATCTAGACAATAACATATACTATAAAATAACATATACTATTTTCATCCAGTTCATAAATATGGGAATGTCTGTGTTACTACCCAACTCTTGAATCATTACTATTTATATATTTTGCATGAAATATAGTCCCCGACCCTATTTAACGTGTGACTATTGTGGGTTTTTTTCACCTTTCATTGTTGTGGAATTAATTGCTGGAAGGAGAGATATTAAAGGAAAGGAATATTGTTAATTTTTGTTGGTGTTACGTTTTACAAGTTAATAAATTATTAATTAAAACATATCTATGGTAATACAGTATTCCTGATGAAGCACCCAATGTCCATGGAAACTATTGTGATTGTTAGCATTTAAATTGCCACAGCATTCAAATGTTCTAACCACAAGTAGATAATACAACCACATGACTGAAAAATACTTTGCTTCACATTAATCATTTTCATTACAGTCAGGGCCTTTTTCATAGTGACACCATAGCTATACATTTCTCCTGGGGTTTCTCATATATATATGTGTTGTATTTTTCTTCGTTCCCTTTTTTTGGGTTCATGAAAGGAAATTACAAAGCTGTTTTATGACTGACTTTGCTGCTGTTGTGGTTTTTATTGGATCCTGTTGGGTTTTAATACTGTTGTGGGCTCTGGTGCTTTATTTGTTTTTAATGTGTTTTTATTGTTTTGTCTTTTAATATAAAAGTCCAACCAGAAAATTAATTTGGAAATAATAAGAAAAACATAAATAAGGTAGCTCAGTACTGTTATGCCCAGATGAGAAGAGTTGGCTTAAAGCTACATGCAATGCAGAAGGAAGGCTTATTAAATTCAAATAGGCATTACTCAAAGGTAAGTGGATTCAGAATTGCAGGCTTAGGTAATTTGTAAAAGCGGTGATTTAAACCACAGGCATTTTTATTGATTACGTAACTACTGCACTATACTTGCAGAGTTGGCTTTGAGAAGTAGTCATGTGTTCAGGACCTCAAAGCAAATTGAATTCATCTCCCATTGCTGGTCCATCAGATTATGATTGTTTCACTGTGTATCCTGGACTTACATTACTCAAATCTCTGTTTTATCTCCTCCTGTTGTGCTTCCCATTTTGAGGTGTGAGTATTGAATACCATGCGTGGAAAAAAGACACAAGACACAAATACAGATGGAGACATGACAACCTTTCTCAAGTTGTATCTCTCTAGTTGTCATTGCTCATTGTTCCTATCGTTCTCATTCAGTATACTGAATGGACAGAGGAGATGATGGAATATATAGTCCAAAGCCAGGTTGAGAAAGGCTGGAAGAAGGTCCATAAGTTTAAGAGTGATAGAAGACAATATTTATTTATTTCACTTCATTTATATTCCGCCCTTCTCACCCCGCAGGGGACTCAGGACGGATTACAATGTACACATTGCATTTAGACACACAAACACAGAAGACAGAGGCAATTTAACATCTGGCCACCAGGGGGAGCTGTCGCACTCCTTCATTCCTCAGCTTGTTTTCTAGAGATCTTTTTTTTAAAGGCCTCACAAATCAGTTAAATTTAGCCTCCCCACTAAGTGGTACCTTAATTTCCTACTTGACAGATGCAACTGTCTTTCGGGTTGCAAAGGTCAACAACAGGCTACACAATAGATCGAGAGCCCACCTCGACCTGGGCAGGCCTCAAACTCATGACCTTCTGGTCAGTAGAGATCTTATGCAGCTGACACCCAGCCAGCTGCGCCACATTCCCGGTGCTACTCACTTCCACTGACAACCTTCTCCATTCTCTCTAGGTCAGTGGTTCTTAACCTGTGGGCTGCAAGGATGAAAATCTAGTCTGTGAACCTCCTTCCTCTTTATTTATTTTATTTAATTTATGTTACTTCTGCTCCTTTCACTCTGCATGTCACTCCTTCCCTGTCGCTGACTATGGCATATGTTCTGTATCAGAAACTAGAGCTGATAGGGTCTATCTAGTGCAATTTTCTGAATCAGCACCCTAAACCGAATCTAAAGTTGACCAAAAACTGATTCGTAACCCTAATGTTGGGGAGTGGCTCCTGGTCAAAGAGGTCTCTGGTCAAAAAAAAGGTTGGGAACCGCTGCTCTAGGTGCACCTTTGACTATGGTGGTGGTAGGTGGCTTCATTGTATGTGAGATATATCATCACAGGTTTTGACTTTAAAACAAAAACACTTCGCCTTGACCCTAACATCTGAATAGACTTTAGAGGAAGTTCTGCCAAGGTCCTCAGATTCTTCACTGATAAGCTTGAAGAAATTGGCAATGATTCGGGCATTCCATCATATCTCAGTATTACCTTCCAATGAGCTTGATCACTGTTAGAAGCTGAAATTTTATTCCTTTCCCTGTCTGATATATTGATTAGTTGCAGTTGTCTTCTGCTTCTCTTCTAAGGAGCTCAAGGCTATCCTCCTTTACACTTGATCCTCATAGTAACCCTTTAAAACAGGTCAGGCTGAGAAAGAAAGAGTCAATAGTGCTCAAGGGCATCTGGTAAAGACTCCATTGTGACTTGAGTCTGGATTTCCCAGCCCAGCACACTGCATTGGCTCAAAAATATGTTGATGCCTAGACAGTGCAGCCAATGGAAACTGGAATCAGAAACATCTAAATATTCAGGCATCAAGTTGAATAAGGCTTTTTAATGTGAATAAGGCATTTTAATGGGAGATAAATCTATGGTAGAGCCAAAGCACAAGTTTTATCTTGTATGTTGGCAGGTTTGTTTTAGCTCTTATCACCTGTTTCCCAATATGGGAATTTGTGGATGCAAGGTTAGTATGTATTTAAAGACTTGTCTTGCACTGTGGTATTTTAGGGTTTGTTTTACTTCAGCAAAGCTGTGTTAATAGCACCCCAGTGCTCTCTTTCTGCACTTCATAGACTGTCAATGGACAGCAAATTTGGTCACTGAAGCTAAAATGAAATCTGCGATTCAGATTTGGGTGCTGGCTCACTTCAACAAACATTCAAATTCAAATGTTTCTCTTTGGGGCAGCTTCAAATTCAAATAGAGCTGGAGATGCTTTGAATCTGAATGAATTTGAATCCCAATGAGCTAATATGAACGTAGATAAAACAGCATTAATTCAACTGTGAATTCACTTTAAGCAATTCAGCTTCCATTGATTTATTTAAAATCAACAAACATTTGTGATACATTTTCATCATTATTGTGCAGTGCAGGATAAGTGGGTGGGATGGAAATTTCCAAACAGCGCAGAAGAATGTTAGTATATCCCATTTAAGTGTGCTGAAAAACTTTGAATTTGAATGGAATCGAATTTTTTCTAATTTAGTGAATTGGATGACTGTAACAACAAAAGAATCTCTGACATGAAACAGTCAGGGCCAGCTAAAACCTCCCACAAAGGATTCCCCCAGGCAGGAAACAGCCAGGCTTTGGAGCTACAAGGCCATTCAATATTAATCAAGGTGGCCAATTGCAGCATTCCCATTTGTCTCCAACAGACAAGAATTGTTTCTCCCACCCTGGACATTCCATGTATATATAAACCTCCCTTGCCTACATTCTAACAAACCTCACACCCACTGAGCACGCCTGCTATAGATGTGGGCAAAACATCAGGAGAGAATGCTTCTGAATGTGGCCATACAGCCTGGAAAACTCACAGCAACACAGTGATTCCCATCATGAAAGCCTTTGACAACACATAGTAACAGAATTTGTTAGGATCCAGAGTAACAGAATTTGTTTGAAGTGGGCGTTAGAGAAGCTGTAGGTTGGTGAAGCACCACCACTCTTTGGCAAGGAAAGCTAAAACCTTTGTGAACCTACAACTCACATGATTCCACAACATTGAGCCATTGCAGTTAAAGTGGTATCAAACTGCATTAATTCTACAATGTAGATGGACCATTTTCCAAAGAAGCCACAGTGGAGAAAAGCTTCCTGCGAATAGAATATCACAAACAGTTGCTTTTGTTTCTATGTTCCGAGTTTTGAGCTTCTGTGTTCTAGGTTTTGAACCAACCGAAACGACATGATTTTGGAGGGCTCTGAGAACTGTACTCCAAAATGGTAACTTGCCTTGCTCTGATAAGGATGGCTGTTGGCCGGTTGCTGCCATTTCTAATTTGGGGAGTTGGTGTCCTTAAAACATGTATGCACTTTGAAAATTAAGGCACATGTTCTGCATGTTAACCAAAGATCCCTGTGGTGTCCCGTAATTTCTTATTTGCCCCGGACAAACCATTTTCTCTTGACAAGCCCACTTCCAAACCATTCTTAGTAATCAGTGAGTCCTACATACACATTTTTTCTTTACATTTCATGATTATGGAACTGCAAACTTGCCAGTGTGAAATTAAGTGCTAAATACATTCACTGGATTCATGCTAAAAGTTGAATTCACTGTTGGGTGAGTCTCTTTCATTGCTCTTGGGAAACTAATTGGAACTGAATTTTAAATTGCAGCCAAATTAATATAAAATTAAACATCCCAGGAGGTGTGTGTTTCTGCATGGATGGGGAGAGTGTACTCAAATAGCCTTAGGCAAAGAAAATGAGATGTGTGAAGGCTGAGCCAAGGAAAGGGAAGGAAGGGCCGGGCTTGAGCTGTGACCCTAACCTGCTTGCAAAATTGAAATGGAATTGATTCTAACTTCCCTTGAACTAGTTACAGCCCATGCATAACATGCCTAGGAGCAAGTCACAGTTTGACCTCCTCAGTTCTGTAGTATGCTTAGCATAAAAATTAATCCAGCCCTGGTATGTAGAGCCTTTGGGATAAATTTCTGATACAAATAATAAAAGAGCTACCATCCTGTAAAAAACATGCAAATAGAAAGAAATTGGTGAAGCAGCTCCCACATTTTGTGTTGCCTTAGGAAAAAGTCAAAAGTGACATTTGTCTCTAAAACATTTTTCTTGACTTTTCAATATCTGTTACAAAATGAAGCTATGTAGCCAGCCATTGTCAATACTGGGTAGGTTGAAGATGCCGAGAGTAGTAGTTTAGTAGTAGTAGTAGTTAGTAGTACATCATCAGCACCATTATCATTATTTCCATCCCACATTTTCCTCAATTTGAGACTCAAAGTGATTTGCAACAAATTTAAAAACATACTGTTAAAAATCCGCAAATGGGATTAAACAATGAGAAAAAAATCAAATCATGCAACCGGTGCTCCATATCCACAGATCCAACCATCCACAACTTGAAAATATATATATTTTGAAACTCCAAAAAGTAAATCCTGATTTTGCCATTTGATATGAAGGTTACAATTTTACTATGCCATTGTATGTAATGGGCCCTGCACATCCATGGATTTTGGCATCTATGAAAGAAAGGGTCCCAAGGAAGAGTAAGTATGACAACTCATTACTTTCCAGTCCTCTCCTCATCCAGCACTCACTTCTGTCTTGGCCATCACTGTCATGCATCCTCCAACAGTCTCTCCACAACAGAATGTGACTCCTAACCACAATCCAAAAAATAAAAAAATAAAAAAGGAGGATTCACGTTTTCTAAGATAGTTGTGGAATGATTTTTTTTCTCCCTGTATGGATTGTCCATAATATTTTAGGAAGAAAGATTGCAGGTACTGTATGTAGAGGGGGATTCTTGGCTGGCTAGTGTTGAGAGTTTCTTCACAAAAGCTGAGCAGAAGTGGAAGGTAGGATGAATGCTTCCAGCTCTTAAACCTGCAAGCCTTTTCCTCTCTTTAGATATCCCATTACTACTGGGTTGGGAACCTCTAGGCCTCCATATGCTTTGAACTATAGCTCCCATAGTTCTCTGTCACTGGCTATGCTGCCTAGGTCTGATTGACATGGCAGGCAAAACCAAAACCAATTAGAGAACCAATGTTTCCAGATCCTTGCTGTATGATCACATCACCCTAGTGGTTGGCAAACCCTGTTTGGTTCTCCCTCTTATTTATATTTCTCCCTCTTCGTTCCCATCCATCCGTCTCTCCCCTCTCACTCTCCCCTGATGCCAAAGACAGCTTGTCCGCTTTTCCTGCCAATTTTTTTATTAGTGCATCTGGTTTCTTCCACTCATAAATGCCCCCAGCAGCAAAATTTCTCTTCCGCTTTAAGAATTTACGTGCCGACCCCATGCCAGCACTGCAAGAACAGCTGCACATTAAAGCTATAAAAAGCCTCTGTGCCGCCGTCTTTCTTAATGGATCACCCCTATGAAACATTGAGTTACCTGCTGTGTGTTGCACCCAAATTTAAAATAAAGCCACCACGCCAACCGTTGAAGCGTAAGATGAAATGTTTTGATAAGACTGGAAAGGGTTGTTAATGGATCTCTGTTGGAACAGCACTTTGGACAGCGGCAGCAGGCTTCGGATTGGTCTGTGTGTGTGTGTGTGTGTTCACGCACGCGTGCCTTCGATTTGCCTATCTCCCTCAGATCAAGTGAGATTTTGTTTAAATGACCAGAGTAAGGTCTATTATTAAGATAATTAGACAATCAAGAATAATACCAGTTGGAGGACTGACAGGGAAGTGTTCTGTAAATATTCGCTATTTGGGGAGGGGAAGGGAAGGTGGATGGGATGGGATAATGTGGAATTTAAGACTGGGATTATTTACTGTATTGCGATATTGTATATAATGTGTTGAATTTACCCAAACTTTTAAAAAACTAAAAAAGGGAGAAAAAAGATGCCTATCAATGTATGATGGCCCCATCAATTTCATAGGATTTTCTTAGGCATGGAAAATTCAAGAGTGGTTTTGCCATTTCCTTCCTCCGAATATCATTACCTGATATTTGACAGTGGTCTCCTATCCAACTATTAACCAGAACTGACCCTGTTTGTCTTCCAATATTTGATAGGATTTGGTGCCTTTAGATTATTTAGGTTTCCAGCTTGATAGTATCTCTTCCATTCTTTGCAGTGATCTCTTTTCTGTAGAGGTTAGATGGTTTCCGTGTGTTTTGTTTTTATTTTATTTGTTTTTTTCAAATTGCATATCACAGTTTTTTTCAGGCAGGAGATACTTAAGTGGTTTTGCCAACTGCTTCCTCTGAAATGTAGCCCACAGCATCTGGTATTCCTTGGAGTTATCCTATCTGTGGGAGACTTTGCTCAGCTTTCAAGATCAGAAATGATCTAGTGTCTCAGTATTATCCAACCACCATCACCACAGACTCCTATGCTGAGAATATGTTTGCTGATATATTCATTGCAAGTATGTGTTTTTCTGCAGGGGGATAATTAATATCCTAATGGGAAATATTTGTTTGTTGGGGGAGATTGAGGCAATAGAATTAGTCAAATTTCAGGGAGACTTATTGAAGTCAAGGGGGACAAAAGTTAGCCAAGACTGCAGAGCCCCATGCATCTACCACAGGGATGGCTGCTTTTATCATTAGCTCTGCACACATTAGCCCTGAGTCCTATTGAGAAGATAGAGTGGCCTAGAAATAAATAATTTTATTTACTATGTGTATATGCTGTGCATATGTATATGATGATGATGATACATTCTGCTTCCCTCCCATGAGCTCAAAATAGCATGTATGGCTGTCTTCATTTTCACTGTTTTATTTTTTCAACAATTTTGTGAGCTAAGTTAGCATGTGCAGTGCTGGATTTACCATTTTGTTTAGGTGTGCTTTAGCACAGGGCCCTGTTGGCCACGGGGGCCCATCTTCCTGCCATTTTTTAAAAAATAATGGATTTTGCTTATGTGGTGAAATTCTGAATTTGAAGGTATTCTGTTTCTGAGCAATTCCAGACATGATTATATAGTTTATAATCAATGGGAGTATGCCACAAAGCGGGCAATGTAGGTCTACCAGACCTACCTCCTTCAGGGTCCAAGTAAGGGACCTAATAACTTAACTAGCACAGGACTCATTTGTCCTAAATCTGGCCCTGAACATGTGTGTGTGCATGAGTGTGTGTAAGGACGGTGGGAAGGAAGGAAGAGGTTGGCTGACCCAATGCAATCCTGTGGATTTGATGGCTCTCTGAGTTTATGGACATGGAACTCCAATGTCTCAGCTCTGGGCTATTAACTGTGGTCTAAATCACCGAGTATTGGGTTTACAAGAACACAGATATAGTCACAAGACTTACATATAAAAGTATCTATTTCATATTATTATGATACACAGCATTGGGATGTACAGATGTAACAACCATTGTTTGGGACATGTCACATACAAAATCATAAAGGGGGACGCAATATCCACAATAGATCGATATCTGTAAAACATAATAGAGGCACAACTCCCCATCAAAATGGTGCGACAGTCCGAAATATCAAAGAGGTTCCCATATTCCGTGAAGTCCAAACAGCAGACGATAGAAGGACACGGGAGGCTAGATATGCTCCAAAATCATAAGTTCAAAAGTTGGCCGACGGGCTGGCGATGCCAAACTTTTCGGGGCCACTCCCCCGTTTCGCCCCCGGGCGGGGCTTTCTCAAGGCAATAAATGATATTTCCGTGGTCCAAATATCTAGAGAAAGGTATTACATACACATCATATACAATATAGTAGTCTACAAACAAAACCCAGAGTAATATACAAATTGAAGGTTACATACCAATCAGCGAAGCGTTCAGGCTTAACCTTACCGCGGCGGTAAGGTGACCATAAAGGTAAGAAAGGAAGGATCAGGAGAGTATTATAAAGTAATTCAGGTGGAACATTAGGCAATCAGTGATTGAACACTGATTACCTCATTTAACCCATTCGGAATCTCTGAATTTAATCGGATTATCTCTTTACACACACTGTCTTCATCATAAGCATCACCCTGATTCATTGCGTATTAGAGTACTTGATAAAATAGAACCGCATTCACATACTGACCCCTTTAAGGCCCTTTGCAAACTTGAAAGACTCTGGATAATCCGATTAAATTCAGAGATTCCGAATGGGTTAAATGAGGTAATTAGTGTTCAATCACTGATTGCCTTATGTTCCATATCTAGCCTCCTGTGTCCTTCTATCGTCTGCTGTTTGGACTTCACGGCATATGGGAACCTCTTTGATATTTCGGACTGTCGCACCATTTTGATGGGGCGTTGCGCCTCTATTATGTTTTACAGATATTGATCTATTGTGGATATTGCGTCCCCCTTTATGATTTTGTATGTGACATGTCCCAAACAATGGTTGTTACATCTGTACATCCCAATGCTGTGTATCATAATAATATGAAATAGATACTTTTATATCTAAGTCTTGTGACTATATCTGTGTTCTATTAACTGTGGTGCCACAGTGGCTCACACTTACTTTTGACCCACCCTTGTACATTTCACATTGTCAATTGCAGTGTCATAGTTTCATGCCCCCCCCCCTTTTTTTGAAAAAAAAACAAGGTTTCTACAGGTGTGGCTTTTGAAAGGATTCCTCACTCAATCATCTCCCCTTTCCCAATGATGACATTTCACTTTCTAAACATACATGTGTTTTATTTCTGTGATCCTTATCGCTAGGTGGCTGTGACTAGATAAAACCTTAAGTACCTGTTTAAATCTTTAAAGAGATGAATGGAATATTTCTTGAGCATGCTGAAGTTGGCTGTCCCACCACTCCTTATACTACAGTTGATGAAACAAACAATAGCAGCAGCAATTGCAGAAATATTCACTAAATATTAGGAGATATGTCATACTATTGGGAACTGTTTAGCAACAGAAAATGCAGGACGTGGAGATGCTGAGATCTCCATCAATAAAAGTACAGTAGGCCCTTGCCATTCATTGGTGTTTGGTTCCAGGGCACCCCATGGACACCAAAATCTATGGATACCCGTCCTGTTATATACCATGGTGTAGTAAAATGGTATCCCTTGCATAAATAGCAAAACAAAGGCTTGTTCTATGATTGGGGGAGGGTAGGTATTTTCTTTTTGTCAGTGATGGAATCAATGAATTAGAAGTCATGGATATAGAGAACCAACTATATCTAAGCAGAGGATAGTTTGCCATTTCTCAACAATGCTGTCTTTGAACATCTGGGCGGAACAATGTCTTGAACTAGACAATCTTCAAAATCATCACCAACTGTACAATTCCATGATTGGGAAAATATTGGCTTCAGAATGCATATCATCAGAGCACAAAATATACTCAGTTTTGATGTAAAATGACATATTTAATGAATGTTCGAACATTTGAGAGCTTTCTAAATTACTTAGGTGAATACAGGAAATCTGTCTTGACATATGAAGATATCAACAATTTTAATAGTTTAGTCCATTTCTCAATTTTGGTCTTTGTGAATCTTGAAAAAGAAGCATTTTTAGATCTCTCTTTCTGTGTTCCTTCAAGTTGCTTATCTCTCTACCTAGTCTAAATTATTCAATTTTGAAATAATCAAAATAAAATGCTTGAAAAAAAGGGGCAAGCACAGCTTACCACTGTGTGGGGTTTGGGCAGGCAATATCATAATCTGTTATGACTTAACTCTTTCAAATGTACTAATCAGATGGCTTTATACTGTTGATGATACTAAAGAAGAACATCAGGCAGGACTTTATTGTCAATCAAACATAAACAAAGCTCTTCTGTATGTTACACCCTTGCTCATTTGGAGGGAGATGTTTCTCAGTGAGCAAGCAATCAACAAACTACAGCAGCTATATTTAATGAGAGAAGGGGGGATTAGGGCCAACATTTCTCTGCTATTGAAATTCTTCTTGACCCATTGAATACAAGGTGACATTGGTACCATGGTTATTTCCACCAACCCCATAGTGAGAGAACAAACAATTGTCACCCACATCGGAGCATAGGATGAAATAATTTGCTTTCTTCTAGGTTGGCCTTTAAACCTTTAATAGTTAGCCTATACAACTAAAATATTGTGAAGGAAACTATACCCGTGAAGGGCCTAGATATGCCTTCACCCCACACCTTCCAGGGAGATAAGAAAGCATAGAAACTGGTTAAAACAAACAGCAAGAGATGCTCAGAGTTTTTGCTTTTGTTCCTCATGCATAATTTCCCTGGAACTGCCATGTACAATCTATGAAAATGCTTCAGACAGCATAAAAGAGTAACTAATCAAGCAGGAAATGTGCATCAGAATTCCTATTGTGGTGCAGCGAAGAGGAGTGGGTAATTGCTCCAATTAGATCTGGCATTTTTGGAGATCCACAAAGACCATGCAAGGATAAATGCTTGGAAGTGTGGCACTGAGTCCACTGTGGTTTTATGCATGTGCACCCCATAGCTAGGTGGGCACCGTCTTAGTTCCTCTCCTACCATACTACTTAACCAAGGGTTACCCTTCTAGCTGAGTCTCCATTAATTATTCAGCTGGAAGGCAAACTAACCAACCAGTCAAACTGGAAGTACTCCCCCGCAATCTTGCATATAGAGATAAATGTTTCCATGGTTACTTCAAGTAGAGGAGAGGGTCCTTTCCCTTCCAACCTGACAACATGAAAAGTTCAAAGGTAGTTGACTGAAAATGTAGTTGAATCAACACTGGAATAGTGTTACTTAAGGCTGGTGCAGCAGCACTCCTACAAATTCCTTGGAAGTGTAGGCCATTCAGTGCATGAAGTCTTGATGTTACCTGAGCGGCATTAATTACAAGTAGGGAATGAGATCTGTTGTACTTTCTCCCAACAACCTTACAGTGTAGGAGACAAATGAATGAGTTCATAGCATGATTTCATTCCCCTTCTTGTAGGTTGAAGCCATGATAGTCTGGCATATCCATTTGCAATGTAACATCTTCATGACTAACTGAGATAACTGCCTACCCTGGATGGTGAGCAACTTAGCCCGTCATCCCTTGTTAAGAGCTTGGGTGTCCAATTGGACCCTTTACTGTCCATGGAGACTCAGGTCTCCATGGTCAGCAAATCCTCGTTCTACCACCTACGACAGGCTAGGCGACTGGCACCCTACCTGTCCAGGGATGATCTGGCCACGGTGATCCAAGCGACGGTCATCTCGAGATTGGACTACTGTAATGCCCTCTACGTTGGCCTTCCCTTGTCGACAATCTGGAAACTCAAGCTGGTACAGAATGCCGCTGCTCGCTTGCTGGTGGGAGCGCCAGTGAGGGAGCACATCACTCCCATCTTGCGGCAACTGCACTGTCTCCCTATCGAGTACCGAATTGCCTTCAAGGTGTTGGTTCTAACCTTTAAGGCCTTACACGGTCTAGGGCCTGAGTACCTAAGAGACCGCCTTACCCCGTATGTCCCCCTGAGATCTCTATGCTCAGAAGAGCAGAATCTGCTACTTGTACCATCTTTCCGCTCTTGCCACCTTTCCACAACTAGGCACCGAGCCTTTTCTGCTGTGGCCCCTGTGTTGTGGAACTCCCTTCCAGATGATACTCGAGCGATTTCAGAGCTCGCCCCCTTCGGAGGGCTTGCAAGACCGCCCTTTTAGATTGGCTTTTAATTAATCTGGTCTGGCCTGGCGCGTTTTATACCTGGAGTTCAATGGAATTCACAGGTTCTGTTAATTTTACTACTGAGACAATGTTTTTATGTTTTATTGTATGTTGTATGTTTTTACTATATGCTGTATGTTTTATTGTGTGTTTGTGATCCACCCCGAGCCTGCAGGGAGGAGCGGAATACAAGATTGAATAATAAATAAATAAAGAATTTGGTTGCATAAGCTTTTGAAAACTAGGTCTAGTACACTCAAGTCTACGAAAGCTATGCCACCAACTTCATTCTCTCACGTAGTTCCTAACGCAACAAGATCACTTTGGATACTTCAAGGAATTAGTTCTTCTTATGCATTAGGAAGAATTTGCTGATATATGTTAAGATCTTCCACAAAGTTTGGGAAATCTACTTTTTGGGCCGGGGTATAATTCCCAGAATTGATCAGTCACTATAGCCAACAATTGTGAAAATTATATTGTCCCACTGAAAAATTACATCTCCAAACTCAGACCTTTGGTGTATTAAAGGATTATTCCCTGTCCTCCTGTATCAATCATAGTAAGTGGGGAAAAAAAACCTTGAAGGTACAAAATAGAGCCAAGCAGGGACAAGGTATTCCTCAGTGTTAGCTGTTGAGGGAATTGCTGGCCCTCTGTTGGAATTATCAATCTGAACACACATTCACTTCCTGTTTGCTGCAAGGCTGTAAAAGGGGGATGTACCTTTTGTAATCTCCTGTTTTGTCACGTCCTACTTCTTCACACTCTTTTTCTGTCTCCTGATGTAACTTTTGAGAAGAGAGGTTTGTTTGCCATTTGAGCCCTCTTCTGCAATGCTGTACCTGCATGATATTTTACATCATGCAAGCTTTGTTTGTAAGTAAACCTTTTTGACTTTAACTCTCTTGTCTGGACTAATTATTAGCATGCTGCGTTTTTAAGGGAGAAGGAGTAAGGCTGTGTATTTTATTGGTCTAAGCCAGGCATTCTCTAACAAGCTCTGTTCCCCAGACCTTTTGCTGTGTATCTTTTGAGAGGCATTAACAGGCTTGCATCAATCTGATTTTGTAACTATAATCAGATTGTGCTATAAATATATCATTTTCTTATCACCCTCAAGGCTGCAGTTGGGCTACACCTCCCATCATATCAGGTTTCTTCTTCGTGTGGTCTGTGAAATGCACACAAATGGGTTTACTCCCGCGCATGCGTCAGAATCTCGGACATACTAGCTAAAATTAAAGATGTACATAGGCCCCTCCCACTCCCCGCCCCCCCTCATCCCCAGAGTGAGCTACCTCCTTAGTTCCTTTTCCGCCTAGCCAGCGAAAGGATCTCCGACTACTAGCTCCTTGCTAAAAGACCACGGATTGCCTCGACTATCAGATAAGATGTCTTCCCTCTCTTTTAAAAAATGCTCAGATTGTGGGGCAACTTTGCCCCAAGAGGATAAGCATGCAAAATGTCTCCTCTGCCTGGGAGAAGCCCACATTCCCCAGACTTGCAAAATTTGCAGGTCGTTTTCCACTAGAGCTCTTAAAAGCAGAGACTCCAGGCTTAAAGCTGCTCTCTTCGAGCAGTCTATAACTTCCACAGGGACTGGGCTCTCTCACTCCATGAGCCAGCCATCCCTGCCTGCTATCACCCAAAATCCCACTCCTCTCAGTGCTTCAACTGATAGTGCCATTCGCGAGTTGGCCTCTGACTCAGCCATTGAGCCACTGCGAAAGTAAAAACAGAAAGCCTCTAAACCTGCCCTCAGGTCTAAAGAAAAATCTAAAGAGGCTGTGGCACAAAAACAACCAAGGCTCCTGGCCGGCCCTGCGCCTCCCAGTCCTTGCATGCCCGTGTTAGCAGCAGAGACGCTGCAACTTCTCGAGGGCAATGATGATGATTTCTCTGGAGTGGAAGATCCCCCCCAACTCCTTCCCATTCATCTTCTCTCCTCCGTTACCGAGGAGCACCCTCCCTCCACTCCTCCGTCTCCGCCGCTTGCTCAACCTCCCCCCCCACCCTCTCCCTCCCCTGAGACCGAGGCACTCCTCCACGAGGAGGCCTGCACCACGCGGCCTTCCTCCCCACCGCGGAGACCGAGCGCGCCATTTTTCCCGCCGCGTGCAGCGGATGCGCGCTCTTCCCCGCAGTGCCGTGCGAGCGCAGGGCTCTGCCCGCTTCAACTAGCTCGTTCTCGTTCTCGGAGCCCTCTTAAAGAGGCGCCCGCCAACAGAGACCACTCTTGGGACTACCCTTATGGATACCCTCATGGCTATCCCCCTCCCTCCCCCCCCTTTTCCCTACTATCACCCTTACTATCCCCCTGAGCCCTTCCACTCTCCGGATCCCTATTGGAATCCGTGGCCCCCCTCCTATCCTTCGGCATCCGTGGCAGCTCCTCCACCTCCAGCCCCCCCAGCCCCTCCCGCTCAAGCCCCTGCCCCGACAGTTGATCCTCCTGCCCAGTCCCCCCCTCACCTCCCAGATGACGATGCAGATTTGGAGTCTTCTTCGGATGCTACTCCTATTCCTCCCCTGCCTGAGCCTGAGGCGGATCCTCAACAGGCTGAGGAATATAAAAAGTTCTCTGCACTATTGATCAGGCTGGCCAGATCCCTTGGCATTCAGCCCCCACAATCTGATGATGTGGTACAAGACCCTTATTTTACTTCTGCTGAACAACAAACACAGCAGTCAACCATTTTGCCTACGATACCCTATCTGATCAAGCTCCTAAAAATTTCTGGAGTTGCCCCTGCTACCGTCCCAAGTACGTCTAAGCGGGCAGAAAACCTATATCGTATTGACATGTCCACCACCCCCTGGTTGGCTAGACTTCCTAAAGTGAATTCGATTGTGAAGGATGCTCAGCCTAAGCCAATCCAAAATAACCAAGCTGCTCCTTCTGACAAAGAAGGTAGAAAGCTAGATGCTATGGCCAAAAAATTTTATGCCTCGGCATGCCTCTCAGGCAGAATGGCTCATTATGGTGTTTACATGAGCATCTACCAATCATACTTGTGGAACAAGATAGGCCCATATCTGGACCTCCTTCCCACAGCTGATCAACCCATGGCTAAGGCCTTCCACCAAGAAGCCCTCACTCTGGCCACCTTACAAAAAGACTTGGCCAAACATGGTGCTGACACCTCGGGCAAACTGATTGCAGGCTCAGTTGCCCTTAGGAGACATGCTTGGTTGAGATCCGCAGCATTGTCGCCCAATCAACGTTCCCTCATAGAAAATCTACCTATGGATGAGGCTGGCCTGTTCAATCCCGAGACAGACTCTCAATTGGAACACTCTCATAAAATGAAACAGACAATAAGTAAATATGGCCAACAACCCAGTCAACCTTATCAATCCTACAGGCAACGTTGGCACCCTTATTATTATCAGCAGTCCTTTCGCGGATACTACAACTCCGCTCCGTATAGAGGAGGACAGCGACCGCAGTTCCCCTCACAGGGATACAAGCGTCCAGGTGCTCCATTCAGGGGTCAGTATCTAAGTGGTAGATCCTCAGACACTAGAAGGCGCCAGTTCTAGGTTGTTCCTTGACAGGCTCCAACCCTTTATTTCAATTTGGCAGTCCATCACCACTGACAAGTGGGTACTGGACATTGTCTACCAGGGTTATGCCATAGAATTTGATTCCCTTCCACCCCCAGGGAAACCCCTCTCTACCCAGGCTTCCCCTGCTTTACTACAAGAAATTGACTCTCTCCTTCTTAAGGGAGCCATTTCCCATACCCCTCCCCAGCAAATTCAATATTGCTTTTTTTCCAGATATTTCCTTGTGGATAAAAGGGATGGTGGTCTCCGGCCCATCTCGGACCTCCGGGAAATTAACCAATTCATCAAGCCACGTAAATTTAGGATGGTCACTCTCCCCTCCATCCTCCCTTTCATTCCGAAGGGAGCTTGGATGGCTACGGTTGACCTTAAAGATGCCTACTTCCATATTTCTATTCGGCCGTCCCACAGGAAGTACCTCACCTTTATGGTTGATGAGACCCCGTATTCCTTTAATGTCCTTCCCGGCCTCCCACGGCCCCTAGGACTTTTACTAAATGTATGGCGGTGAAGTCGCCTCCCACCTTCGCTAGCAGGGCATCACTGTGTTCCCTTACCTGGACGACTGGCTTTTCTGCTCTGGGTCATGTGACCAATTGTCATCCGATATCAATTATACTTTATCTCTTTTACAGGGACTTGTTGTCAACCTGGAAAAGTCTCATCTTTCACCTTCCCGGACCGTACAGTTCATAGGTGCAGTCATAGATTCCGTATCCCAGAGGGCTTACCTCCCAGAGGACCGCTTCCTCAACTTATACCAGTCTATCCAGGCCGTCCAAACCCACCACCGTTGCTCTGCCTGAACCGTCCAATCCATCCTTGGCCATATGTCTTCCACCACGAACGTTACCGCGTTCACCCGCCTCCGCCCCCTCCAAGCCTGGTTCCTCTCTGTGGTCCAGCCGGGGGCTGGACAGCCAAAACTCTGATTCTCCCCCCCACCCAAGTCCTTCAGTCCCTCTCATGGTGGACAAACAGACCCAATGTCTGCTCGGGCCTGCCCTTCTTTCCCCCCCAGCCATCCCTGTCACTAAAGACAGACGCATCATCCATGGGATGGGGTGCTCACCTTCTCGACCTGACCATCAGCGGTCACTGGTCTCCCTCCAAACAGAAGCCACATCAATGCTCTGGAACTTCTAGCAGTAGAAGGCCCTCCGGTCATTTGTGACCCTAGTCTCCAAACCCACCATCCAAGTCCTCACGGACAACACCTCAGTAAAATCGGACGGTCGCTGGTGAGCAGGACTCCGTCCACCACTCACAGTGGCAGCTCAACATCCGCCACTTTCTCTTACTGATCGAAACGCTGGGGCACTCCTCAGATAGATCTCTTTGCCTCACACCTCAACACTCACTGCCTCAAATATTGCGCGAGACTCCACCCTCTCGCATCCCCAGACTGTCTAGGAGGCGCATTTCTCTACCAGTGGTCCCCGGGCCTCCTTTATGCCTTCCTCCTTCCACTCCTACCCAGGGTGGTCGCGAAATGCCTTTCCGACAGCTCAGATTGCATCCTGATAGCCCCGTGGTGGCCCCGTCAGCCATGGTTCACGTCCCTTCTCCAGGCCTCCCAGGGAGACTTCCTCCGTCTTCCCTCAGATCCCGACCTTCTCTCCCTTCAACAGGGGCTCATTCTACACCCAGACCTTCCATCTCTCCACCTTACAGCGTGGAGGATCAGGCCCTCTCCCACCTCTCTGACCCTGTACGCCTCATAATCCAGGCAGCTCAAGGTATCCACCAGGAAGGCATACACCTACACGTGGAATAAATTCCGTAGAAATTTGTTCAACCACTTGGCCATTTGCCACAGTCGGCTCCTACTTCTGTGGTGTTAGATTTCCTTATTGACCTTTCCACTAAAGGGTTCTCCCTTTTGTCCATCAAATGCTACTTGGGGGTGGGAAACGTTCTGAGGCAGTAAAGTAACAATGAATGAATATTGATACATATATATTGTCACAACATCTTAAGTACGAGACATGGTCATGAAGAAATCATATAAGCATCATGGATACATAACACGGTAAGTACCAGTACATAGCACAATGAAAATAATGATGGCGGTGAGCTCGCTAGTGGAGGCGAGAGCTAAGGCATGGCTCCAGGAGGCAGGATGATAGCAGCAGGCCCAGGTCCCCGGCGCTTTCCCAACCCGCCAAAGTTCACGAGGAAATAATAAATGGCACAGTCTCAAATATAATGTCGGGTGGGAGGGGAGCGTCCAGGGCCGGCGAAAGGTGTCTTGCGGGCCTTCGTTTCACCCCGTAGGGAACTTCCTCCAGGGGCCAGGGGCGGGGCCTGAATAGCGTATTCGGCGTGGCGTCCTCACGAAGTCATGGCACTAGAGTTATAATAGT